>OX333079.1:28473181-28933534 GCA_946863875.1 Alloplasta piceator | reverse complement strand
GCTATAACGATTCGCATACGAAATGTTCCGGAACCGTTCAAATTTTACCTAAAATGTCCCGAAACTCAACGGCTCATATGTTGAATATTTCCGAACTATATGGGTTTCATGCAGAATCTCCTGAAACTTGACAAATTTTATTTTAATGATCTTGGAACTTCACGATTTTCATCATCATTTTTACTATCTTATCGATACTTCCGGGACATTTCTATCGTTCCAGGTCGGTCCTGGAAATTCTATATGAGAATCTATATGAGATCGATTACTCCCAGGTCGGTCCCCGAATCATACATATTATGTATATTTTACTGTACTCCCAGGTCCGTCCCGGCAGTATACGATTCTCATATAGAATTTCCAGGACCGACCTGGAATGATAGAAATGTCCCGGAAGTATCGATAAGATAGTAAAAAAGGTCCCGGAACTATGCGATTGCCATATATATATATATATATATATATATATATATATACATATATATATCGCAAAAGTGGTATAGTCAATACACAAATATGCCGCGCGCTGAGCGCTCCCTTGCTTTTATACGTGGTTGAGGATGTGGGATTTAGGATATGAATGTATGAAATAACGCACTGATTTGTGTTATATGAAGTTCTGAACATTGTATGTATATATATATATATATATATATATATATATATATATATATATAAATATATGAATATACAAATATACTAGGGTTCGTGGGGCTCGGGCGCAACGCGCACTCGCGTCATCAAACCCAAACCTTAACAAACACCTCGATTCTTGTACACGGCGGCGGCAGCGGCGAAATATTTACATAATAGACAGAGATAAGTTTTGTATTATAATGTTCTTGCGTACGGCAGAACAGGTGCTTGATTATTTTATGTAAGAACTCTCGCAGAGCGGAAAACGGTATCTGAGATTCCCTTGGAATCAATGGAGAAATATGGATTTTTCTTTAAATATTGCCATTGACGGTGGAGTGCTTGCATGCAGATTTTCATATTGTATCGCAAGTTCTGTTTTTATTGCATGTCTTATATGAAACGAGCGTATTGAAGTTTTTGTTTGTTCGCTGGATATAATAGTAGCCAGTTATGTAATGATGTATTGCAATATAAGAGATGAGTGTCTGCTTATCGTGTATGAAAGCACTGACTAAGTGGAATACTATTTGTGAAATATAATACGATGCGACACTCTCTCGTTTTATTCCACAATAGGGACGCTATACGCTAGTAGTTTTAGCTCAGTTTCCTTGCGTACAGCAATGATCTCGCTACTTCGACGAAGGTTCGGTTTTCCCGCTCAGCCGCTCCATTTTGGTCAGGGCCTGCATGGAACCGTTTTAACGTGCTTCATTCCGAGACTATTGGTGGGTTCGCGGACTTTCCTGTTCGTGAATTATGAAAGCGATATTGTAATAGTATTTTGGGCATCTGTGGCCAGAGATACGGCTTTTTGATGAGCTTCAAGTTTGCCGCACGGGCGAACCGAGGGCCAACCACGCGAGTCAAAAGACGATTAGCGAGAAAAGAGACACCACGCGAGATAAATGTGGCAAAAAAAAATAATGCATGCGCGAAAAAAAAATTTCTCCTGCTATTCCTTTTCGCTTTATGGAGTGAGACCGATATATTTGTTCTCATGTTTTCTAAATTATTATGAGCTTCCTCAATAGCATCTTATGCGATTCTATTTTGCATGAGGGACGAGAGTAAATTTTTTTCTTCTTTTTTCGTTTGAGGCGAAGTATCTAGAACGAGCTGCATGGATGCGGTTCAGTCGATAATGTAGAAAAAGCTCGTGATGTAAGTATTTTTACATTACATTATTTTTTTATTTTATTTTTTTTCATCCAAATATCAAAATCGATATTGTAAATGATCCCAGCCTCAGATCCGTTTGATATCCTTATCCTTTCCCGGAGGAAGTGTTACAGTCTGGAAATCCTGAAATTCTTCGATACTATTTTATTATTCTGTTTGAAACATGAAATCGGAATTGTAATATAAAATCATTGTTAAATTCAAATCGGATGATGAAATTTCAAAGTTGGAGTTACCTGACTCTAAGATTTTCCCCACCTCGATGGAAGAGACCCACCACCTTCACGTGGTTTCCATCGAGTAGTCCAAGTTTACGCTTAACATTTTATTTTGTCTTCGGAATATAATTTGTGGAAATCGGGAACGTTATAATCACATCTAATTTATTAGCGTAAACTGAGATTAGCCGAGAGTGGGAATATCCTTTCTCAAGAATATACATTTTTTCAAATATTCGGAAAAGTTCCGACATTCCTGACATGTCATTGGTGATATTGGTAAAGGTAGGAGATAATATACCGGGGGTCCCATTTCAATCTTGCAGTTGATGTATCTCGAAAAATACTGCTCCAATCAAAAATTGAGTGGAACAAAACTTTTAGGATTCAAAAAAAATGTTCGTTTTGGTAAAAAATTCGAAATGGTGGCGTTAATATGGCTGACATATTTTTTTAAAATGGAAACATAATTTTTTTTTATTAAAAAATTTGTGAGATCCAATCCAATATCTTTTGTAGGAACATTTTTTGATACAATCCATAACAGAGGGTGTCCCATTTTATTCTTACAGCTGAATTGTCTTGAAAAATACTGCTTCGATAAAAAATCGAGTGGAATAAAACTTGTAGGGTCCAAAGAAGACCGTTGAAAAGATTTTTTTTTTGTCCAAAATGTAAAGGAGCGGTGTTAAGATGGCCGACAGGTTTTTTAAACAATGAAAACATGATTTTTTTCACAAAAAAATGTGTCACTGACAACAAGATTTTGGAGTGGAAAAAATACTGCGAAAGTGACGAGACTCCACCTCCTCGTCCTCGTGGTTATCCCGGATAACGCTAAAATAATAAAAAATGGTGATCTATTATGGACTGTATAAAATAAATGTTCCTACAAAAGATGTTAGATTGGATCTGACACATTTTTTGTTGAAAAAAAAGTCATGTTTCCATTTGAAAGAAACATGTCACCCATCTTAACGCCACCATTTTGAATTTTGGATGAAAACAAAGAAAAAATTTTAACGTCCCTCTCTAAACCCTACACATTTTGTTGCACTCAAATTTTGGCCGGAGTAGTATTTTACGAGATAAATGGACTGTAAGAATAAAATGGCACACCCGGTATGGAGCTCCAGAGGTGAATTGACGTATTAATTTTTATCGTTGATGTTAATGAAGTAAAATACCATTTCGCCGTTGTTTGGATTTTAAAGGAGGGGCGGCCTTTGCACTGTTGAACGCCAATATTTTGTCTGTGAACATTGTGTATACGGTATTATAGTTTTCGGCCTTTATTAATAGAACCAATGTCATTACGAGCTAACATAGTTGTTGGTTCGACATTGTTGTTCCTGTTAATAAATGTGTATCGCGGAGTATGTGTGACTTGTTGTGTTAAATCATTTATTTCACTTTTTAATCGTTATTTGTTTTATTTCATAATCGATTAATACGAATGAGGCACGGAAACCCAAAGTATCGTGATTCTGGGCATCGATAACGATCTACAGCGAGATAAATGAATGTTCTTCAGCAAAATATTCTCGTGCATTGGATTCGTTGGCGACGAATTGAAGTCGCAGACTATCTCATTCGTCACGATATTCCAGCATCATCTGTCGTCGTAGCCATGAATTTTATCAAGGAGTTTGCAAAATCTGCATTGAGTCAAATTTGTCAAACTATTTATTGAACCGACGGATTCACTATACAATTGGACATGTTTGGAATTTAAAGTGAGTAATGTATTATTGTTATTAAAGGTTTCAATAATTTTGTAATAAGAAAATGGCATTGGTATTTTTTCGAATTCATTTTCTCAAGATTGATAGCGTATCATGCGAATTTTTTGTATCGGGAATAAATGGATACGTTCATGAAAGCTTTAACAACTCAATTTTGTTATGCTTGTGCAAAAGTCGCCCTCAACATTGACATAGTACGTCCATGAAATGTAGCATATACTAATTCAAAATGCGCAGTAAATGATGATGCTGGTGCTCACGTAGAGTCAATCCGAGCGGTCTATTCCAAGGTGACTTGCGAGTCTCGGGAAGTAATCAACAAAGAGATTAATTGAACTGCTAATGAAATTTCTGTCATTTATATATAATGATAGGTAATAAGTGTCATAAATATGTGTGGGCTCGTGATCTCAATGAAATGTTGGAATTTTCATTAATGATATTGATATGTTGGGTATTTCAATAGGCAGTAATGAAAGAATTTACATCGCGTTGCCGTCAGGGATATGCGCCATTGAATTTTTCTCGTTTGCATTAGAAATTTACTTGATCTTCATACACTGAGAGAAAAAATTACTGAATATGAGAACATGAATTTATTTATTAAATGTGAGTATTCCATTATTTATTTGTTGAACCAAGAAAATCACTCTTCATTTTAAAAAATATTTTCACGGATCTATTACACCATTATATTAAACTCTTATTTAATAGTAACAACTAAAAGCATGACAGATTTGATTAAATTTGTATTCATTGGATTAATTACATGGATCGCATCATAAACATTAGATTATTTGGATCTACAAAACGAATTCAGTGCGATATTATTTTTTTCGAAAAAATTATTTTCTTGCAATAAAGTCATTATTATTTTACTTCAAAAAATATTTTTATTTCAATAGATTTGATTGAATTTGTATTCATTAGATTAATTACATTTATCGCATCATAAACATTAGATTATTTGAATCTAAAAAACGACTTCGATACGATTTTTTTTTTTTGAAGAAAATTATTTATGGCATCAACATGAGATTATTTGGATCTAAAAAAAGACTTCAATACGAAATTATTTTTTTCGAACAAAATTATTTCTCTGCATCAAATTCATCATTATTTTACTTCTAAAAATATTTCTGTAGTATTTTCAATATTTATTAGATACTAGCAGGTTATTGTGGCTCGGGCGCTTCGCGCCCTCACTATAGCCTTTGTAAAAAATTCGAACGTTATGTTTTTAATAGCTGTATTTATTTCACTCATATTACAAATAGCAACACAAATATCTACTCGCGATTTCATGTGTGTGGAATACAGAATTTTGTCCAAATACAAATGGAAATATATGAATAATGAAAAGATAATGGGATACAAAAATTTTACTTCTATTGCTTAATTGCTCTTGTTGTTTTTTATTTGATGCACTCGTGTTAAGTTAATATACTTCTGTAAACAATATTATGTGATTTGTTACTTTCCGCCAGTACATGTAAGTTTTGGGCACACGATACTCTCGAGCAACCGACATAGAGCTGACCATGTGAGAAGCAAGGAGTACCCAAATGAATGCCTGCCACTTTCAACGTTTGGCCCTGGGATTTATTAATGGTCATTGTAAATGCCAACTTTAAAGGAAATTGCAGCCTCTTGAATTGAAATGGCAAATTATTTGGGATAATTGGGATTCGAGGAATCAACACGCTCTCTCCCTTAGCTGCTCCGGTAAGGATAGTGGCCTTTATGACATTCCTCCCCAGCTCTATGACACGTAGTCTGGTGCCATTGCACAATTTCGGTGCATCAAGGTTGCGCATTAACAGAACTGGGGCGCCACCTTTTAACTCCAGCTTATGGAAAGGTACGCCTGTTAATTCCAAGGTGTTGAGAAATTCTATAGTACCCTATAGCCGTACTCTCGTCACTGCTCATCACTGTGTCTATTGAGGTGTATATTTTTGATTCTCCGACTAACCCTTTTAATATTTTGTTGTTAATGTTATTAACAGACTCATTTTTTGGCGATAGTATTGCCCTTTCGCATAACCAGTCTTCGTTGCTTATATTGTTTTGCAGGTCCGGAAAAACGTGGGAAATAAGTTCCTCCTCTGTCGTCACTGGATGGCAAAAATCATTGGTAAATTCAATTTTACCATCAATGTCTGTTTTAGTCGCCCCTCGCTGATCTGCAATAGCTTAGACGCATAGGCACCTGATTCCAAATCATTGAAAAGTTGAACACGCATGTTGCACGTAAGGTAAAGCTTTTCAACCTTAGACCACAATGGCGACGCCTTGAGACACGCATTCATCTCATCCACCGCTGTACCCCTAATAATGACGGGCAGTGTCTGCCTGAAATCACCAGCGAGTAAGACTACAACACCTCCCATCAAAGAACGATCACCACGGATATCTTGCAGGCTGCGGTTTAACGCCTCTACTGCGCGCTTGTGCGACATAGTGCACTCGTCCCATACAATTAACTTGCACTGTCGAAAGAGAGCGCCGCGGTTGCTACTTTTGCTGATGTTGCATGTAGGGACTTCTTCGCTCGTAAGATTTAATGACAATTTGAAAGTAGAATGTGCTGTCCGTCCACGGTTAAGCAACGTTGCAGCGATTCCCGAAGAAGCCACAGCCAGGGCTATGTTACGGTCCTTGCGAAGTCGAGCTAGCAGAAGATTCAACACAAACGTCTTGCCAGTACCCCCCGGTGCGTCAAGGAAGAAGAGTCCCCCATGACAATCATTCACGCGCTGTATAATTATATCACAAATGTGCCGTTGCTCGGGAAGCAAACGTCGCGCCATTTCATTAACAAAAGTATCTAAGGCTATGATATCGTAGTTAAGTTCTCTTACAACATCGCTTGACAATTCTTCCCTTCGTAGTCGTATGGGCAAACCGAAATCTGCCATATTTTTTCCAGATAAAATATTTATCTTGTCCTCTATTAATATCAGAGCCTCATTATTTATTAAGTCTTCGTGCGTGCCTTGTAACCTATACGCGATATCCTCTGACAGTGCATCCTTGTATTTACTCCACAGCTGGAGAGGGTTGGAGAGTCCGCAAGTGCTTACTAAAATTGCAAAAAGCTCTCTGAGTTTGGTGGCTTAGCGACATAGCACGGCTTCTTCCATGGTTAAGTCCCAATGATTGTCATCTTCCAATAGTCCACGCGCTTCACATGCTTCCCTGAATGTCGCTCGCTCTAGCCCATCCATTTTTTTCAGTGCCTGGAAGTTCGTTGGACCTCGCACTTGATTGAGCAACATACGTAAACAGTAGCATTCAAAGTTGTTAACGTGCAGAGTATACATTCGACCCAGTGCATCCCCTGCATTCATGCCTGGCCAGCCTTCTACAGGGGTCCCCTGAATACGGCGCTTCCATTCTTTCCTCGGTGCATTCCACGTGTAATACCTCGGTACTTCAGCGTATAATAAATTTTTTGCAAAGTTATCACTTTCGCAGAGTTGGAAGAATGCAGTCAATGTTGTCTTCGGAGGAGTCACCAATCTATCGCGGAAATTGTTCTCTGTGAAGTAAACGCGCTCGCCATTAGGTAGGTGCACCGCTAAGTGAGTGACGGTGGGGTGTCTTTCGTGAAGTGGTAAGCCAAAAATTCGCCACGCTGCTTCATTGCTGCTCACGTATCGGCCCGCCCTGAATGTTTGCACTTCATCTCTGGGATCAATATTGACATTACCAGCTTGCCTGACATTGAAGACTGCTTGATCGCTGCCTTTGTTTATGTACTTGCATATATATTTTATGGCCTGCACTGAACTACAGAACTCTACATTAATATGGGAATCAAAGATTTTTGTAAGAAGTGGAGAATAGGGCACGACCCAACTGTCATTCACGACGATCTCTTCTTGACTACCGCGAATTTTAATAGTAGTTGTGCGTCCCCCATCTTGAGGTGCTCTTCGCCGATACAATGGATATCCATTTTCACTTGTCTGCGTGTCCTTCAATAACGCTCGGGGGTACTTTTTGGTACACTTTCCATCCTTCATGCACGGAGATGATGGATTGAGTGCAACGCATGGACCATGGATCATATTTTTGACAATGATGTCGTGTAGTTTTTTGTCAATGTTGACATCAGGGATTTCCGCACTAATTATGTCATCGATTTGACTGGGGCGTAATTTCTCCTTTAACCACAATAAAAGATGTACATGGGGCAAGCCTCGCTTTCGCCACTCTATGGAGTACATGAAGCATTGCATCTCTCCAAATACTTGACCTTTCGTAAGCAGAACGACTAATTTCTGGACTTTGATTTTAAAAACTCTAGCAATGAGGTCGTGCCTATCAATGGCTTTTTGGCCGGGCATAAGTTCGAGAGTAATCTCTGCCCATGCCGAGTTACACGTCAACGTGATGAACAGATCAGGGCGGCCATAGTTTCGAACGTATGCAAATTCATCTTGTGTGTATTCATGGAGGTATCTTGGGCTGTTCACGACGGAGGAGGGGAGTATAATCATTTGTCCTACATCACTGGCGTTAACTTGCGCATCATTCCTTACAGCGTCTTGTAAATGAATATAGTTTTCTGCTCGTAACTTGCTTTGATTCAAACAGATGTACCTCAAGGGCTCACTTTCTATTTTGACATACATATCAACTAAGAACTGGTGCAGAAGTTGCTTACAACGCAGCAGGAGATTAAAGTTATTTTTACGCACCATGAGATGGTAAGCATAAAAGTTCATACATGAAACTTTTTTGTTAGGTACTGGATGCCTAGTCCCTGGGTTCATTTGTGGTATTTCAAAATGATACCCTTCCTGGCCTTTCCGAAAAATTATCGGGTACTGGAGAGTATCGTAAAACCTATGCGTATCAGCAATGCGACGGAGCTGTCCATCGCGTGCATGCAGCACAATGTCCCTGCCGGTAGTGTGTTCCGAGCCAGCCACCACGGCTGCCACTTCATTGGTTGTGGGCGCGTTATAGCGCCGCTCGTGTTGCCCGCGTGGCACGCGGTCAGGGTTGATCACCACTTTAAAGCTTTCATTGGGCATGTTTTCCAGTGCCGTTTTGAATTCGTGTACCAAAATATTGTTGTCGTTGAGAACTCTTTGTATTTTTTGAACTATCCTTCTCTGAACTCCTTGAACAATTTGAGAACGTCGCTTGAACTGCGCTTCCTCATCACCCAAAAAATAAATTTGTAAAAACTGTGGCTGCTCATTTGACGCGGGAAGTAGAGATCCAATTCTATGATAAACCTGTCCTTGTACAGTAAATGTTGGAAAAAAGCCCGACATGGAAATAACTCTATCCGCCCCGAAAGATGTCATATGGAAGCACCCATAGTATTTTCGGATATTATTTAAAAAGTGCCGCGACTCGTCTGTGCGACATGAAAATAATTCTTTCAATGGTTCCGCTGGCTCCTCCATCTGTGGGATTACGACTTTTCCTCCAGAACAACACAATCCAGCCGCCTCTTCTTTCCATTTCTTCGCATCACAAAATCTACACGCTTCATTCATTCTCTCAATTTATAAGAGCCTATGGCTACTGTATTCGAGACTCGCATCGTACTCCAATGCAGCGCGTTCAAAAACACTCCAAGTGTTTCGAGTAAATGTTCGCCGCCGTTCCGTCGCCCTTTCAACAACAGCTCGTCTTCGAGCTTCTGCCTCCTCCATAGTCTCAGCAGCTCTCTGGGATGTCAAATATTCTGCAAATTGTTGCCGTCGATGATCCGCCTGCTCCGGCGTTTCTGCAGCTCTCAAGTTGGCTTGTCGCTGAAGTTGTTCCTTGCGACGCGCCTGCGATTGTTCCGGCATCTCAGTAGCTCGCTGTGATGCGATATAATGAGCTTGTTGTTGGCGTCGATGATCCGCCTGCTCCGGCGTTTCTGCAGCTCTCAAATTGGCTTGCCGCTAAAGTTGTTCCTCGCGCCGCGCCTGTGATTGTTCCGGAATTTCATTAGCTCGACGTGATCTTATATAATGAGCGCGTTGTTGGCGTCGATGAAGCGCCTGCTCCGGCATTTCTGCAGCTCTCAGGCTGACTTGCCGCTGAAGTTGTTTCTCGCGCCGCGCCTGTAATTGTTCCGGCATCTCAGCAGCTCGCCGTGATCTTATATAATGAGCGCGTTGTTGGCGTCGATGATGCACCTGCTCCGGCGTTTCTGCAGCTCTAAAAGTCGCTTGACGTATAGCTTGCTCATTCCTCCTCAGCTCCGCTTGAGGAGGAGCGGAGCTGAGGAGGAATGAGAAATCTTGATTTCTGGCTATCTTTGTCGCTCTTGCTTTTCTAGAATTTTGTGACAAATTAGTTCTCCGTTTTCCCGGCATGTTTCAAAATTACGAAACTATAAATTGTAATTGAGGTGAACAACAAAGTTGAAAATAAATTTACAACAGTTACAATAAAATTTTCATTGATACGTTAACTCGTCATTTATTAAACAGGAATTGAGCGAGAATCAATTTTCAACAAAATAATAGATTTGCAAGAGACACAGTGACGCACGTAAATAAAGAAAAAATTTTCGCGTAATCCGGATAGACAATATTAATGAGTGATACGCTAGTTCGGTTATTTCGTATATGACTTATCTGGAAACATGGTGTAAATGGCAGGTCACCGGCGATGCTGGGCCCCGGAAATCATCTTCTTCTAATTTCTCGCCATAAAGATGGTCAAAACCAGTAATTATTTGGCGACAACAAAAATTTCGAACAGCTTTCTAAAATTACACTAAATTCCTCACAATCAAATCTGACCGAAAAAGTAAACCTATTTTTTTACGGATTTTGTCATTGAAAAAAAAAAAAACAAATAAGAGAAAAGAAACAAAAGAGAAGTAAAACGATGATCCGCTTCCTCTAAAAATCGCTTGACGTTTTTCGCTTACTTGAAATTTCGCTTGAAAGAAATAAAAGAAAAATAAATCAAATGCGAATGAGCGAAATATATAAATTTTAGGTCTAAACGCTGAAAGTGTCAGGAATTAGTTTGGTCCAGACCAAATTAATTAAACTAAAATGGCGATGCGAGGATACAAACATACAAACATACAAACAAACATACAAACAAACATACAAACAAACATACAAACAAACATACAAACAAACATACAAACAAACAAACATACAAACATACAAACTTTCACATTTATAATATTAGTAGGATAGTAGGATAGTAGGATAGTAGGATACCAGGTGTTTAAGTATAAAACCGGAATTTTTGTACAGAAAAAACACGTTTATTGTAATGATATGATACAAAGTAACTTATTCAAAGTATTGTCCGTCGCTATCTATACATTTTTCCCATCTTTCTGGCAATTTGTGGATTCCGCGCCAAAAGAACTGTTGCTCTTTTGAGGCAAACCAGTCATCGAGCTATTTTCGTACGTCTTTGTAAGAAGTAAATCGCTGCTCAGCAAGTGCGTGTCCCATCGATGCAAACAAGTATTAATCGGATGGGGCAAGGTCTGGTGAGTAAGGCGCGTGCTGAAGAATCTCCCAACGGAACGACTCTACCGTTTTCTGGACCTGTTTTGCTTTGTGTGCTGGTGCATTGTCATGCAGCAAAATCACCTTGTGTTGTCTTTGTTGGTATTCTGATCGTTTTTCACGCAAAACTCGATCCAAATCGGTCATTTGTTGTCGGTAGCGTTGAGTATTGACAGTTTCCCCAGGTTTCAGCAGCTCGTAGTAGATTACGCCCTTCTGATCCCACCAAACGCACAGCATTGTCTTTCGTCCGTAGCGGTTTGGTCTTGCCGTCGATGTCGATGGTTCACCCGGAGTAACCCATGACTTTTTGCGCTTAGGATTCTCGAAATATATCCACTTTTCATCGCAAGTCACAATTCGATGGAGAAATGACTTTCTTTTGAACCTGGCGAGCAGCATTTCGCATGATGTTTTGCGGTTTTCCTGCTGTCTTTCGTTGAGTTCATGTGGAACCCATTTCCCCACCTTTTGTATCTTTCCCATGGCTCTTAACCGAAGGGAGATGGCTTCTCGGGTCACCTTTAACTGATCCGCCAGTTGTTGTTGTGTTTGAGCGTCGTCTTCGTCCAACAAGGCTTGCAGGTCAGCGTCTTCAAACTTTTTCGGTGGTCTTCCACGTTCTTCGTTCCTCACGTCAAAATCGCCACTTTTGAACCGTTTAAACCACTCGAAACATTGTGTTTTACCGAGAGCATGCTCACCAAACGCCTCCAGAAGCATTCGATGCGATTCGGCTGCGGTTTTCTTCAGATGAAAACAGAAAAGTAGGGCTGTCCACAAATCGTAATTTGTTGGCACAAAATTTGACATGTTTATCTCTAATAAACTAATGCTACTAAATAAAACTCGTGTTATTGTCTGTTGGAAATCTTCGTCGGATATCAATACAATAACAAGACACCTCTGTCGTGATGTGTCGGTAACTGCATCGACATCTAGCGCCACCTATGGGCAAATTCCGGTTTCATACTTACACACCTGGTAAAATTGATTGTGATTATTTTAAAAGAAGCTGCAGTAAAATAAATAACACATTATTTTATTCCAATAGAATATTTGTTTGGAATGATTAAATTTGTATTTCCTTCGAGCAAAGAACTATCATTTCTCTAGTATACTTTGGAAGTATACAGGAATTGTTAAAAATTGAAAAACTGGTTTTTTACATGTTTTCTTATATTCGAATCTTCATAGCTCCTATCTTTTTTCAAGTGCATAGTAGTAGTCGATAGCGTAATAAGTAGCATGTTAGATAGTTAGGCAGGATAGGTATGATGGTAGGTAGGGTCGAGGGTTCGAATCTCGGTCGGACACATAAATTAGATCGGAGAATTGGCGCAGATTTTTTTTTTCATATTTATCTCTTCTTGGGGTCACTAAACTATTCATATTAAACTGTTTGGCAGGGGCTATATATTTTTTTAATAAAATGTTTAGCAACAATTAATAAACACGCATTTGATTGAATCAATCATTTTTCCTATTGATTGGACTAATTCAAAAAAATTTCTCAGTGCTTCCTGTATTAAACGACATGCATGTTTCGAATCATAAAATGTGTTCTTGATTCAAACAACATATTACATATAATTGATAAGATATTGTTAGATTCAAGTAAATTCGTTTATTGGAACAGAACTTTATGGAATTGACTGAAAAAAAGTAACCAAGTAAGTATATAAGGGAACCAATTGATATGTTTTGGCAAATAATGAAAAAAATGATTTTTTGCCTTCAAAACTTTATTTCATTGGTTCTAGTAATTTTTTGCTCTCAGTGTATAAATAATTATTTTCATAACATTTTTTAATCAAATGCCAATGAGATGAGGAGCATCCAGCAATAATGATTCTCGACCGAACGATTCTTAGTGATGAGCTAGTCCCAACGACTGCAAGGTCTGGAACTTAAAAGCTACCTGGATTTATTGGATGATTCGAAATGATAATTTTATTTATCGTGATGGGACTCGTAAACTACAAATATGAATAACGCTTTGATAAGCCTATGATCAACAAGTAAGTTATCAGAGTTTGTCGCATTGCTCATTGCATAAACATACGTAATAATTAATGCATCTCTTTTGACTATTTACAATGTAAGTGAAATATTAAATGTTCGTAGAAATTTCTCGCAACATTTGAGCATTGAGTTTGAATTATCTAAGCAATGTATGTAACAGGAAGAAAGGTTTCTGCTATTTTATTTCGAAAATTCTAAAAAAAACCTTTGTTGATTTATGCCCTATTGGGGAAAATATTGTAATATATATATCGAAATGCCTCGAATGTACTAATGCATTTATGGGAAACGTCTTGGTTCTCAAGCATGAAGGGACTAAAGTTATCGAAGATTGCTTGTTTTTGAAAATTCGCAATTCTGAATTGCTAAACAGCTATCTTTATTTATAAAAATGAGGCTATTGTCATAATCGCAATAAACAACATTTACTTCCAAATTTATTGCAAATTTAATATTGGAAGCCTTGGCGAGATTTTGTGCCCCGAATAATTGCCGAGATACATTTATAGTGTCAATCCGACATTGCTCTCATAATTTTTGATGAGTTCTTAGAAAGATTTTGTTTAAAATTCCCTGAAAAATTCATTAATGATAGTTTGAAACATGCTTTATCAAATTATTGTAATTGCTCTTCTGAATATACTTTTTTAGTTGGTTTCGAAGATTACTATCGAAATACATTTAAAGTTTATGTTAACGATTGTTCAAAAGCTTTTTCTCAAGAGTCTTTCAAATAAAAACTGCCGATAAAAAGATTGGTAACACCAGTTGATATTTCATGTCGTACTGGAATTAGTATAACTCCGTTTAAAAAATGGAAGATATGAAAAAATATTTATTTTAATATACAACGTTTTTGAAACGAACTGAAAAGTATCAAATAATTTCTCTAAGCTTTATGCAGAATAAAACAACATACACATTTCTAAGCTCTTACAGATTGTCCTGAATATTTGTCATTGTACATTTTTAATAACTATTGAAATGCTTGTGAAATTGGAAACGAAAAACGTGGGGCGCATGCAACAGATAATTGATGAATTAATAGTTCAGTCATTGACTGTATAGCACAGCAAATTATGTGACCTGATAAATAAGTTATTTCATTGATAGGTACTCTCTTCACTTCATATAATTATGTATAGGATTCGCCCCACGTTTTGCGTTTCAAATCTAACAAGTATTTTAATAGTTTTTCGAAATGTACAATGACAAATTTTCAGGACAATCTGTGAGAGGTTAGAAATGTGTATGTTGTTTTATTCTGCATGAAGCTTAGAGAAATTATTTCATACTTTTTAGTCCGTTTTGAAGACGTGGTTTAAAGAAAAAGAAATTATTGTTTTCATTTATTTTATCACTTTTAGTATTGTGTAAGTGAAATTTTTAAATTCATTTGAAACACTTTGATGAGCTTGAACGGATCTGCTTCAGATTCCTCTTAGAGCATCACAAGTCGCTTTTGCTTTCTTTTTTTCTAAGCGTCCCATGCGTTGTGTGACTGTTTCCTTTACCATAATATACTTTATACTCGATTATTTAATTATTTCCTTATATGAAATCGAAGAATTGGTTTATTCTGTTTATCTGTCAGCCAGACGTGGGTCATATTAAAGAAAATTTAGCAAAAAGAAAAACCGAAACCGTTCGTATGATAACCGTTCCTGTCATACTTTTTATTGAGAAAATTATGAAAATATTTTTGAAAAATCATAATGACAATTAAGATTTGTTCTTAACATATTCTTGCATTGTCATCAAATTCTGAGCTACGTACGAAATTTCGGGTGTCTAGCTCATCGGAAAGATAGTTCGAAATCAAATACAAAATTCCACCCGGACATACAAGAAAGAGAGTCAATAAAAACGTGGTAAAAATAAAATAATCGAGTTTGAAAAACGACGTTTTGACGAGAAGAAATTAAGCTTTGTGTACCTTTTTAAAAATATTTTTTATGATTTTTTTTCGACCGGCTATGCTCTTTTGTACGCGAACGTTTATCGGAATTTTTTTTCGACCATCGCGAATTGAGCGCATAGCTTAAGGACATTTTTTGCTGCCTTTTTTACATACGAAACATTTGAAAAGGTGTTTTGGTTTGTGAATTGTCCGGGCACTCAGTCCTAGTGGACCATTGTGCTCGGGACCTGTTGCTTTCCGGGCTTGCTTTGTGATGTGGTTCTTGCAGCTGATCTTAGAATCAAGCGTCACTCCCAGGTAGCGAACCTCAGAGGAGAACGATAGGTTAACGCCGTAAATTAAAGAGTGCTTTATGTTGAAGCGCCTCTTTCGTGTGAATAGTACCATCTCAGTCTTATTTGGGTTGACCCGTAAAGACTTTGATGCGCACCATTATTCGCCGAGATCGAGCGCTTTCTGTATCTTTCCCGCCCTTATTGCAGGATGATTGCCGCTGACTGCTGTGCAAACACCATCGGCAAATACAAACACTTTGACTTTGAGCCACTCGAGCCTGCGCAGAAGCCCGTCGAAGACCAGGAGCCACATCAATGGGGATATTACTCCCCCATGCGGGCAACCCCGTGTGAACGGATTTGGCTGCTTGATATGCATGTTGTGAGTGGTTGCACAGGTGTTATTACCAGCGCCCCATCCCTTATGCACCTATCAATGAGTCTCTGCATTGTTTTCAATAAGAAAGACGTCAGACTGATGGGCCTAAAAGCCTTTGCTTGATCATCCCGCCAGCTTTTCCCAGTTTCGGGTTGAAGACTATGATGACCTCTCTCCAGGCCATGGGGACAAATCTTTGCGCCATACAGTATCTGAAAGAGTAGCTCAGGTGCCTGATCAGGTCCTCACCTCCCTGCTGAAGCAGGGCTTTTTCAAGCCCTGCTTTCGATCCAATCAGCACCCGGGCTCTTGTACCCGTCGAACGAGTCCGTAGCCCACTGGATCTTCTCAGGAGTGACCGCCGTTGCGGCAGTTGCTCAATCACGTGGTCTGACCGCGGGTTCCCTTACCTCTTGATTAAGTTCCCGCTCGATTAGTGTAGATTCAGGGAAGTGCACCTCCATCAGGTGTGCTGGAATGCGTTCGTGTTTCTCAGATATCCCCCCATTTGGGAGTGTGAATCCACCAAGCTTTGTTTTGTAGGCCGGTGGTAAAAACCGTACGGAGCCAGGCCACTGTAGGTAGAGCCTCCATCTTCGTGAATAATTTGTCCCAGGTCTTTATTTTGGAACTTTTGACGAACTTCTTATAGGTACTTTGTGTGACCCTGTAAGTCGTCCAGTCTGGTTCCGGTATAGTTTTCATGGCTTGATTGAGTAGATGGCGTGAGCCAGAGCGTAGCTTGCTCAGCTCACTATTCCACCACGCAACCTTTTTGCCGCTTTTGCGCTCCCTTACAGGGCACGCAGCATCATAAATTTGAATGATAACCGAGGTCAAAGAGTTAGCTACGCACCCCATCACCAGGTCCAGTCCTTCTTTTGTGCAGTGATCCACCAGGACTCTCAGTTCCTTCGTCGGTAGAGGTACTCCAGAGTCGTACATAGGTACACCGAACAAACAATGAGATCTGTCAGCCCTCCCCCTAGCCCCAGTTCAACTGACGCCACTGCCAGATTCCTGCTGCCAAGCCTGCTAAGCTTTAGGGCACTGTGTGGTTAGGTAGATGAAGAACACAGGCCCTTGGGTTCCCAAGAACCCAGGGTTCTTGTATCAGGGATATGTCGGTCCGCTCCATTGCAAGGTCCCGGCTCAAGAGAGCTGAGGCCGCTTTGCAGTGTTGCAGGTTGCTATGGGAGCATTTAACAATGTCCACGCCTTTATCTAACGCTTCAATCGCCTTGCTACGTAGGAAAAAAATTGGCTTTATGAGCCATTTCCCTCCTCTACTTCAGGGACTCGGACCGGTGATTCATCGCCATTCAGGCCGACTAGGGTCCTGCCTCTCCGACTCGGATTGAGGGTCATCCTTGACCCTCGTACTCTCCGCCTATCGCGCCACCGTTGCTGGTGGCAGCCGCAGTACGGTCGGCTCTGCTACGACCTGGACGCTCGGAGTCGGCAGAGGTTCCAGGTTCCGATAGTCTTTTCCCGCACCGCGGAGAATCCCGCCAAGCGAGTTCACCCCGGGTCGGGTTTGGAGCTGGGGCCCGGTATCGCGTCAGCCGAGCTCAACGTCACCAGCCCGGCCCTCCTCGGCTGCACACTTTGCCCCGGCTTCTGCTGGGTAGCACTGGGATTGACAGCCCGCTCCCCCCACCCTGGCTCTGTGTTGGGCCTCGTGAAAACGGGTCCTTCCCAGTCCGAAGTGAGGGGCGAAGCCGCCCTCTCTCAGCCTTTCCAGGGCGCGGCAGTCGACCCCCACAACCAGGTGGACGGAATCCCATACCACCCTCTTGTCCCACACCCTCCACAAGAGAGTTTGCAGTCCAGGGTTCTGCCGGCCCAGACGATTGAGGATGACATCGATTCCCTCGGTTGAGCAGGGGAGCACCGCTGTCATCCTCTTTAGCTGGGTGGGCGCTCCTTCTCCTCAACTTTGCGAGAAGGAGCTTAAAACCCCTCCCATGGTTTTAGGCTGGGACTATCGACCTCAACCATTCGTTTGCTGGCTCATCCGAGCAGGTCACCCACAGGATGCCATGGTCGCAACGTGTCCCCTCGAAGCACGGAACTGCTTAGGGACAGCGTCCGACGCCTCAAATAGTCCCCGAGCCACCAGCCCGTCCTCCCCCTGGCCCAGGACGGCTTCTGGGTAGTTGGCCGGTGCGAGGGCCAACCTTCTATCCGCGGTTACCGCATCACCGTAGTCAGTGGACCGCGGGAAGAGCCTACCTCTCTTCACCACCTTTGCTGTCACCGGTGGAGTTTGTCCGCAGGACGAGGTTGTTTAGAGCCCGACACCACGGTCCTCTCTTGGTCGGCAAGCCTCGGCGGCTCGGCTTGTCGGATGGATTCTGCTTGGCCATTCTGGCATTGCGAGTCCTCCTCCTCGCCGCTTAGCTTCGGCCAGTTTTCCTCCCGGGCATGTGCCAGTGGTCGGTGGGCCCAGTATTCGCTGATCCCTTGAACCCCGCTCTCAGCGAAGAGTTGTCGTCAGCCGAGTTCCGCCGTAGTAGCGACAATGCTCCCATCCCCCGGACTCACGGCCACTGCCACCATTCGTCCCAACGTCTGAGCCCTAGAAAAAGCCCCACCGTCGGCGTGTAACTCAGTGGTGTTTGTTTTTCATAATTCCATTTGAATCCCACGAGTAATCAGGAGCTAAAGGTCCACCCCCAGAGAGCCTGCATGCGGGGGTGAGGTTAAATAGCCATGGGGTGTCGCCTGTTACCCCATGCGCATCGTTAAAGACACTGTAACCCCAGTGTCATGCAGCCTTCGGCACGATAGCTTCCACCTTGGTTTCGGGGAATTGGTCCGCGACAAGACATTAGTCCACCAGAGGTAGATTTTGGGCTAGCCAGGTTCTTTATGGCTCTCGATAACCGGGTCCTTCCGCCGCTCCGTCCCCGATCGCGGCTTTTGCATTGCCGATCAGTTCAAAGGGAAAATCTTCGATTTCCAATACAACTTGAGAACGGATGTACGATGACATGTGTATTTTCTGAAGTGAGTAATAAAATTCATTCGAAGATTCTTTTCACGATTATTGCAAAGATTCTATTCAAGAATCTTTCGGTTTTTTTCGAGATTCTCTGCAAGATTACTTTCAACATTATTTTGAGGAATCTTTTCAA
Source organism: Alloplasta piceator (assembly GCA_946863875.1). Classification (NCBI taxonomy): domain Eukaryota; kingdom Metazoa; phylum Arthropoda; class Insecta; order Hymenoptera; family Ichneumonidae; genus Alloplasta; species Alloplasta piceator. The sequence continues at coordinate 28,914,508 of OX333079.1, read as the reverse complement.
GATTCTTTCGTAAATCCTATTCGAAGTTCATTTCGAGACTTGGCAATAATTCTTTCTGCTCTAATTTCATATAACAACTCGTTACGCACTTGATCGTATACATTTGTAGCGGCATACATTTGCCTCACGTAAGTTTTACTGAAATTGATTATACTCTTGCGGTATTTCGATGAAAAATTTAAGCTGAAAAGTCGTCAAACTCCAACCGATACTTCAACCAATCGGCTGAATGGGCTTTGGTGGGGAATGTTAACCCCAATAAATCTTTCAGGAGGTTTCAAGAATCAAGCTCGCACATGCCCCAACTCAGCAGTGGATGAGGTTTAATGTTTTTGTTCATGGTCGTTTTTTTCATCCTTGATTGACAATTGCAATGTATCATCTATGTAAGAAAATTCACAGGACAAATGGAAATTTGTCAGCAAGTGCTTTGCAAATTAGAAAAAAAAAGTTTGTCGAGTGGCCCTCAATCCGCAGTAGTAATGTAACATAATACAGCTTTTTTTATTGCTAGTCAGTTTAAAAAGGAACATGTTGGATTTCCCATACACCTTGAGAATGATGTGCGACGACATGTGCGTTTATTACAATCCGTGATCCTGATTGATAGATCACAGTCTTTTTTTTTGTTTTGTTTGAAACGGGACTGTTTCGATATTCGCAATGGAAAGCATTTGCTTTCAAATAAATTGTAAATGGATTCTTAAGAACTTTTATTTATTAATCTGGAAACGTCGGGGAATTTGTTGAGTGTCTGGCAAATTAGGGAAATGCCAGAGAAATTAAATATTTGTCAGGGAGAAAATAAAATATCAAATCGAGAAAAAAAAAATTGTGGGCGAACTTTTTTTCTGCGCATTGCTGAAAAAAAAATTATGGATGAAGATTTTTTTGTTTTTTTTTTCTATGGAAAATACAATGTCACTACCGTGTCACTTTTTTCACAAATCCGTCGGGGAAATTGTCGAAAATATCAGGGAAATGACTGGGAATTTTTTTCCTTTGATTTAGTGGCCACCCTGTTTTAAGATTCTATTCAAGATTCTTTCCGAGATTCTTGTCAAGATTCTCTGCAAGAATCTTTAAAAGATTATTTTCAAGATCTTCCAAAACGTTATTTTCAAGATTCATTCAAAGATTCTTTTCAAGATCCTTTAAAAGATTCTATTCAAGATTCATTCAAAGATTCTTTTCAAGGTTCTTTAGAAAATCGTATTCAAAGTTCATTTCGAGACTTGGCAATAATTTTTCATTCAATTATCTCATGTAACGACGATTCGTGATCCGCCGAAAGGTCGAATTTTTTTTTCGTGATTCAAAGGTTCATAGAATGTGTTCTGGATTGGACATTTCCTGATGAACACGAATCAACTATTCACCATAGCTCACTGATTTTGTCGTTGTAATGTAACTGACATGACGCTCCGTATCTTTGAATGCATCAACTGTCAAACTTATCCGAGACTCGCAATGTGTTGACATTTTTTACGCCAAATAGACATCTAAATTTTCTGTGAGATCTATGAATGATCATTGATAATATTTTGACAATTAAAGCATTATTCGGGCCAGAACGGAGTCCTGGTCATGTACTTATACTTGAAAATAATAACTTAAGATAAAGAAATCAAAATTACTGTTTGTCGACACGAATAATGGTTGACTGTCAAAATATCAATTCATTCCAAAATATTCAAAAATACTGATAAAATATTCATTCCAACAGGTGACGGAGAAAGTTTGAGTCTCTGAGTCGATGGTACGATGCTTCCCTTTTAAAAAGGCTTTGAATCAAGGCTACGCACTACATCAAAACATCGCACGACTCGCGATGTATGAATTCGCGCGCACAAACCACCGTTACACGGGAAAATTAATATCCGTTTTTTTCTTGAAATTATCTCACTGACTCTTTTCGAACGATACAGATCTTTTATCCGTATCAATACGGATAATACGGATACGCAATGTGTAACTAACATATTCTGTGGCTAACGTGACACGCTCACACGCGAGGTGTGAAGTCGCGCTCGAGTCAGCTTAACCTACCAATCACGGCACGAATTGAACGGTTACAATGTGTTCGATATATTCGATATTTCATCGCAAAAAACTTGTAAAGAGACGACTAGTGTCACCGCGCGCGCAAATGCTCGCTTGTCTTTAATTATTTTCGAACTTTTTATATCTGACACGATCTCGTCTCTAAATAAATTTATCTGACACGTGTTGATCAGACACATCTGAAATGTGTTGCAATTGTTTCCTCTTCTTTTCTACGATCTGAAATACGCACATGAACGATAGCGGCTTCAGAAATAACTTGCACTTCGAGATTTCGTGACAACTTTTCTTTTATGAAAGGATTAATCAGTTTAGAAGGAACATCTTGGATTTCCCATACAACTTCGGAATGATGTGCGACGACATGTGCGTTTTTTTTAATCCGTGATCGTGAACGATCCTTGAAAACCTTGATGAGATACTATACACTGAATCATTGCAAAGATTCCTTGCTAGTCTTTATACGGGTTATTCCTAATTCACGAAAGCGATGAAATCGAAGGAAAAAAAATTGTCCTGCGACCTTTCGTCGCCGAGTTATGGGTACTTGAATGTCACCTTAAGAATCTTGTAAAGAATCTTCCCGAGAATCTCGAAGGGAGTGAGACATTTAATTTGGAACCAGACTCTTTACAAGGTTCTAGGAAAGATTCTTTGCAAGATTCTTGGAAAGACTTTTTGCTTCGACGTAAAAAAACGAGTAAAAAATCTTGCAAAGAATCTTGGAAAGACGTTTTGCTTCGACGTAAAAAAACGAGTAAAAAATCTTGCAAAGAATCTTGGAAAGAGTCGAGGATTGCATCCGGAACAAATTTCTTTACAAGATCCCTAGAAACATTCTTTACTAGATTTTTTTATTTCGAAGTAAATAGTCTTTTCAAGAATCTTGCAAGGCATCTTTTAATGAATCTTTCCAAGAATATTTCTTAGAATCTTTTAAAGAGTCTTGTTCCAGATCCCATGCCTGACTCTTTCCAAGATTACCGGAAAGATTCTTTACAAGATTCTCTTCGAGACTCTTTGGAAGATTATCTTCTAAACTCTTCGAAACATTCTCTTCAAGACTCTTTGAAAGTTTCTTTTCAAGATTCTTTCAAAGATTCTCCGTCGCCGAACCTCGTGAAATCTTTGAATGATTCTTGCCGCTGTGCCCTAGAAATCGTTCCAAGATTCTTAGTAAAAAGAGAATCTTTACAAGATTCTTAGTAATAGGAGAATCTTAACAAGGTTCTAGGAATGATTCTTTGCAAGATTCTTGGCACGATTCTTTGCAAGATTCATGGAAAGAATTTTTACTTCAACGTAAAAAATCAAGTAAAGCATGTTTTCAAGAATCTTGGAGAGCGTCGAAAACTTGCGAAGAATCTTACCAAGAATCTTGGAAAGATTCGGAACAAGTCTCTTTCCAAGCTCCTTGGAAAGATTCTTTAGTAGATTTTTTATTTCGAAGTAAATAGTCTTTCCAAGAATCTTGCAAAGAATATCTCTTAGAATCTTGTAAAGCGTCTTGTTCCAGATCCAATGCCTGACTCTTTCCAAGATTACCGGAAAGATTCTTTACAAGATTCTCTTCGAGACGCTTTGAAAGTTTTTTTCAAGATTCTCTTCAATACTCTTTGAAAGATTATCTTCTAAACTCTTCGAAAGATTCTCTTTAAAACTCTTTTCAAGATTCTCTTCAAGACTCTTTGAAAGTTTCTTTTCAAGATTCTCTTCAAGACTCTTTGAAAGTTTCTTTTCAAGATTCTTTCAAAGATTCTCCGTCGCCGACCCTCGTGAAATTTTCGAAATATTTTTCCGGCTATGCCCTAGAAATCGCTCCAAGATTCTTAGTAATAAGAGAATCTTTACAAGATTCTTAGTAACAGGAGAATCTTCACAAGATTCTAGGAATGATTCTTTGCAAGATTCTTGGAAAGACTTTTTACTTCGACGTAAAAAATCGAGTAAAGCATTTTTTCAAGAATCTTGGAAAGCGTCTTGTAAGTAGAAAATCTTGCAAGCAATCTTTCCAAGAATCTTGGAAAGAGTCGAGCATTGTATCCGGAACAAGTCTCTTTCCTAGCTCCTTGGAAAGATTCTTTACTAGATTTTTTATTTCGAAGTAAATAGTCTTTCCAAGAATCTTGCAAAAAATCTTTCTCAGAATCTTGTAAAGCGTCTTGTTCCAGATCCAATGCCTGACTCTTTCCAAGATTACCGGAAAGATTCTTTACAAGATTCTCTTCGAGACGCTTTGAAAGTTTCTTTTCAAGATTCTTTCAAAGATTTTCCGTTGCCGACCCTCGTGAAATCTTCGGAAGATTCTTCCCGCTATGCCCTAGAAATCGTTCCAAGATTCTTAGTAATAAGAGAATCTTTACAAGATTCTTAGTAATAGGAGAATCTTTACAAGATTCTAGGAATGATTCTTCGCAAGATTCTTGGAAAGATTCTTTGCAAGATTCTTGAAAAGATGCTTTGCAAGATTCTTGAAAAGATGCTTTGCAAGATTCTTGGAAAGACTTTTTACTTTGACGTAAAAAATCGAGTAAAGAATCTTTTTATGGATTTTGGAAAGCGTCATGTAAGTAAACAATCTTGCAAAGAATCTCTCCAAGAATCTTGGAAAGAGTCGAGCATTGGATCCCGAACAAGTCTCTTTCCAAGATCCTTGAAAAGATTCTTTCCTAGATTTGTTTACTTCGAAGTAAATAGTCTTTCCAAGAATCTTGCAAAGAATCTTTCCTAGAACCTTGTAAAGAGTCTTGTTCCAGATCCAATGCCTGACTTTTCCCAAGATTACTGGAAAGATTCTTTGCAAGATTCTCTTCGCGACTCTTCAAAAGTTTCTTTTCAAGATTCTCTTTAATACTCTTTGAAAGATTCTTTTCAAGATTCTCTTCAACACTCTTTGGAAGATTTTTCTTGAGATTCTCTTCAAGACTCTTTAAATATTTTTTTTCAAGATTCTTTCAAAGATTCTCCGTCACCGACCCTCGTGAAATCTTCGAAAGATTCTTCCGCGCTCTGCCCTGGAAATCGTTCCAAGATTCTTAGTAATAGAAGAATCTTGTAAAGAATCTTGTCAGCAGTCTTGTGAATAATATTTTATCGAAGCGTGGAAAGAGTCGAGCATTGGATCCGAAACAAGACTAAAAAGTCTTGTTCCAGATCCAATGCTCGACTCTTTCCACGCTTCGATAAAAATCAGATTTTTTAATTCGAAGTAAATATAGTCTTTCCATGAATCTCAGTAAATGAATCGTTTCGAAATTCTTCCAAGAGTCTTTGCATGAATCTTGCCTAGATTCTTTCAATGAATCGTTTCATGTTTTTATCCTTTCATAGTTGAAAAATCTTTTCAAGAATCTCTATAATAATCTTTCAAAGAATCTCTCAAAGAATCTTTCTCACGAGCGTATGCACGATTCTTAGAAAGAGTCTTTGAAAGATTCTTTATAAGATTCTTTGCAAGATTCTTGAAAAGATTCTCTAAAAGATTCTTGCAAAGATTCTTTTTTTCTACGCGGGTTATCCTGGAGAAAAAATAATAATTACTGAAAAAATTACAGGCGGTATTTTTTATTTGAAAAAAAAAATTTATCTCGCGTTTTTTCATTAAACGGAAGCTTTCTAAGGGGCGTTGCAAAAAAAATAATTTTTAACGACATATATATATTAGGATGGATCAAAAAAATCAAAAACTGTTTGCTACCCTAAATAATCAAAGATATCGGTGAAATAAAGGTCTCGTGCAACGGTTCGATTTTTCGATTTCTTTTTAAGGGCGCGCGGACGTTCAAAACCGCCATTTTTAGCGTTCAATTTACTATATCACTGATAAACGAAAACAGATCATTCAAAAAAATCTGATTTTTTTAAATATAAGGTGCCCAGATATGTACTCTCTCAAACCGATATTTACTGAACATTAACAAATGGTTCATATATTCGAAAAAAAATCTCTGAATGTCAATATTATCACTATTTTTCAATTAATTATATCATTACAGATTGGTTTTTTTCTTCTAACACTTTTTTGTATTTCTACCATATTTTTTCTTGTAAAACTGGGTATCATTATTGCTTACAATGCGGAAATGGCTACAAAATAAATATTGATTTTGGAAATTTTCATATTTGAAAAAATTTATCTTTTATAAATTTTCGCATTGTAAGCAATGGTGATATTAGTCTTACAAGAAAAAAGATGGAAGAAATACAAAAACATTTTAGAAGTCAAAAATCAATATTTAATGATATAATTAATTGAAAAATAGTGAACATGTTGATTTTCAAAGATTTTTTTTCGAATATATGAACCATTTGTTAATGTTCAGTAAATATGGGTTTGAAAGAGTACATATCTCGGGACCTCATGTAAAAAATTCAGAATTTTTTTATTGTTCTGTTTCCGTTTATCAGTGATATAGATATTCGCTGTCAAACCAGCAGGTCAAAAAAATCGATGTCTCTGATCATACTCTCGATATTTTCTTGTTCTCTCTACCATGAGAAAACATAATTCTTAAATCGCTAGCCCAAAATAAAATTATTTGTACGAGTTATGATTTTTTGAAAGTTTGGTACTTTTAACGACTCGAAAAACAACTTTTTTGTTTTTGTGTATAAATCCACCGGATTTTGGAAATCGAGAATTTCACTTCGAGAAATCGAAACTATATTCAAAACCCTTCAAAATAACCAAAAATTAACCTTCTTCGTCGCATTTATGACGCCATAATTGTAAAACAACGTTTTTTCGAAATCAAGAATAACTGAAAAACCTTATTTTTTAAAATCTGAAAAAATCATATCAAATTTTTACGACGAAAAATCTATATTTGTGTGGAGTCTTATCTAGTTCTGACCAATAGATTTTATAAATGGGTTTCATGCACATGGGTGTATGATGGGGGTATACACAACAAGCCATGCATTTCCATTTTTCGTTACTCTGTATATTGGACGATTTCAACACCAATGTATATAAAATTCATATAAATAAATGAATTGAAGTAAAAAAAAGACGCCAAGTATTAAATCTCAAAAATTCGAATTTAAAAAAAAATCCGAAAAATTGGAATTTGAAATAAAATCCCAAAAATTCAAAATTTAGAGGATATCCTTAAAATTTGAAATCTAAAATCAAACAAAAAACAGAAATTACATAAGCCAAGCCAAAAATTTGGCGTACGTAAATTATTAAAGACCAAGCCAAACTAGAAAACTTGGCGTGCAGGGTTAGTCCAGTCGCCCTTACCGTTTAACGAAGGAGTGAATGAACGAAAAATGAAAAAGAAAACAATTCATCAAGTGCACTAGTAAGCAACCATGAAAAGAAACACGAGAGGTAACGGCCGAGAGAGCTAGTGAGTAACTATGAGAAAAGTTCACTGAGAAAAATCTTGTACAAGGTTTATATTTAACCGAACGGACAATTATATGATCATTATTTCCGGTATAAATGATCATCTTTTATTGACCTTTTGTTATGTCCGAATTGATAAATCGGAGTTCCATCATGGTTGCAATAATCATCATAAGAATCGTTGCTCGTTCTTTGTCATAAATTTTCTTGGTGTAATATATGTAACGTTATTATATTTTCATAACAATTTATTTTTTACTTTCCTCTCTTGACGGCCAATCTTTTAAATATCGAATACTCATCTTGACTATTCAACGTCGATGACATCCGCGACGTACACAGAAATGCGACCAGGCCTGGATTTGCATTGATTTTCGTGGATTTACATGTCGATTGAGCGAGTGTACTAGAATATTCAAGATTTCAATCGACCATATAAAGAGCGATGCTCTAATTACGGTTAAATTCAAAAATCGCATAACGATCATTGTACATAATGTGTCAGTAATCGTGAGAAAACTACAGTAGACGATCAGATAACTTAACTCGACGGGACCAGAAACGTTCGCATAACTTAACTTTACCCTCATTCTCCCACTCACGTGTCTAAGCGCATGCGCACTTTGCATGTTGGCAATACGCATGCTCATAGATGTTTCGCGGTCGGTAAAAGGTTTGAATTGGGGAGAAACGGCCATAGGGGAAGTTAAGATATGCAAACGTGTTCCCATGGTAATGAGTTGAGTTATGCAAGTGGTCAAGTTATCCGATCGTCTACTGTAATTGACAGTAAAATATACAAGTGATAATCTGTGTTATGTAACACGAAATCGTGCACATATAGACAATTCGGAAATAATGTCGGTAGCGGGTTGGATAGCTCAGTTGGAAGAGCACTCGACCGGCAATCGAGGGGTTCCGGGTCCGAATCGCGGTCCCGTCCTTCCGCATTTTTTTCTGAATTGTCCATAACGCAAAAAGCGTTATAGGATACGTGACATATTACTATTATTTTTTGAATAGATGCCTGATCTTAGGTACCTGTCTCTTCCACGGTCGTTGTTTGGCACCGACCAGGACACTTTTGCTCTGCGTAAAGAGTGCATCGCCAAAACACTTTCGATTCATTCACACGATGTTTATAATAAATGAAACTTTTGTTATGTAAGAGTTTGGAACCTTTCTGACTTTGTAGAAATATGAGAGGCATTGTCGAAGTGACGGCCGAACACCGAATGTCGATAGTGTTTACGTGCTGGAGTAAAATCCTTAAGAGTTATGTATCTGTGTGTCTCGGTATGCATATTTGTGTGTACGTGAGTATGTGAGTGTGTCCGTTGATGATAATTCTATTTTGATTTATAAATTTGTACAGTCGATAATGAAAGTTACATTTTGTGCGGGATTCTTAGAAAGAGTCTTTGAAAGATTCTTTACAAGATTCTTTGCAAGATTCTTGAAAAGATTCTCTAAAAGATTCTTGCAAAGATTCTTTTTTTCTACGCGGGTTATCCTGGAGAAAAAATAATAATTACCGAAAAAATTACAGGCGGTATTTTTAATTTGAAAAAAAAAATTTATCTCACGTTTTTTCATTAAACGGAAGCTTTTTAAGGGGCGTTGCAAAAAAAATTATTTTTAACGACATATATATATATTAGGATGGATCGAAAAAATCAAAAACTGTTTGCTACCCTAAATAATCAAAGATATCGGTGAAATAAAGGTCTCTATGCAACGGTTCGATTTTTCGATTTTTTTTTAAGGGCGCGCAGGACGTTCAAAAACGCCGTTTTTAGCGTTCAATTTACTATATCACTGATAAACGAAAACAGATCATTCAAAAAAATCTGATTTTTTTAAATATAAGGTGCCCAGATATGTACTCTTTCAAACCGATATTTACTGAACATTAACAAATGGTTCATATATTCGAAAAAAAATCTCTGAATATCAATATTATCACTATTTTTCAATTAATTATATCATTACAGATTGGTTTTTTTCTTCTAACACTTTTTTGTATTTCTACCATATTTTTTCTTGTAAAACTCGGTATCATTATTGCTTACAATGCGGAAATGGCTACAAAATAAATATTGATTTTGGAAATTTTCATATTTGAAAAAATTTATCTTTTATAAATTTTCGCATTGTAAGCAATAGTGATATTAGTCTTACAAGAAAAAAGATGGAAGAAATACAAAAACATTTTAGAAGTCAAAAATCAATATTTAATAATATAATTAATTGAAAAATAGTGAACATGTTGATTTTCAAAGATTTTTTTTCAAATATATGAACCATTTGTTAATGTTCAGTAAATATGGGTTGGAAAGAGTACATATCTCGGGACCTCATGTAAAGAATTCAGAATTTTTTTATTGTTCTGTTTCCGTTTATCAGTGATATAGATATTCGCTGTGAAACCAGCAGGTCAAAAAAATCGATGTCTCTGATCATACTCTCGATATTTTCTTGTTCTCTCTACCATGAGAAAACATAATTCTTAAATCGCTAGCCCAAAATAAAATTATTTGTACGAGTTATGATTTTTTGAAAGTTGCAAAACAACTTTTTTGTTTTTGTGTATAAATTCACCGGATTTTGGAAATCGAGAATTTCACTTCGAGAAATCGAAACTATATTCAAAACCCTTCAAAATAACCAAAAATTAACCTTCTTCGTCGCATTTATGACGCCATAATCGTAAAACAACGTTTTTTCGAAATCAAGAATAACTGAAAAACCTTATTTTTTAAAATCTGAAAAAATCATATTAAATTTTTACGACGAAAAATCTAGATTTGTGTGAAGTTTCATCTAGTTCTGACCAATAGATTTTATAAATAAGTTTCATGCACATGGGTGTATAATGGGGGTATACACAACAAGCCATGCATTTCCATTTTTCGTTATTCTGTATATTGGACGATTTCAACACCAATGTAATATAAAATTCATACAAATAAATGAATAAATGTAAAAAAAAGACGCCAAGTATTAAATCTCAAAAATTCGAATTTAAAAAAAAATCCGAAAAATTGGAATTTGAAAAAAAATCCCAAAAATTCAAAATTTAGAGGATATCCTTAAAATTTGAAATCTAAAATCAAACAAAAAACAGAAATTACATAAGCCAAGCCAAAAATTTGGCGTACGTAAATTATTAAAGACCAAGCCAAACTAGAAAACTTGGCGTGCAGGATTGGTCCAGTCGCCCTTACCGTTTAACGAAGGAGTGAATGAACGAAAAATAAAAAAGAAAACAATTCATCAAGTGCACTAGTAAGCAACCATGAAAAGAAACACGAGAGGTAACGGCCGAGAGAGCTAGTGAGTAACTATGAGAAAAGTTCACTGAGAAAAATCTTGTACAAGGTTTATATTTAACCGAACGGACAATTATATGATCATTATTTCCGGTATAGTTGATCATCTTTTATTGACCTTTTGTTATGTCCGAATTGATAAATCATAGTACCATCATTGCACATAATGGTTGCAATAATCATAAGAATCGTTGCTACTTCTTTGTCATAAATTTTCTTGGTGTAATATATGTAACGTTATTATATTTTCATAACAATTTATTTTTTACTTTCCTCTCTTGACGGCCAATCTTTTAAATATCGAATACTCATCTTGACTATTCAACGTCGATGACATCCGAGACGTACGCGGAAATGCGACCAGGCCTGGGTTTGCATTGATTTTCGTGGATTTACATGACGATTGAGCGAGTGTATTAGAATATTCAAGATTTCAATCGACCATATAAAGAGCGATGCTCCAATTACGTCCAAATTCAAAAATCGCATAACGATCATTGTACATAATGTGTCAGAAATCGTGAGAAAACTACATCAGACGATCAGATAACTTAACTCGACGGGACCGGAAACGTTCGCATAACTTAACTTTACCCTCATTCTCCCACTCACGTGTCTAAGCGCATGCGCACTTTGCATGTTGGCAATACGCATGCTCATAGATGTTTCGCGGTCGGTAAAAGGTTTGAATTGGGGAGAAACGGCTATAGGAGAAGTTGAGATATGCAAACGTGTTCCCATGGTAATGAGTTGGAGTTATGCAAGTGGTCAAGTTATCCGATCGTCTACTGTAATTGACAGTAAAATATACAAGTGATAATCTGTGTTATGTAACACGAAATCGTGCACATATGGACAATTCGGAAATAATGTCGGTAGCGGGTTGGATAGCTCAGTTGGAAGAGCACTCGACCGGCAATCGAGAGGTTCCGGGTCCGAATCCCGGTCCCGTCCATCCGCATTTTTTTCTGAATTGCCCATAACGCAAAAAGCGTTATAGTATACGTGACATATTACCATTATTTTTTGAATAGATGCCTGATCTTAGGTACCTGTCTCTTCCACGGTCGTTGTTTGGCACCGACCAGGACACTTTTGCTCTGCGTAAAGAGTGCATCGCCAAAACACTTTCGATTCATTTACACGATGTTTATAATAAATGAAACTTTTGTTATGTAAGAGTTTGGAACCTTTCTGACTTTGTAGAAATATGAGAGGCATTGTCGAAGTGACGGCCGAACACCGAATGTCGATAGTGTTTACGTGCTGGAGTAAAATCCTTAAGAGTTATGTATCTGTGTGTCTAGGTATGCATATTTGTGTGTACGTGAGTATGTGAGTGTGTCCGTTGATGATAATTCCATTTTGATTTATAAATTTGTACAGTCGATAATGAAAGTTACATTTTGTCGATCAATAATTACGCGGGGAATTCGAGTATTATCGTGAGATTTTTTTATGGGATGTTTTGTCGGGGGATTTTTTTTAAATCGGATGTTTCGTCGCGGGATGTTTTTTCTATGAGATGTTTTGTCGCGGGATGTTTTTTCCGGGACGTTTTGTCGCGAGACGTTTTTTCCGGGATGTTTTGTTATAGAAACCAAGCCATCGGGGCCTGGTGCCTTCTTGTTTTTGAAGGACCGCGCCGCGCACCTCAGTTCTTCCTCCGTAAAGGGGGGTGGTTGGTGCATCCCCGGGTATTCGAGGTCGAAGCGGTAGCCTGGGTTGATTGGGGAAAAGGGCATCGACGATACCGCCGATGATCCCTGCATCTGTGGGAGCGCTTTCAGAGAACGCCCTCAATTTGCGGAGGACCAGTTTGTACCCTCAACCCCGAGGACCCTAGTTGAGATCCTCCCCAATCTTCTTCCAGCATCGATGCTTACTCCTATTGATGGTCCGTCTGAGCACTTTCCTTGCCGCCTTATAGGCGGTAGTGCTATGGGCTGCGTCGATCTCATTTGTCTACCAGTGCACGGGGCGTCTGTTATCCCGTGCAATTCTTTTCGGCACGACAACGCTGCAGGCCTGATGAAGGTGGGTCATTACTATATCCACCGTCTGTTCAGCGCCCACAGGGTCAGGGAACTCCTCAAGAGTTCTCTGGCCACGTAACAGCGCCGGAGACAGCTTTTGGGGGTCCATTTCATCGACGTTCCACCTGGCAGGTCCTCGTGGTGTTCTGTTTGGACCGGAGCTTCATAACGTACGCAGAATGTGATGTCTTGGTGATCACTGGCTGTGTAGTCCTCGATCGCCCTCCAGTTCTGGACTCGCGATACCAGGTTTTCCGTCGCCATGGAAACATCTATGATGGTTTCTTTGTACCCGTGCCTCCAAAAGGTGGACGTTGAGCCAGTGTTCAATACCGCTAGCCAAAGTCTGGATGCCATGTCCAGCACGCGTCCACTCCGAGAATCTGGCCAGGGTTCACTCCATTCCAGAGCCTTTGCATTAAAGTCTCCGGCTACTACCAGCTCACCCTCTATGTCCCGGATAGCGTCCTCCAGACCATCGATTTTGGCCTGGAAGTCTGCAATTCGCTCGTTTGGGGTGAGGTAACAGCTGACGTGGATAACGCCTCTGGACCTTACCCAAACAAAGCCGCTCCTGGAGCTCCGCAGAAACGTCGTCGATTCGAAATCCAAATCGCTGCCGTGCCTAGGAGGTCCGAATACCATCCTGGCCCTTCTCTGTTCCGATATTGCTCGCCAATCAGAACTATATTAGCGGCTTTCTCGAAACATATTTGCGCCCCGAAGTTCGTCGGCTATCCGGCTCCTATTCATGTTCCCCTGCAGGACGACCGCCATTACTCGCCTCTGGCATCGGCGAGGGCTTTGCGGAATGCTCCGCACCACCCCGATCCTGCCATGTGATGTTTGGAGTCTGGCTTACCTTCCACGGCCGGGCAGAGGAAACAGAAGGGTTCAACAGCGCAGTTAGCTGCCCTATGGCCCTCTTTGCTGCACCGGAAGCACAGACTTCCCCGGCCAGTGCCCTTGCACCGAGTACTGTGGTGCCCGTAGCCGAGACACGTGAACCATCTCGGTACTTCTACTCTCCTCCGGATGCGGCAATTGACCCAGCCGATCTTGACACGAGCGGTTTGCAACAGGGTCCTCGTGCCTGATTCGTCAATGGTAACGATGGCAGTGACCTGTTCTCGCGCGTTCGGCCGGGTCAATACGACCTGCAGGGGGCCCTCGTACTGTCCGAGGGCTACTTTCATAGCCTCCTCAACCTCTGCTTTCGTGGAGCAGCTATCGAGGTCTAGAATCTCGAGACGTGACTTCGAAACCAATTCCTCAATGCTCCCCAGATGCGGCTCTGAAAGCTTCTATAAAAACAGCTCTTGAATCGGCCGATGAGTTTCGCAGCTCAAGCAGGACTCCTCCTGCTCGTGTGCTCCGTGTGCTTCGGGATTTACCTTTTTGCGAACAACGTTGAGGATCTCCGCATAGATTTTACCCTCTGCCGGTTTCAGCACGATGGCCTCTGGTTTTCTCGGACGCGATTTTTTGGCCGCAGCTGCAGTCTTATGAGGCGTATTTGCGGGCCTGCTCACTTGAAAGGCCGGCGCGACGATTTCGTTGCCAGCTTTCTTTTTATGCTTTTTTTGCCTTCTTGCTCTGGACTTCCATCCAGGCATTCTTCGGCGAGGCCTCTTTTCCTTTTTTCTTCTTTGTCTATACCTCCTTCGCTGGTGGTACAGAAGGGCTCGTCGCCGCCCTCTTCTTCTGCGCTATCTTTGCGGGAGCACCGGGTTTCGGTGTTCCCCAGGAACGGCCTGCTTCAGCTGTAGAATCACTCTGGAGTCTGGCTCTCGGGACAGCCGGCCTGCTCAGGAGGCTGTGAGCCTGCTTGACAGGACGGCGACTGTCCTCGAGCCTTTCGAGGTGCTTTTCCAATGCGGGCAGTCCGTCTTTATTCATCTTACTGACGTTTCTCTGCTTTTTCAAGGCATCTGTCATCACTTTCATGAGTTTGCGCATTTCTGCGGGACTTGCCTCCATCTTCTTATCGCTCTCGATCAGAATATTCGCAGAAGAAGCTAATTCGTTGCTAGCTCCCGCTTGACTGTTTTCTTTTGAATTTTGCATTTTTTTCTTGAGTCTAACCAGCGCTTCGTGTGAAAAGGGGTGGGCCGTAATAGTCAGGAACTGGTATATCCTCGGAGTACTTTGACTCCTACCCAGTTCCCTGAGGCCTGACCTACGCTCAGCCGATCCCGGAAAACACGGACGGATCAGCGCTCGCCCGTAGCAATGCAGCCTCCGACAGCTGCATACAATGCACACCTTCCAATCGGGGCCCAAAGGGGCTGGTTCCAGGTATACACCCTAGTCGCCACCTCGGCAGAGCAAGCTCAAAGCAGCCCTTTCACCGGCGCAGAGGAAACGCCTACGTCGGTTGAGGGCACTCCCAGTGTGCTGAAGTGTGTATCGATTAATGCATGACTCCCAGCCGCATCGACATGATGGCAGACGCTAGCAAAAAAACACTGCCCGAAGCGGGAACAGACGTGTGCATGCAAGTTTTCGTTTTGGTCCGCGAGTGGTATATTATGCCCGACCTACCCGACATATCTGCCGAGCATTCCTATATCCGCCACCTGAGGACGCGCCCGATGGGGGTCGGAAAAACCCCACACGGGAATAATAATAATAACAAGAATAATAATAATAATAATAATAATAATAATAATAATAATAATAATAATAATAATAATAATAATAATAATAATAATAATAATAATAATAATAATAATAATAATAATAATAATAATAATAATAATAATAATAATAATAATAATAATAATAATAATAATAATAATAATAATAATAATAATAATAATAATAATAATAATAATAATAATAATAATAATAATAATAATTTTCTACAGGGGGGAAATGCTTTTACGCACTGTCGGGAGCGATGGTTTGGCTCCCCGTGTGTCGGACTCCTCCAAAGAGACTACCGACTTTAGTCGGTTTTAACCCCCCCTGTATCTCCAGACGACCACCCTGGAACCGCGTTAGCATTACTTCGGGGTGGCGCCATTAGTTGTTTTGAACGCCCCTTAGGGCGTTCCTTCCTTCAAAACTCTTTTCTTCCGGCGGAGGACAGCTTCCACGAAAGAAGTTACCTCCGTCCAAGTTTTATCGTCCAGGAGCATGTCTCCGATAATATTTTCCGGGGTTATGCTCCCGAACTTTTCGTCCAATGGGTCCCTCCACACGTTCCATTCTTCGCATTCGAAGAATGTGTGGAAGGCATCGTCTCTGGGGGAACCGCAGGATATGCAGCACGAGTCCGGCACTTTACCCATTCTGCACAGATAAGACCGGAAATACCCGTGCCCCGTCAGCAATTGTGTGAGGCAATAATTTACCTCACCATGCTGACGGTTGATCCAGGTGTCTAAGCGAGGAATGAGTCTCGCTGTCCACCTGGCCCGCGGATCCTCATCCCATCTCTCTTGCCAGGTCAGCATGCTACGGGACCTGGCAAGCGCTTTTCGTCTCTCCCTCTCTTCCTCGTCGGGAAGGCCCTGGTGGACGACCTCCTGGGCGAGGAGGTCAATCGGTATGACCCCGGCTATCACTAGCGCAGCCAGCTCTGAGACCGTGCGGTAAGAGCAGGCGATACGGAGGGCCCCCTCCGCTGCACTCCGGCCATGCGCTTCCGGTATTTCTCGTACCGGAGCGCATCGGCCCAGACTTCGGCACCGTAGAGCATTATGGACTCGGCCGTGCGTAGCAGAAGGCAACGATTGCAGGGCTGAGGACCGCCAATGTAGGCTATTTACCCTGCTCAGCAACGTCGTCACTGCCGCAGCTTTGTCCGCTCTCGATATTATTTCTTCCCCGAAGCTGAGCCGAGAATCGAGCTTCAACCCCGGGTACTTTACAGACGCCTTCGTCCGGACCGTCGTCTCTCCTACCCGCATATCCCTTATAAGCGGGATATGCTTTTTGGTTAGGAGCACGATCTCAGTTTTCGCTAGCGCTAGCTCCAAGCCGTGGTCTTCCATCCAGGAGTGGACCCGACGCATTACCTGGTTGAGTCTCATCTGCGCTGCCTCTACGGTACGCGCAATGATGATAGCGGCTACGTCGTCCGCGTACCCAACCAGAAAAGAACCCTCAGGCATCTCCATTCGGAGAATCCCGTCATATGTGGCATTCCAAATGTCGGGACCTAGTATGGACCCTTGGGCTGCCCCTGCAGTTAACTCTCAGCTAATCGGACCATCTGCAGTGGTGTAAACGAGGGAGCGATCGGTCAGGTAATCGTCGAACATCCAGTAGAGATATCCGGGGACCCTGAAGTCTCGTTCCAGCGCCTGTAGCGCGTCACACCACCGCACCGAGTTAAAAGCGTTTTTTACATCCAGAGTGACCAGTAGACAGACGGGGCGGGAGAAATGGTTCCCCTGCTCCGTACCCCTGGCTGCTCCAACAACCTCCTAGATCGCGTGTATCGTCGACCTCCCTTTCCGAAAGCCATATTGTCTATCAGAAAGGTCTCCAGAGGCTTGGATGGCCGCATGGAGGCGAGGTTGAAGAAGCTTCTCCAGAAGTTTGCCAGCCGTGTCTAGCATGCACAAGGGCCTGTAGGACGATGGATTGTCTACTGGTCCCCCTTTGCCCTTCCCGATTAACGACAGCCGCGCGAGTTTCCAGTGGCGTGGAAAGATTCCCGCTTGTAGGCAGGCGTTGTACATCGTAAGAAAGATCGTTGGATGCCTCTCAACTGCGGCTTTCAGCACCTCTGCTGATAAACCGTCAGGGCCTGGTGCCTTCTTGTTTTTGAAAGACCGCGCCGTGGCCTTGAGTTCCTTCTCCGTGAAGAGGGGAAGTGGCGCGTCCTCGGGTGTTCGAGGTTGGCGCGGTTGCTCAGGGTGGCTGGGAAAAGGGCATCGACGATACCGCCGATGATCCCCGCATCTGTGGGAGCGCTTTCATAGAACGCCCCCAATTTGCGGAGGACCAGTTTATACCCTAGTCCCCAAGGATCCTCGTTAAGATCCTCCCCAAGCTTCTTCCAGCAGCGGTGCTTACTTCGCTTGATGGTCTGTCTCAGCACTTTCCTCGCCGCCTTATAGGCGTCAGTGCTAGGGGCTGCGTCGGTGTCGCGGCGCCGGGCTCAGGGATAGTCTCCTCAAACGGAGATACTCCCGCCTCAGCTTCGCGATCTCGTTCGTCCACCAGTACACGGGACGTCATCATCCCGTGCAATCCTTTTTGGCACGGGGTCGCTGTAGGCCTGATGAAGGTGGGTCATTACTAGATCCACCGTCTGTTCAGCGCCTGCAGAGCGTGGAAGCTCGTCAAGGGTTCGCTGGCCACGTAATAGCGCCGGAGACAGCTTTTGGGGGTCCATTTTATCGACGTTCCACCTGGCAGGTCCTCGTGGTGTTCTGATTTGGACTGGAGCTACATCACGTACGCAAAACGTAATGTATTGGTGATCGCTGGCTGTAAAGTCCTCGATCATCCTTCAATCCTGGACTCGCGATATAATAATAATAATAATAATAATAATAATAATAATAATAATAATAATAATAATAATAATAATAATAATAATAATAATAATAATAATAATAATAATAATAATAATAATAATAATAATAATAATAATAATAATAATAATAATAATAATAATAATAATAATAATAATAATAATGTACCACTAAGGGGCCCTCGCCTACCCCCTCCGCCCCGCGCTTTGGTTCGCGGCACTACAATAAATTTCCTCGATGGTGGAGGAAAATTATTGTGATGGCGGAGGCCGCATGGTGGGGGTAGGGGTGGGGATAAGGTGGGGGGCGCCAGAGTAGTTTCACTCACTCTAATTGACTCACTCACTCACTATCACAGTTTTTAATCTATTGAGTCCAATATTTTAATTACCAAAAGGGTGGATCATATTTTATTTTGGAGAAAAGCATTGAAACTATATACAACTTTCACAATGTATATTTTTAAGCAAAAACATACGTGAAACAAATTTGCTGTTAACTTTCACAAATCTATGATAAAGTTGAAATTTAAAAACATTAACTCTTTTTAAGCAAGACTTCAAGCAATGTGTTCAATTTCGAGATAGTAATTTTCAAGTCAAGTATATCAAGAGTATACGTTTAAATATACGTGATTGACGCTTTCTTGTGCCGTCGTTCGTGGAATTTCTCATCTCTGCGTTTTTCAATTCACACCAAATATATGCGCTTCTTCATAAATTGATCGAGACTTAACCTCAAAGTCATATCAGGTTTTATCTGCATTTTCATGCGGTTTTATTTAATTAACCTTCTTTATTAGCTTCTTTGCTATCATGGTAGCAAAGCTATCATTACCTCATACGGTTTATCGGATATATTTTTATTCATTGATATAATTCCTTGTAAACGAAATTCTTAGTATTTCTTCGTGTTGAGGTTTAAGGTACACTTAGAGACTCCCAAGAACGCACGCGGAAGAAGGCTACGTATAATCGTTCGTGATCGACGAAGGTCTACACTGATTTTTTCAAACGTTTGTCCCTGTGATTTGTTTATAGTCATCGCAAAAGCTACCTTTACTGGAAATTGGCGTCGTTTAAAAGTAAAAGGATATTTATGTTCACAGTAGAGAGTGATGCAATGTAAGAAAACTATCTGTTCAGTTTTATCGCCGGACAAAATCTCACATCGCAAAACCATGTTGCCTAATTCTGAAACCAGTAGTTTTGTACCATTGCACAAACCATCATTGATACTGAGGTTCCGAATAAGCATAATAATACTGTACTTACGGAGACGTAATTCGTGCGGTCATAAACTGGGCGCCGACAACGTCTTTAAATATTCAGGCAGGATTGTTTCGTTCATCTGGTCGTTGTCACCGTAATTTTCTCTACTGTCAACGCTCGTGTAAAGTCGTTCAGTATTACTATCAAATAAGTTCATAACCCTTGAATCGATTTCTTGGACATCGACATTCCCAGCGGATAGGATGGCACATTTTGCTACTTGTTTACGTTGTCTTGCTCTTACTAAATGTCCGTACGTATCTTCGACTATATCTTGATCGGCAGCAGCCAAACAACGCACTGGAACTTGAAGGTTGTCGTTTGAATCATTGAAAATTCCATCACCAACGTTTAGCAAAATTTGAGTGAATTCCACCTCATTTATTAAAACTCATGTTTTGAGTAAATGCGTACTTAGTAAAGTATTGCCTCAGTTCACTGTATTTAATTGACACGTTCACTATTTCACTACGAGTTTCTCTCACCTTAACCGGAAGAAGTTGGCGCAAATCTCCTCCAAGAACGATAATCTTTCCACCAAAAGGTTTGTTATTATTCATCATGTCTCTCAAAGTTCGATCAACTATTTCGAGCGCATAACGCGGAGCCATAAGGGCTTTATCCCAGATAAAAAGATTAATGTTCTGCAAATATTCGCCTTGTGTCGATTGCAACCTGATGCTGGACGTAGAATCTGCTTATAAAGGTACTGGTAGTCCAAACGTTTTGTGTACTGTTTTATCCTCAGTAAGCAATATCGCTGCACTTCCAGCGAGAGCCATGGCACTAACGCCCTTACCTCTACCTCGAACAAGATTCCAAAGAGTTGTATAAGTATAAGTCTTCCCGGATCCACCAGGACCATCTATGTAGAAACAATTTATTTGGCAGTCGTTGTTGTCGATTGGCATCAACGAAAGCTTCTAGGTACTGTTGAGTTGTCTATATTGTTGCATGCCAATTTCATTAAATCCAGCAGGTGGCATTTGTGGCTCGTTCTGATAAAAAATTGCCACTTTGTTCCATACCTGGAAATCGCGTTAGCCTGAAATCTTCTTTATCAAGCATATAAGCGATTTGACTATACGCTCCACTCTGTGCTTGCTGTATAGACGTATGTCTCGCATGATCCTCTGATAACTTGAAATGTTAAACTCACCAGGTGTTTGTATTTCGTCGAGATGATTTCTTTGCCGTTGAGCTTGCAGCTCTTCGCTCATTATTTTATATGACTGAGCAAAAACGTTATTATTGTGTATAATATGGTCAATTATTCCCAGTAGATCGTGATCAACAGTTGTATTTCGGCGCAATAATAAATCTACCGCTTCATCCAAATCAACGGTAAAAAGTTGTCCGCAAGTTGGCCATTCATTGTCAGCTGCATACAACGATGTATTTATTTCACAGTAGATTTGGCCTTGTATCTTGAAGCAATATTTTCCCGGACGGCTTCCGTCGAAGTTCATCAGATGAGCGCTAAAAGACGCGAACGAAAATGGAGCGTTGTAATTACGAATTCGTTGAAAAAAAAGTGTCTGATTTATCATGCGTGCCTTTAAATAAGGAATTCAATTCCTCTGGCATGGTCGGTAATGGTTCAAGATGAACCTTACCGTGATTGTAGCAATCATGGAATGAATTTTGCTTGATCGATACTCTTTCAGACACGAAATGTGCCGCACTACAATGCATACAAATCTCAGTCATACTACATCCATAGTGTTCCTAGAGATTGTCAACGGTTCTGCCGTTCCGCATTACTTGATCTGTTGTTCCTTTATTTATCATCTTGATCATTTGATCGTACGATTACGTTCGGTCTCATTACTTCTGGTTGCAAATCTATGGTATGCTCGTCTTGTTCAATAACTGGAAGTTCAGCGATGCATTCATGTAGTACCACATCTTCTCTGAGTGTTTATATGGGTGAGTAACAAACAACCTCTATATCTTCTGATAATTCATTAATTTGATTAGAATGTACTACCAATGTTCATACACTCTCTGCTTGTTTTTTGGTGTGATTTAAGAATTCTTGTGATTTTGCAATGACTCCACTTTACACGGGTGCGTCTTCTGATTGTTTTTCAAATAGGTTAAAAGGTCGTTTATTTTGAATATTTTGTGCAGTAGCTTTTAATTAACTACGTCAATGACGCTAGTTTTCATAGTTTATTTTTCTCTTAAGACGTTAAAATTCAATTTCTTCTTCAAGGGTTCGATTTACCTTCCATCGTCCCATGATGCACGTTGGCTGGGAAGTAGTGTAGCTTTATTTCATTCAGATAAATACGGAAATTTGTTTTATTTATTCAAAGAATGTTTTCTATTCAAATGAATAAATTCAATGCAAGATACACTCCAATTAACTTTATTTTTAATTATGAACAATAAATCTCTATCACATAATCGGCAATTTATAGTTCGAATATTTAAATCGTAATGACTCTATAATCACAGTATATTATATCAACATTTAAATGAATAAATTGAATGCAAGATAAACTCCAATCAATGTTATTTCAAATTATGAAAAACAAATCTCTCTGTAAGGATATTTGAGAGTATTGGAGATAAAGTATTAACACGAGAGAGGATTTAATAGGTAAATATTCGTGGGATTATATTACTTCTTACATAGTCTCTCGATTGCTTGCGCTATGTATAACGGTCCGGGTCAAACTGCCCAAATCTATCGCGCGCGAATTATCACGCGTCCCGAGGCTCTCTCTCTCACGTATATTCTACGTGTCTCTCGCATACTTAAATACATATACACACGCACGCATAAGCACTCGTTACAATTAACACCTATAACACCATAACATCACAGCTCAGCCTGCCTGACATTAGCCTGTCCCGGGCTATTTTTCTTATATATTTATTCAGTTTGATCGGTATCACTTTACACAATGTTCTTATTATTCTATTATTTCACATAGTTCTCTTACGTTGTCATCTATTTTCGTCAAAATGATATTTATAAACGCCGTCGTTTTGTCACCTCCCTTTTTTTAAATGAATTTACTTTATTATGATTTTCTTCCATTATTTAGGTAACCTTAGAGCATGAAATTTCGTTTGGACACCAGGCTTTCATATTCGAAGCCTCCCACACGCCTGAATATGGTCTCTGAGTCGCCTGAAAATTTTCTAGTTCCGCAACGACATATCTACCGTTTCTCAAGATCTTCATGATCTGGTAGGGACCCTTAAACCCTGGTATCAGTTTTTTTTTAAACCCCTGGGGTGCTCTCGAAATTTCTGATCATGACATAGTCATTTTCCTTATATATATGCGCTTCTTTTCGCTTCTTATCAAAATATTGCTTATTGTAACCTTGCGACTTTTCGATTTTCATTGCGGCATCGGCGCGACTTACCTTGAGATCTCTTACGTCAGATTTTACATTAAGCTCGAGGTAATTTTGTATTTCGTCGGCTATTTTTCCGTGTTGACTAATTCCGAACAGAAGTTTGCTCGGTGTCTCACCGGTAGATTTATTCACGGAATTATTGAGTGCGTATTCGACGTCCTGTAGGACTTTGTATCAATATCGTCCTGCCGAGTTGTTGACGAGCTTTCCGAGCATGGGCCCTATAATTCTGTTGACGCGTGCTACTTGGCCATTTGCCTTCGGACAGCCCGTCGCAACCTTGACATGACGGATATCATTCTCCTCGAGAAAATCATGAAATTCTTTTGAGGTGAAACAAGTTCCCCTGTCGGAAGCTATGACCTAGAGCCGACTATAGCTCGAAAAGTATTGTTGGAGGCAATTTTTCGCTTCTTTGCTCGACATCGTTTTAGTCGCGTACAATTTCGTGAACTTGGTGAACGAATCTATCACGACGAGTATGTGTTTTTTTCACGAGGTGTTTGTTTTCTACTGGGCCCTTGTGGTCGATATGCAGCGTTGCAAAGGGTACGTTTCCTTTCGGGGTGTTAAACAGAAACCCCTCCTTTTTCCCGTAAGTGGGTTGAACGCAATACACTTTAAACAATCTTATATATATGATTTGACCGTATCCCTCATGTTCGGGAACCAATAGCTTGATTTTATCGGGCCACACGTTTTTTCTACGCCCAAATGACCCATCTCGTCGTGATATTTTCTAATTACGTGCATAATCATACCTTCGGGCACATAGAGAAACAACCCACCGTCTTGTTTGCGATATATGAACCCGTTACGCATCTCGTAGTTTTTATCTTCGCCTTTTCGAGCTTTTCTTTCAGCTCTTTGATTTTCGAGTCTCGATTTTGGCTTAGGGAGAGGTTTAGCTCGGAGGGGTTATCTTCGACGACCAATATGCTCGACACACGACTAAGGGCGTCGACATGTTGCATTCGAGCTCATGACCTATGCTCCACGTCATAGTCGTAATTTTGTAATTCCAGAGCCCACCGAGCGATTCGCGTGTTTATATATTTTTAATCCAAAGTCATCTTCAACGAATTACAGTCAGTGACGATTTTAATTTTAATTCCTTGAAGATACACCTTGAATCGTCGAAGAACGTAGACAATAGACAACGGTCTCGAGCTCGAAGCTATGATATCTGCTCTCTGCATCTGTGGTACGTTTGGAAAAATGAAATATCGGATGATATTTCATGTCCGAATTTCTTTGGAACAATACAGCTCCGAACCCGTGAGCGCTGGCGTCACAATGTAGCTCAGTCGGATCGTGAGGAAAATAAATAGCAAGAATTGGGCTCTTTACCAATTTAAATTTGAGTTTCTAGAACGCCTCTAACTCTGCTTTTCCAAATTGAAACTCCGCGCCTTTCTTAAGCAGAAAGTACAATGGCATGGCTATTATCGAAAAACTCTCTACAAACTTTCGGAAATAGGAGATCCTACTCAAAAATCGTTGGACACTCCGAACGTCTTTCGGTATCGGATATTTTGAAACAGCCTCTACGCCGTTGTCGTTCGGGCTCACTCCTTTCTCCGAAACCCTATAGCCAAGGTATTCGATGTCGGTGAATAAAAATTTACATTTATCGAGTCGTAGCTCGAGTTTGTTGGCCACGAGAAGCGCGAAAACGGATTTCAGCACGTCTAGATAGTAGTGGTCGAGGGTCTCGGTAGCTACGGGAAAGTCGTCCATTTAGGCAACAACGTCACCATTTCGGATTGGTTTCGCGGGGACTTCGTTAATCCATTTTTGGAACCGCGTCGGAGCTGTCTTCAGGCCAAAAGGCATTTTAAGATACTCGAATTGACCCAACGGGGTTATGAAAGCTATATATTTGACTGACGCCTCGGCCACCGACACGTGATGCAATCCATCCTTAAGGTCGAGCAAACTGTCATACCTTTCACCGTTCAGAATGTCTAGCTGGTCCTCAATGAGGGGCAAGGGATAGTTATCGCGGAGTGTGACTTTATTCAAGGACCTGTAATCTTCACACATCCTTGTCTCTGTGTTTTTTTTTACCAATACGATCGGCGATGCGTATTCCGATTGACTCTCCCTAATTATGCCCTTTTCGAGGAGTCTGTCCAGGACCAAGCGAACCTGACCCTTCTCGGCGAATGACAATCTACGCGGTGCAAAATGGCTTTTATCAATGGAGCATCTGGTCGCGTTGGCTGAAGATAGTTTGTACGAAATATTTATTTTACCGCGGACTGAGTATTTGCCGATATTTCAGAATTTAATACAATAAGATCGGCTTCATTGTCATTCGATCCGGAAGTGTTAATGTTCATAATGTCCGCGACGTCCACCCTGTCAGGTATTCTTACTCGCGCGAGCCCATAACCGAAAACACCCAATACGTCTCTGCCGCGAAGCGTGGAGGAAGTCATTGTATCATCGAGAACAACTGAAAGACGCGCTGGTTGTTCTGGCTCTCCGTCTATCGAGATATCTAAATCGACCGTTCTGAGTACAACAAAGCTACTTTTATTGATACCGCAAAATCTGTGACTTAATTCGTCTACCGCGTTTTTTCTTAATGAAGCTAATAGCGCTACCGGTATCCATTAAAGTATCGAGCGACAAGTGATGCAAAATACCGCGAGTTTTAACGCTATACAATACTTGTTTGAAAAAGTCGTCCCTTGGGGACAAGTCCTCATCGACGTTGTTGACTTGATCGTTGCTGCGTTGAGGGCACTCCCTCGCGAGATGACCTGGCTGGTGACAAGCGAAACACGCACCTTTCTCCTGTTTTAATTGAGGGCAACTGGGCCCCAGGTGACCCTCTTCGTTGCACTCGCGTAGGACATTTCCCGGTGGCATCACATTGTGCTAATCATCATCGACATCGTTGTCTGTCCTCAACCAGTTTTCCTCGGGGTCGGCATTTTGAACACGAAGAATCAATTCGTTCTTCGTACCCCCCACCGGTAGTCCAAGTTGTTGAAGAATCGCCCTCAATTCAGCAACGGTAAACTCGTTCGGCTCTCGCATTTTGCCGGAGTCACTCGTGAGATATGTAAAGTCCAAAGTCCAAGAAAAACAATTAACTCATATACCGTGTAAAATATCAACAAAATCGTTCCGCATTCGACACAAGAGATTCCGTATTATATTCCATCAATTGTCCCGAGAACTTAATAAGTAAACACAGAGATTCGACCACGAATACTAACACTTCGGCGGTTCACGATTTGTTCTCTCTCGTCGTTACGAGCACGAGCCGTTTCGGAGATACGTTACATATACAGCACCACCTCGATTTAAATCGAGGATCACGCCACACCTGGAAACGGACTCAAAGTTGCCCAAGATGGCGTCTTTTCCTCGAAATGCCGTTCACTTTGCTAAACGAACCAAAGTCTAATTTGATTCGATTGTCCTCACTGGGTATATCGAAATCAAAACCGCATCGATCCTACCACGTACTCTCTACTAATACCGGCCTTGATCACGACAATATACCAACACGTGCCCCTCGAACACCGGTCTCGATCGCGAATTTTTATTTTCGGGAATATCCGAACACGCGCACGTTTCATTCCTCACTTCGCACGTTTCACGATCGGAAAATATACACGAAAGCGACGGCAACGTCGACTATACCCGTTTTCCGTCGTAATTCTCGCGATACGCTTCACTCTTCGTCGACGAATTCTATAGCATGAACGCCATGTCTGATAATTCCGAAAAATAAAATCTAACGCGAAATATTTTACATCCCACGATAGAATCAACACTATTCTGAATTCGACCCCACACTTAGTTGTAAGCATATTTAAGAGTATTAGAGATAAAATATTACCACGAGAGAGGATTTAATAGGTGAATATTCGTGGGATTTTATTACTTCTTACATAGTCTCTCGATTGCTTGCGCTATGTATAACGGTCCGGGTCGAACTGCCCAATCTATCGCGCGCGAATAATCACGCGTCCAGAGGCTCTCTCTCTCACGTTATCTCTCACTCTCACGTTCTACGTGTCTCTCGCATACTTATATACATATTGACACGCACGCATAAGCACTCGTTACAACTAACACCCATATCGCGCGTATACATCACATCTCGTACAATATAATCGGCAATTTGTAGTACAAATCTTTAAATCGTAATTTCTCTATATTCACAATATATTATATCACCATTTGAATTAATAAATTCAATACAAGATAAACTCCATTGAAGGGGAGACTGACAGCATCAAAATGCAAATTTTTGAACATCAATCCAAATGTTCATGGCATCTGTGGAAACTTCACAGCTAGGCTCCAATTTGATGTAACGAATGTAGCAACTTTTGACGCTAGTTAGAACCCTTAAGGAGCAGCGGTTTTCTCATCAATCAATTTTTAATTTTCACATGCCTCGCGCAGTTCTGACCAAACCGCTTGACGAATCTTATCCTACGACATCTCATTTACTTTGTAAAACTTTTGCGGACCGTTTGAGCGCGGCACATTTTTTTTAAGATCCTTATTTTGGAGTTACAGGCCACTTTTTGAATTGTTGACTCATTTTTTGTTTTCAGAGCATTGTACACAAAACAATATTGATGATAATAAAAATTTGCCACGCTCGAGCAGTCCGTAAAAGTGTTACAAAGAAAATGAAACGTCGTAGGATAAAATCCATGAAGCGGCTTGGTCAGGATTGTGCACAGTTTTTGAAGATCCAGGTTTCGGGAAACAGCCTCCGAAGTTGAATGTGTGGAAAAACGTTTCCTCAGTACTTCGCTCCATCGGATACTACACCTCCATAACAAACAACATTTTTCATGGTTATTGCATGCAGAAAAAAATTCTCAACACGCTTTTCACGGGTTTGTTCATATTTATTTTTGTAATTATTTTCAATATTTACAAGTATTTTTACACCAAAAATGCTATAAATTCATTATAATATAACCTCCAATCCGGTGACAGTTTGGAGGGTATATGGTATATATAAGGCACGGAATTGAATTTACTTACTGAAAAAAGTATAAATAAATATGAAAATCAATTCGATTATTTAGTAATGACGACGAATACCATTGTCTTTACAAATAAATGAATATAATAAACATATAAACTGACCTATCACTAACCACTGTGAAACTGCTCGTGTCGTTTGTCGAGATCGAAAAAGCACTTTTACGTCATTTCTCGATCGGTTTATATATTTTATATTGCTTTTGAACAAATAAATGAACAATCGATAAAAATAAGTGAATACCATTGAAAAAAATGATAAACCACGCGTAAACGTTTGTTTTCTGTTGCAGCAGCAGCAGTTTAGCATTTGCTAGTAACAAAAATTTACTAGAAAAATTTACTCGTAAATTTACGAGGGAATTGCTGAACACTTGTAGATCACTTGCGACAACTTTTTTGATTGGCCCATAGTTACTTCTTTGAAGCGTTTTGAAGGTCCGCAGAGTTGTAAGCGCGCAATCGGGAGATATTCGAATTCCGATTCAACAGTAGAATAGAAATTATTTTACTAACTACAGGAATCTGAATGAATAATCAATTGTACATATATCTATGGGGCATTCCAAGTGAAATCGAGGGGTGATTTTCCTCAGGTAATCAGATCCTTTTTCGTATTGATTCCACTTAAAAAACGGCCTAATTTTTTTACAGAATTATCTCATCACTTCTTCAAGTAGCGCGACGATCGTTTGTGTGTTAAAAAGGAATAACTGAAAAAACACCATTTTTTGAATTCTGCAATTTTTACCACCGATTCTGACTTATGAATAATTAATATCTATCATGATTAGAAAGTGAGATTCAGCTGCCTCAGATTTCTTAAAATAATTTTTTTATTTCCAGTTTCTAAAAAAAATAAAAAAATAAATTCCTAATATTCCTTATAGAAGTAAAAAAAATTAAATAAAAATAAAACAGGTCTTAAAAATTTTTGATATTTGAATTTGATATTTGAATAAAAGATTTTTCTCAATTACTTATTAACCCATTAACGCTCAAAGGATGCAATTTCAACATCTCAATTTAAGCTGTCACTATGTGATAAATTCGAACAGGAAAAAATTGGAAACCACTGTTTCCTATATGTTTTTGAGTGAGCTCTTTCTGATGGTTAAAATTGCACCAGAAAAAACTTAACCATAGAAAAATCTAATGTATCCCAAAAAGAGTTGATTTTTCAATGGCGTTTTTTTTTTAAATCTAGTTTCCTTTTTTCGATTTTTTTCATGCCCTTTCGATTTTTTTCATGCCTAAAACCAATCAATATCGCGACCTTAATGTCTAAACTAAAAATAAATGCGGGTCTTTTTTTGATGTTTTGGTAAGCCGAAATGGCGGTCTGAATGAAGAATTTTTTCTCGAAAGTTGACAAATTTTTTTTCAAAAAACTAGAGACTTGAGCAAAAATTGTCTATGAACAAAAATGTCTCTAAATTATTCAAAAAACATTCTTGAATTTTTCCAGTATGATCTGAAGTAATTTTTTATTTTTTTTTTGGAAAATTACAAAATTTTGAAATTTCAACAAACGTCAAAAAGTCCGAAAAAATTGTATAGCATTCTTTGACTAATTGTAAAACTTTTGTACTCCTAAACGAATTTTGCTCAAGTCTATAGTTTTTAAGAAAAAAAATCGTCAAGCTGCGGAGAAATTTTTTCATTTTGGTAGCTATATTTTTTAAACCAAAAAGGTTCTATATAAAAAAATATTGTAACAGTCAAAGAATGCTATCGAATTTTACCGAGCCCTACATCTTTTTCCATTCTGTATCACAATTCTGCCAAGAGTAAAGGGAAAACTGCAGAAAAACCTTTACTGATACAGACGGTAAACTATCTAAGAAACCGTCGATAGCAATGTGAGCACGCTACAGTACAACTCTCGTCAGTCAGTTAGGTAGTTACCTCCTCCATTGTGATCCAGTGAGCCAGTCGCTTGCACCGTTAGGTGAACCACTATTCGAGCAATAAGAACCGCGTCGGCAGGCCTCACCGAAACCGTACAATTAACCGCCCACTCATCGCAATGAGGTCTTCGGGGATCCATTATTTGAGGTCCCAACCCCCCAGGATTGCAGCTGATAAACAACACTTGTAAAATTAAAATATTTTTCAGTGGTGTCGCCGGAATTCCAACCCGGGTCCCGCGGAAACCCGTGCTATAGTCACTTGGCCACTGCTCTCCTCACAATCACTGTATTTTTTGCATATAATTATATTTTGTACTGGTAATGGGGCTATGTTATGGAATAGTTTTGTGCCTTTTACCAGGGCCAAATCCCACAGTGGGGCCAAATCCCAAAAAGCTGGCCAAAAGTCGAAAACGTTACGAATTCGGCTGAAAGTCAGTGCTCGGGGGTTTTTGGGGTCGCTGACCATGAATCTGAAGTCAAAATTTGAAATAATAACAAGATGGCGGATTTGAAGTCTCAAAAAGCTCGCAAAAGGTCGAAAGCGTCACAAATTCGGCTGAAAGTCAGTACTTGGAGGTTTTCGGGGTCACTGATTATGAATCCGCAGTCAAAATTTGAAATAAAAACAAAATGGCGGATTCGAGGTCCCAAAAAGCTGGAAAATAGTCGAAAGCGTTAGAAATTCGGCCGAAAGTCAGTCCTGGGGAGTTTTCGGAGGCGTTGGTTACGAATCCAAACTTAAAATTTGAAATAAAAACAAAACGGCGCGTTTGACATAAATCATTTTTATAGAGAATGTACAAAATATATCCATATGTGATATATAATAGCATAAACATACAATCAGTCGATTAAAAGTTCAGAGATCGTCATCTGAAGAATCAGATGATGCACAATCAGTTGATTCATCCATTAAATCGCTGGAACTTCCTGTACTTGCTGGTATACGTGGCGCAACTAACAATGAAAGTGCTTCTGGAAGGAACGACTTGGTATTTTTTCGAGGTAATTCGCGCAAACTTGAAATAAAGGGATTGGATATTAATAATAACCGTAAAAAAATGTCCTCCATTGTTTTGGCTCGGGAACACTTTCTTGCAAAATCTTCAAGAAACTTTTTAATGTACTTATAAGTAGACTCTTGGGCGTCTTCAGACATCTGCCCTATCAGCAATATTGCTGAGTTTATCACTTCCGCACCATGAATCAATATGTTGTGTACCGAAGTTGGCAAGTAGAACCACGGATATAATTGCACAAAGTTCTGAGCGGTCTGTAAGGCTTAATCTTTGACTTTTAGGAAATCGATTTCATGGCCACTCGAAATTGTCTTCAATATCACATGGGATCGCTTAATCAAGCCTCATCTATCCCATCTATCGCAGCAGAAACGCTTGAGTTTTCGTAAAATCTTCCAGCGGTATTTCTATCATTTGAGCTACGGAAACCAGGCTTTCGTTGTTCGACTATCAGACCTAATTCCATACGGCAACCTTTCTGTATGTTGGTTTTTCGAATATTTACTTGTTCCTTCTCGTTATCACTACGCGCCTGCCACTTTTTAATTCCAAGCTTATATGCTATATGCAAACTGCATTCGAAAAATCGTATCCATGCATGCAAAGTTGACAATCCAAACTGTAGATGATATTCAGAGACTTCCTTTTTTAGAATTGCGTCGATATTGTTGAAGTCTTTTGAAGTTGCTTTGCATAAATAGCATCGTTGAGCAGACTTATCATACGTGATCGCGTAACAAACTTTACCGTCTATCATCGTGAAAGCCAGTCTGAAAGAAACTTATTTCTTTTCCATCTACTATCTTTTTGAAAGGCATAAGATTCTTCTCATGCTGTTGAATATACTCCATTTCTTCACGAGTGGCTTCAGAACTCTCGTGAAAAAATTAGATCCTGATTGGTCTACAAAAACGATGAGATGATGGCCTCGGATTTTTCCATACAACAAGCTTTGCGTTTGTTTCTTGGTCGTCAGATACTAGCTGCAGTGGAACGATTGATGTGGAAAAAATATTAGCATCAGACTTGCTTCCATCATCATTGGTGAACTTTTGTTTGTACGAACTTTGGCCGGAAGTGCCATCGCAGCCCCACTTACAAATTAAAATCAAGTTGCAAACATTTTCAGCCGACAAACTTTTGACAACATCCATCTGTGTCAATAATATTCTATCAGCTGTGTGATGCAGCAAAGCTTGCAATTTTACCTCAGCACTACATTCATTTACAGAAATATCTGACTTAGGCGGATAACATTTGAGCTTGGCTTTATATGGCAATTTATACGGCGGGAATAAATCACAGCTCTGCTCCTTTGCTTCTATTCCGAAGCTGCTGATATTGCCATTTCGATAATTTTAATTTGACAATGAGTGACAAAGCAGCATCCGCAGATAAAGTCGTTTCTCGAATGGTATCTATGGACTTCTTATACTTCTTAGCTCGAGATGGGCTCCCCAGTCCCACATCACGGACAATTTTGGCAGGACATTTCCCAGATGATCGAAGGCTCATTTGAATGTCCTACGATAATTCGTCCGTAGTATTTCTTGTGCGTAATTCTTCAGTCCTC
Source organism: Alloplasta piceator (assembly GCA_946863875.1). Classification (NCBI taxonomy): domain Eukaryota; kingdom Metazoa; phylum Arthropoda; class Insecta; order Hymenoptera; family Ichneumonidae; genus Alloplasta; species Alloplasta piceator. The sequence goes on along the minus strand of OX333079.1, from coordinate 28,882,038 downwards.
CTTCGTTTTGTCCGGTCACTAGACTCTACGAATTCTGAAGAAGGCCGACCCAAATTTGCATATTTTTCAGATGGTATTTTTAATTCTTCGAAAGAAACGAACACGCTCAACCACTCAGAATATTGTTGCAGAAATCTCTCTTCATGTCTAGATGCGTGCTGCCACTTTTTATGCAAAAGGTGCAATAACTTGCGGAGGGCAGTTTTTGCATTGTCTGATAGAGCAAAGGGGCGTTGCAATTTTGTGGACACAAAATTTTCGATTATTGCATACGTTTCAGGCACTCCTCCACTCAGGTGACCTTAAGTGATCGAAAAAATTTCCTTCCTTGTTAAGCCACATCCTCCACGTTCATCAGCGACTAATTCTAAAATTGAAAAATATAATATCTATATAGATGGATAATTCCATATTCAACCTCGTTTCTATTAAGTATTTTTGAATATTATTTGAAAATAAAAATAAAATATGCATAAAAAAGAATTACGGTCCATAGAACTCAATACATTAAACTCTCTGATATTCTCTCCCCTCTGGGGCTCAACCATATAACTAAGAGGCATATAAGGGATTCTCTGTCAACTCAGCCACAGGTTTCGGTAGAAAAGAAAATTAATTTGTGTGGTTTCATTTTTTTACCCTAGAACTTCGATCCGTGTCACTCTAGTGATCTTTTCGCGATTTCGTCAGATATACTGAAAGACCAATTTTTTCAGTCAAAAAAAGTGGCCTTTTTTGAATAAAAAAATAATGATTCTATTTTTTGGTAAAGAATCAGCGTTACCGGAACGTAAAAACTATTTCAAATATTCCGCTCGAATGCTAACACAAAACTACAACTTTTATGTGCAGACATTTTTTTTCAATTACTTCAAATTTCCGATATATATTCATTTGGAAAGAAAGCGGCAATTTGTAAAGTTTTAAATTAAAAAATGTGAAGAAATTTACATATTAGTAGCACTTTAATATAACCGATTATAAGGCACATCTGAGATGGTCGAAAAAAAGTGGCTGAGTTGACAGAGAATCCCTCATTTATAGATTGTGACGAAAAGTCCCAATAAAAATAAAATAATATCGCGGCGGTCACGGAATCCGCCACGACACCTGAAAGAAAAGTGACATACTGTATTATTTAGTTGATGAATTAAAATTAGAATTAATCTCGCGAAACTCGTCCTATTATCCTTGAAAAAATTCCCGAGTTACTGTTACTATTTCCCAACAAAATCCCTCCCAAAAATTCTCGAAAATATTTCATTATCACCACAGAAATCCACCGCCCTTCAAGAAGCGACCAACGAGCAGAAATCCTCGAATTATTGAGCAACCTGCAATTTTATTATCGAGAACTTCCAGAGGACATCGTGACCTTGCGCTCGAACTTTGACAGCGCGGAGCCGATCGACAGATAAGGAAGATCGATCCACCGAGACACAGCACTATTTAATACCCGAATTTTACGGAGATATCGAGACACACTATTACATTTTTCCGGGGTGACGTCCCGATCAAAACGGCGACTGAGCCTCGGGAAAACAAATCTGGGAATACGACATCGAGCAGCGTTGACAGCTGTAATCTCGAGCTACGAGAAACATCGAGAAAGAGAGAGAGAGAGAGAGAGTTGCCGGCGAGCGTGCAGCTTCGACTTCAAGGCGCGAGGCGGCAGCACCGAACGAGAACGACGAGACCCCTCCATTCCCTTCACCCCCCCTCACCAACAAGATAAACGAAGAAGACGAGCTTCGCCATGGATCGAGCATCGACCGAGATCGCGGCCATCTTGGCCTCATTCCCTGACCGCGTGGGAGCGAAGCCACACGTGCTTTTTATTGCGAAAATTATTATTGCGTAATTTTGTAATTTTGATGCGAAAAGAAAAGAGCGCTTGTTCGATAGAAGACGAGATAGAGACGAGGGGAAAATTTGGAGAGAAAAAGAGTGAGTAGAGTGAATATTTCCCCGCGTAAATTGTATCGAGATTTTGCGGTGTCGTGGCGTAATAGATTCTTCCCCCCACCCCCTTCTTGCGAATGGACTGTTCCATTCTTTTGAGAATTTCCTTTCGTAGTTTCAAGTGACAAATTGTGTATCGCGGTAATTAATAAGAGGTCATAGCGTCGAAGGACCGTGTATTAGCCCTGAGTTAAGGGGTTTAAGATTTGCGAAGCCCCCTTGCGATTCAACGTACCTGCCTTTTCTCGTTCCCTTTCCTCCCCTCCCCTTATTGCCCCTATCGCGCGATTTCCTTTGTCGACTCGCGAGACGCGCGTATAGTCGCTGCGTCTCACGTTATTTTGCGCCGAGCAACCTTGAATTTATTTTTGTACTTTTTTTTTGCGTTGTACCGGTTGCTGGACCGACAAACCAGCTGGCGCCCGAAAATTCTTATTATCATTATTAATATTTCGATTTTTCTATTTTTGTCATCAAATAAATAATATTTATTTAATTCTTTTTTTTTGGTGTTTAATTATTTTTTTGATAAAATTGAGAATTCCCTTACAAGATATAGCGCTCTTCAACTCGACCGACCGCGACACGCTGCTTGGATGGGTGCCAATGTATTTCAGTGTACTAAAAAGACAGCAATGAAATTCAAGAAAAAGATTTAATTCAAGAAAGACATTCTGCGTCGTTAATGTACGAAATTCAGAAAACTATGTTTTATATTGCAAAAACTCGTAGCAATGACACGCGCGCAGCTAGCGCAGCCATTTTCGATGTTTTCCATTCAATAATACATCCATTACAATAATACGTGTGATAGATCAGCTCGTGGAACACTTCGGAATATATCAACTTTTCTCTACGTTTTTAGAATTTTCTTCGTGAATTTTCGTACAAATGATTCATTTATTATTATCGCATGAACTATTATTATCAATTTTCAGTTACACAATGATTTTCTACTCACTTTCAGCTGTTGATTCCATTCGAAAAAATTCGAATCGGATATATTGTAAAGTTTTGGCGTCCTGTCCAAGACAGCGTTGAAATGGTCATTTACTGGCACGAGGCATCGAGCTCGCTCGAGGGCTCCATTTTAACTGCCGTACAAAATCAGGTATAAGGGCTACAGCCCGCTGATGCCAAGAATTTGACCTTCGGACTCTTCCCCCACCTAACCCATGACTAAAAATTACCGAAACTTAAACTTTATTTTTCGACTTTTGGCCAGCTTTTCGGGATTTGGCCACACTGTGCGTTATAGCCTCCTGAAATCGATCATTCAAGAAATTTGCCGTTGTGGCAATAATTATCATTTGTGCAGTAAACAGTGTAAACACGCACACACGCACTCATGCACATAAAAAAAATCATTAGTTTTCAGAACAATGTACACGTTCGATTCTGAACGGAAAAAAAGATCTGACTAAAAAAATGTTAAATAATTATTTGCTTTATCAATTTTTCTAATACTTTCGGAGAAATATTATTGTTGATAATTGTTGTTTATAGCATGCCCAATTTTGTTGAACTATTTTATATTTTCATGGGATCACGAAGTAAAATTTTTTTATTCGAACACAATCTTTGGCTTGAAAGTGTCACACATACATTCTCAAAACTATTCTACTGGAAAACGAAATGCATAGTGCTATCGTAAAGAAAATAAATGAATATTTTTTCTAAGGTTATATATTAAAAGGATGGCTGATGGCAGGTGAGACTCCCCGTTTGGATCTTCCGGCAGCTAAACAAAACATATTGGCAATTTGCATTTCACAATTTGTTTTATATAAAAACTATGTTTTATATTGCAAAAACTCGTAGCAATGACACGCGCGCAGCTAGCGCAGCCATTTTCGATGTTTTCCATTCAATAATACATCCATTACAATAATACGTGTGATAGATCAGCTCGTGGAACACTTCGGAATATATCAACTTTTCTCTACGTTTTTAGAATTTTCTTCGTGAATTTTCGTACAAATGATTCATTTATTATTATCGCATGAACTATTATTATCAATTTTCAGTTACACAATGATTTTCTACTCACTTTCAGCTGTTGATTCCATTCGAAAAAATTCGAATCGGATATATTGTAAAGTTTTGGCGTCCTGTCCAAGACAGCGTTGAAATGGTCATTTACTGGCACGAGGCATCGAGCTCGCTCGAGGGCTCCATTTTAACTGCCGTACAAAATCAGGTATAAGGGCTACAGCCCGCTGATGCCAAGAATTTGACCTTCGGACTCTTCCCCCACCTAACCCATGACTAAAAATTACCGAAACTTAAACTTTATTTTTCGACTTTTGGCCAGCTTTTCGGGATTTGGCCACACTGTGCGTTATAGCCTCCTGAAATCGATCATTCAAGAAATTTGCCGTTGTGGCAATAATTATCATTTGTGCAGTAAACAGTGTAAACACGCACACACGCACTCATGCACATAAAAAAAATCATTAGTTTTCAGAACAATGTACACGTTCGATTCTGAACGGAAAAAAAGATCTGACTAAAAAAATGTTAAATAATTATTTGATTTATCAATTTTTCTAATACTTTCGGAGAAATATTATTGTTGATAATTGTTGTTTATAGCATGCCCAATTTTGTTGAACTATTTTATATTTTCATGGGATCACGAGGTAAAATTTTTTTATTCGAACACAATCTTTGGCTTGAAAGTGTCACACATACATTCTCAAAACTATTCTACTGGAAAACGAAATGCATAGTGCTATCGTAAAGAAAATGAATGAATATTTTTTCTAAGGTTATATATTAAAAGGATGGCTGATGGCAGGTGAGACTCCCCGTTTGGATCTTCCGGCAGCTAAACAAAACATATTGGCAATTTGCATTTCACAATTTGTTGAAGCACGGTAAGGTTACTAAAATGTTTCAGATAATATATTTTCATGTATTTTTTGCAGAGAATATGAATAATAAAATAATATTAAACATACACCGAGAAATCAGTTCAGTAATGGTTAACAAAGGTAAATTTGGCTATGACGAAATAAATATTTTGTAAGAGTTAATGGACATTTGTAAACAGTTAATGAATTTACTCCTTACAAATGGTCAATTCATTAACGGCTGACGAAATTTATTAACTGATGAATTCATTAACACAAAATATTTATTTCGCCAAATCCAACTTTACATTAGTTAACTATAACTAAACTTTTTTCTCACAAGGAAAGTCTTTCCAGTGACGCCCTCCGATTTCGATGAAATTTAAATATGTTATTCTACATCAAATTCTAAGAGACACGTATTTTTTTTTGGTGGAAGTAGTGGGTGTACCACTCTGCTGCCCCCACTCCTACCCCCACCGTGCAGCCTCCGCCGCCACAAAAATTTCCCCCCACCACCGAGGAGGTTTATTGCGGCGCGAAGAACGATAGCGCGGGGGCAGAGCGGGTAGGCGAGGGCCGCATAGTGGTATATTATTATTATTATTATTATTATTATTATTATTATTATTATTATTATTATTATTATTATTATTATTATTATTATTATTATTATTATTATTATTATCGTTATCGTTATCGTTAACCCGTGTGGGGTTTTCCCGACCCCCATCGGGCGCGTCCCCAGGTGGCGGATAGGGGAATGCTCGGCAGATATGTCGGGTAGGTGGGACATAATATGCCACCCGCGGACCAAAACGGAAATTTGCATGCAGAAGAGCACACGTCCGTTCCCTCTTCGGGCGGTGTGTTCGCCAGCGTCTGTCATCATGTAGATGCGGCTGGGAGTCATGCATTGATCGGTACACACCTTAGCACACTGGGAGTGCCTTCAACCGACGTAGGCGTTTCCTCTGTGCCGGTGAAGAGGCTGCTGTGAGCTCGCTCTGCCGAGGTGGCAACTGGGGTGTGTATCTGGAACCAGCCCCTTCGGGGCCTGATCAGGAAGTGTGCACTGAATGCAGTTGTCGGAGGCTGCATTGCTTCGGGCGAGCGCTGATCCGTCCGTGTTTTCCGGGATCGGTTAAGCGTAGGTCAGGCCTCAGGGAACTGAGGTAGGAGTCAAAGTGCTCTGAGGGTATACCCGTTCCTGACTATTACGGCCCGCCCCTTTGCACACGAAGCGCTGGTTCAACCCAAGGAAAAAAAATGCCCCATTCAAAAGGAAACAACGAAGACGCAGTCAGCAAGGTCTCTCGCGAAGCTGCTTATCGAGAGCGATAGGAAGGTGGAGGCGAGTCTCGCAGAAATGCGCAGGCTCATTAAAACAATGGGTGATGCCGTAAAAAAGCAGCCGAACGTCAACAAGACGATAAAGGACGGACTACCCGCCCTGGAGGAGCACTTGGATGGACTCGAGGACAGTCGCCGTCCAATTAAGCAGGCTCACAGCCTCCTGAATAGACCGGCGGCCCCGAGAGCCAGACCCCAGAGTGCTCCTGATGCGGAAGCTAGCTGCTCATGTGCGCCACCTATCACCGTCGTGCCCGCGAGGGCCGAACGGAAGAAGAGGCCGGCGTCGGTCCGCCTGTACCCTCAGCGACGGAGGTACGAACAAAAAAAAAAAGAAAAAGAGGCCTCGCCGAAGAATGCCTGGACAGAAGTCGAGTGCAAGAAGGCGAGAAAAAAAAGGCAGCAACGAAAAGGCTTCGCCGGCCTCCAAAGCAAGCGGCCCGCAAATACGCCCCAGAAGACGGCAGCTGCGGCTAAGAAATCGCGCCCGAGAAAACCGGAGGCGATCGTACTGAAAAACCGGCAGAGCGTAAAACCTATGCGGAGATCCTCAACGATGTCCGCAAAAAGGTGGATCGCGAAGCCCACGGGGTTGACGTACGGTCAATCTGGCGCACACGAGCAGGAGAGGTCCTGCTCGAGCTGCGAAACTCATCGGCCGGTTCGAAAGCGGCTTTTTCAGCAGTTCTCAAAGCCGCAGCTGGAAGTGAGAGCAGCGTTAGGGAATTGGTCTCGCAGACTCGTCTCGAGATCCGAGACCTTGATAGCAGCTCCACGAAAGCAGAGGTCGAAGAAGCTTTAAAGATAGCCCTTGGACAGTACAAGGGCCCCCTGCAGGTCGTGTCAATTCGGCCGAACGCGCGGGAACAGGCCACCGCCATCGTCAGCCTTGACGAATCAGGGGCGAGGACCTTGTTGCAAGCCGCTCGCGTCAAGATCAGCTGGGTTAACTGCCGTGTCCGAAGGAGAGTGGAAGTCTCGAGATGCTTCAAGTGCCTCGCGTACGGACACCAGAGTACACGGTGCAGAGGCGTTGACCGGGGAAATCTGTGCTATCGGTGCGTCAAGGAGGGACACAGGGCAGCTAGCTGCAAGGCTAAGCCCTTTTGTTTTCTCTGCCGCGCCGTCGAAGGGAAGCCAGACTCTCAAAGGCACATAGCGGGGTCAGGGCAATGCGGGGCATTCCGCAAGGCCCTCGGCGAAGCCAAGGGCAATGGCAGTCGTCCTGCAGGGGAACATGAATAGGAGCCGAATAGCCGACGAACTTCTGGCCCAGGTATGTTTCGAAAAACGTGCTGATATAGCTCTCATCAGCGAGAAATATCGAAACAGGGAAGGGCCAGGATGGTATTCGGACCTCCTGGGCACGGCGGCAAGTCGGATTCCGAATCGACGTCGCTTCTGCGTCGTCGACCATAGCTCCGGCAGCGGTTTCGTTTGGGTGAGGTCCAGCGGCGTTATCTACGTCAGCTGTTACCTTACCCGTTTGGGGAAACGAGCGCATCGCAGATTTCCAGGCCAAACTCGATAGCATGGAAGACGCTATCCGGGACATGGAGGGTGAACTGGTAGTGGCCGTAGACTTTAATGCAAAAGCTCTGGAATGGGGTGAACCTCGGCCAGATTCGCGGGGTGGACGAGTGCTGGACGTGGCGTCCAGACTTGGGCTAGCTGTATTGAACACTGGCTCAACGTCCACCTTCCGAAGGCCGGGGTACAGAGAAACGATTATCGGTGTTTCCATGGCGACGGAAAGCCTAGTATCGCGAGTCCAGGACCGGAGGGTGATCGAGGACTTTACAGCCAGCGATCACCAATACATCACGTTCTGCGTACGTGATGTAGCTCAAGTCCAAATCAGAACACCACGAGGACCTGCCAGGTAGAACGTCGATAAAATGGACCCCCAAAAGCTGTCTCCGGCGCTATTACGTGGCCAGCGAACCCTTGACGAGCTTCCACGCTCCGCAGGCGCTGAACAGACGGTAGATCTAGTAATGACCCACCTTCATCAGGCCTGCAGCGACGCCGTGCCAAAAAGCATTCCACAGGATGATAGACGTCCCGTGTACTGGTGGACAAACGAGATCGCGGAGCTGAGGCGAGAGTGTCTCCGTTTGGGGAGACTATCCCAGAGAGCCCGGCGCCGCGACACCGACACAGCCCTCAGCACTGACGTCCATAAGGCGGCGAGGAAAGTGCTGAGACGGACCATCAAGCAGAGTAAGCACCGCTGCTGGAAGAAGCTTAGAGAGGATCTTAACGAGGATCCTTGGGGACTAGGGTATCAACTGGTCCTCCGCAAATTGGGGGCGTTTTCTGAAAGCCCTCCCACAGATGCGGGGATCATCGGCGGTATCGTTGATGCCCTTTTCCCCAGTCACCCTAAGCAACCGCGCCGACCTCGAACACTCGAGGACGTGCCACTTCCCCTCTTTACGGAGGAGGAACTTAAGGCCGCGGCGCAGCCGCAATTGAGAGGCATCCAACGATCTTTCTCACGATGTACAACGCCTGCCTACAAGCGGGAATCTTTTCACGCCGCTGGGAACTCGCGCGGCTGGCGTTGATCGGGAAGAGCAAAGGGGGATCAGTGAACGATCCATCGTCCTACAGCCCCCTGTGCATGCTAGACACGGCTGGCAAACTTCTGGAGAAGCTTCTACGACCTCGCCTCCATGCGGCCATCCAAGCCTCTGGAGACCTTTCTGATAGACAATATGGCTTTCGGAAAGGGAGGTCGACGATACACGCAATCCAGGAAGTTGTTGGAGCAGCCAGGAGTACGGAGCGGGGGAACCATTTCTCCCGCCGCGTCTGTCTACTGGTCACTCTGGATGTGAAGAACGCTTTCAACTCGGTGCGGTGGTGTGACGCGCTACAGGCGGTGGAGAGAGACTTCAGGGTCCCCGGATATCTCTACTGGATGTTCGAGGATTACCTGAACGATCGCTCCCTCGTTTACACCACTGCAGATGGTCCGATTAGCCGAGAGTTAACAGCAGGGGCAGCCCAAGGGTCCATACTAGGTCCCGACATTTGGAATGCCACATATGACGGGATTCTCCGAATGGAGATGCCTGAGAGTTCTTTTCTGGTTAAGTATGCGGACGACGTAGCCGCTATCATTATTGCGCGTACCGTAGAGGCAGCGCAGATGAGACTCAACCAGGTAATGCGTCGGGTCCACTCCTGGATGGAAGAACACGGCTTGGAGCTAGCGCTAGCGAAAACTGAGATCGTGCTCCTAACCAAAAAGCGTATCATGCTTATAAGGAATATGCAGGTAGGAGAGACGACGGTCCAGACGAAGGCGTCTGTAAAGTACCTAGGGTTGAAGCTCGATTCTCGGCTCAGCTTCGGGGAAGAAATAATATCGAGAGCGGACAAAGCTGCGGCAGTGACGACGTTGCTGAGCAGGGTGATGGCCAACATTAACGGTCCTCAGCCCTGCAAGCGTCGCCTTCTGCTACGCACGGCCGAGTCCATAATGCTCTACGGTGCCGAAGTCTGGGCCAATGCGCTCCGGTACGAGAAATACCGGAAGCGCATGGCCGGAGTGCAGCAGAGAGGGGCCCTCCGTATCACCTGCTCTTACCGCGCGGTCTCAGAGCCGGCTGCGCTAGTGATAGCCGGGGTCATGCCGATTGACCTCCTCGCCCACAGCGGAAGTTCGTCCACCAGGGCCTTCCCGACGAGGAAGAGAGGGAGAGACGAAAAGCGCTTGCCAGGTCCCGTAGCATGCTGACCTAGCAAGAGAGATGGGATGAGGATCCGCGGGCCAGGTGGACAGCCACACTCATTCCTCGCTTGGACACCTCGATCAACCGCCAGCATAGTGAGGTAAATTATTACCTCACACAATTGCTGACGGGGCACGGGTATTTCCGGTCTTATCTGTGCAGAATGGGTAAAGTGCCGGACTCGTACTGCATATCCTGCGGATCCCCTAGAGACGATGCCTTCCACACATTCTTCGAATGCGAAGAATGGAACGTGTGGAGGGCACCATTGAAGGAAAAGTTCGGGAGCATAACCCCGGAAAATATTATCGGAGTTATCCTTCTGGACGATGAAACTTGGACGGAGATCACTTCCTTCGTGGAAGCTGTCCTCCGTCAGAAGAAGAGGGTTTTGAAAGAAGGAACACCCTAAGGGGCGTTCAAAACAACTACTGGCGGCCCCCTGAAGTAATTCTAACGTGGTTCCGAGGTGGTCGTCTGGAGATACAGTGGGAGTTTCAGTCGGTAGTCTCTTTGGAGGAGTCCGACACACGGGGAGCCAAACAATCGCTCCCGACAGTGCGTAAAAGCATTTCCCCCCCTGTAGAAAATTATTATTATTATTATTATTATTATTATTATTATTATTATTATTATTATTATTATTATTATTATTATTGGACGAATATTGAAAGAGTGTGTGTGTGTGTTCTTATTGCTCCTTCCGCCCCTCTAGCAGGGCGTGTGTTACAAGCTCGCGATGAGCGTGAACCTGGAGACACGCGCGGCGCAATGGATACACGAGTGAAATAGATACGTGCAACGTAGCGTCTGCATGAAACTGAATTTTTTTTCTATACGCGACATACGCAAGGCCCACGATGAGTCACATCGGCTCTCTCCCTCGCTGAGGACGAGCTTAAGCCCGAGACCGGCGCTATCTCAATGAGAAACGACGTAATAATAATCATTTGTTTTTTCATGATCGTCGGGGATTTGGAAGAGTAAAGAGGTATTTTGTAAATTTGACATGAAATTTATTCGATTTTAGAAAATGAGTTTATACAATAAATTTGTACAATGAGAGAAGCACTTCATTACTGCTTACGAGGAATTACATTTTTTAAGCCATGTATCCCAATTAAGCACCATTAAGAGCACTGATATAATCTTCATTTTTGCGATTCTTTGAATTCCAAGTTGTTGAATTTTCCTCCATAGTATTGCAATATTAAATTATTTGCGTGTGCTACGGATATCATCTGATGGAACAGAGCGTTGTTTTCTTCGAACAGCTTGACAAATCTCGTTGGAAGAAAGCAAGAGAATTCGTCCTCCACATCAATGGTGATTCGAGAACCTCATTTCGTCTGAACACGTTTGATATCGGTGACGCTGTATTCCTTCCCCGGAGTCAGATCAACGAGCCGTTTTACGGGCAAAAATTCCGTCAAGCGGCCCACTTTGTTGATTCTTGAGAAGTCTATTATTGTTGAGACTGAGAGCGTGTAATTTTCTCGATAAATGACGAAATCCCGACGTGGTATGAATAATTTTTTTAATTGCCGCAATTTCTTTTAAAAGTGCTTATATTCTTACTTCCAGACTGCGTTGCTTTTTTTGTGTGTTTCTTTTTGAGGAGTGCTCAAGACTGAAAATTGTTTTGCGGGTATATCATCATCCAAGATGCCCCCACCCAATAAAACCCTGCTACGTCCCCCCCACCAATATTAAATATGATACCTGCTGAAACCAGCATTTTTACCCGTTCGCGCTGCCAACAATGCGCGTGGCTGAGACCCGACTATCTGTCGATGGAATTTTCCACTCTCCTATGATATTAAATAAGAGATTCAAATGCGGTTTTAACGGCTATGCGTTTCGTATATTTTCCATTAATAGAACATTTACAATCATCGAGCCCGAGGATAACAGCTTTGCATACAATGACAACACTTGAAGCTAAAAACATCATGATCCTTATTTCTAGATTTTCAGCTGTTAAGCTTTTTAGCGTAAGTGTTGTAATAATTGTAGGCTATTTTATCGTTGCGGGATAAGTCATTTAAAAATACACTTCTAAACTTATCAATGCCGAGGCCAGTGCACATATAATGAAGAAACATAACGCAATACTATCCGCAACACTTTGAATCCGAACCATGAAATTGAGTAGTGTTGTTCGAAAGAGTTTGCAGTTGCTTCGGAGTCGTTTGAGATGCTGTGGGACGATCGGGGGGAGCCCGTAGCTATCGAAGAACCATCCGTGTCCATCTCGATCGACGTAGAGGGCGACCCAGTGGGCTCCTGGCTGTTTGTAGCCATCGGTATTAACCACAAGAGCTGTCGGTTTCGTCCACACCTTCGGGATACGATCCGCTGGGTACACTCCAATCTCGTGATTTTGAATATACTGCAGAGCTTGTAGAATTTGCAGGCTGTTCATAACAAGCCGCGGCAAAAAGTTTTTTTCGGAGACGCTTAGCCCGGTTTTCTTGCTCCGATAGACCCACGTTCCACGTCGTGGTCGTTCTATACTCCCACAAGGAGCTGTAGCGGTCTTGGTGACAAAGCCACTTCTTGATTCTTGTTATATTATTCAAAGAACATTGATGTTTGTCATTTTTGCGAAGCCGACCGTGGTATATGCAGAATGTTTCACTTGCAGGTAGATTACGGAATGCTGGTACTTCATCGTCTTCTTCCAAATTTATAATAAAGCAGCCTGTGATATGTGCCAGGTACAACGATTTATCAATACCTCTTGTGAATATTCTGGTAGACGGAGCTGCAATTTTCTTCAGAATATTATCGACATCATATAACGGTGTGGTGCCCTCACGTCACTCTATACCATGATGATTATTTTTAACTATTTGTTTTGTCGCTGTATGTGTGGCTGTAACTCGCTATAGGAATGAGGTGCTGCTACAAGCCAGTGAGCATAAAACTCAGACTCAATCGAGAAACAGCAACTTCTTTCGGTATAAAGCTGTTAAATTTGTCCTTTAAGCCCTGTATGTCAATCACGATATTCATTATGACGCACGTTGTAATTCTTCAAAGCACCAGCGCATACTGAAGACTCAACCACCTTGTGCTGCGAGGTGACCCAAACGATTCGGTGTATAATGATTTTCGGATCAACCGCTGAAATCCACAATTACTTGTCTGGATGCGTCGATTTCCAGCACGTTATCATACTCCGCGTATACTATGCAATTATCTGTCGATGCTAGAGTTTCTTGGAATCGTACTTCTATTCTGACACTGCTGTGCCTCACCAAATTCCAATGGGTGCTACTGTTGGCCGAGAGATCGGGGGTAGGTCGAATGCAAACACGCAATAGCCCAAAAGGTAAGACGTACGAGAAACACAATTGCCCTGATTGAGAAAATAAATCCCTGTGCCGGAGAACAAAGTATGGTAGGCATCCACGTACTGGTTATCGTTTTGGAAGTCAGACTGCAAAGGTTTGGACGGTATCTGCACACCGTCCGCGTACAACGAAAGATAATTGATACCGTAATTATCAAAGTTGAAAGGGTTCAATTTACGATCGCCCTTAAAGGCCTTATTATTGACGAAGCTTATTATTATGCGTTTTGGTAGCTGACCGAGCATGACATTATCCAAAGTATCACCATAAACGCCAGCGTGTATGGATATTACTTTAATCTCTGCACGGGTCAGCGGATATTTTGCGGTTGCTTTAGAAAAAGCTCTTGCATGAGCTAAAAGCACACCAGGCGCTATCTTAGCACGCCGTACGATAAGCGATGCTTTCACTATACGAATACTGCAATCCGCTGAAGTCATGAGACGAAAGGCATTATCGGTGCGCACTAGTCGCAAGCGCATTTCAACACCATTTATTAAAAATCTCTCCTGATTAAAGATGTCGCAATGAAGATGCCCGAGCAGATCCACTGTTTTTCCAACGCCCAAAAAATCGCGGCGATTTTGAAGACCGATATTAGCGTCCACAATATCATCCATTTTACCGGCTGTATCGTTATACCAGAGAACATTCGTAAGGTGGGAGGTCTTTGCATCAGCCCCATAATTTAACAATGTTTTAATGTTTGGTCGGTATGCATAAGCGTTGTTAGGAAGTGATACAAACTTTTGGTTCAAAAAAACATCGACCTGATTGAACATTGAATGTAGCAGGTTATTGATAGGGCCGGCTACGGCAGCAGCAGCACCGTCCTATGGGTTTGTCCTTGTATTTATTTGAACGCGTAGACTCAGCATGGTATGGGCAAGATCGATATACTCATCACCCTGCCCTGGTACCACAAATTCAACAGGTGAATCATCGGTCAAGGATGAAATAGGTTTATAGTATACTCACTGTGTGCCCTCAATTGTAGTCCGAGTTGAATAGTTCAAGCTCAGACTACAAACACTCGCACGAGTAGGCGTGTAAGAAAGCAATTTTTTTCTTATATTAGGGAGGCCATTTTTGAAGCAAAAATATCTGTGACAGTCCTGAATGCCTTCTTCTTTTTTCCTTGGGTTTTAGCCCTTAACTTCTTCACCGATGATGTTTTGCAGGTTGGAGATTCTTCGTTGATGTAGATTTCTTTCTCTTCGCACCGATGTGACGTGCTGCGCTTCCACTAGCGGAATGTAAAAATTTCATGATTTTATCTGGCTTTGAACCGGACCCTTGCATGAGAGTATTAATTTTTTCTTCCGCTTTCCGCTTTAAAATCTGTCCTGATTTACGAAGACGCGTTTTGAAAGCATCTCTTGGTCTTATCCCGCTGTCTATTATATCACCGACTACATTGATACCCGAGCGTAGCGCTTCCTTACCAACAGCCGGCGCTCCTTGTTTTAATAATAGTACGAAAGAGCCCTCCGAGAAAGCTACCAATACCGTGCCCGCGCTGATTCGGTGAACCGATGTATACGTGACTAATGCCACCATAGCCTGTCCAAGCACCACCGCTATCAACCTCTGCTTCAAAGTGCTCACCCGTAATAATCCATTTTTATCAATTAATGCGCTTGAATTGTAATGTCACCGTCAGCGTCCCTTACTCGAATGGTATCGGGGCCCCAAACTCATCCCTTATATCAATGTCAATTGTTTGAAAACTAATGCGCAGAAGAGGCACGTATCGCGGTGGCGAGAAGCTTTTGATTTTCACCGATCCGTAATTGTAATTATCAGAGGCATCGGCCGATAAGACTCGTAGCAAAGATGTGTGGACATCTCCTGTAATATAGGGCTCACATATGTTGGTATAGACAAACAGCATATTGGGGATTCCATTGGTGAGGCCCGCTATTCGCTGTTAGGACAGCGAATAGCGGGCCTCACCAATGGGCCTCACGTTGAGCTGCTCTGCACAACGATCCCGATAGAATGCCTGACTCTTAGGCCAGTTTATTGTCTCGGCATCGGCGATTTTTTGAGCATGCACAATGCGTAGCAACTTGGCTGCACCTGAAAACGATGCTTCATGGGAAGGATCAAAGTACGCGTTTTCCAGTGTTTTTATTGTTATTATTATAATTTAAGACTAGCCCAGATTACACGTCTTTTCTTATTAACATTACCAGCGCCGCTTTGCACACGACGCTCCAATTCACTGTTATCGCTACCACTGTAAAATTCGGAATGGTGTATGTGACTGATGTCGGCATCGCCATCGCTGCTACTGTGATCGCTCTGTCGTTCTTGCATAGTTGATTTGACCCTGGAATTCAACTATAATTCCTGATTCCCGACAAATTCCCTCGGCGTTTGAATTGATTTCAAAAATTTCACGAAAGCCTCGCGACCAATTGGTTTGGCGGTTTTTCTCGCGCGCATGGCATCGTTCACGAGATCAACAATATTTGAGTTCTTGATCTCGCCTCCATCCACGGAAACAACACCTGCTAAATTCCAAGTGAATTTCGTTGATGCTACGTCATGTAAGCGTCGCAGCAGAAGTTTTGCTTTGCTACGAAATTTCAACGGTACACTTTCAATTATGATGGAATCATTCGTACGCGTGAGATCTTGTTCGATTTTTTTAAATTTCTGGGTGGCTGGTTTCCGCTTCAAGAGAGCAAGGTGCTGCTGAGTTCGTTCGCAGTCGGCAAAATGGAGGTATCGCTGCAACACCGATATTTACGTGGCCCACTTTTCCCGCTCGTCTTTGTATGAATTGGAATTCAAAATCTCGTTCATCTCAATGTCTAGTCTGCTTAGAGTAGAACCAATAGCTCGTGCTGCTGAAGACGGGGCGCCTTTATGATCAAAAATTGTCTGCCGATAATTTGGTGCACGCCCATTCGATAAATTCTCAGCCGCTATGAGTATCATTTTCTTCGCATGTTCCATTATCAACGGCTGCCAATGAGATTGGAGAGAAGCCGCTCTTCTGAACGACAAAGCGTTTCTTGCTCTTCCAGCAGCCTTGTTTTGCTGCTAAGCGTCGAAGAACAGGAGCGTGTCGTCATAGTTTTTTCCGCTGTTCAGGCCTCAAAGGTACATTGCCGCGAAGAACGTTTAACGCGCATTCACAAATAGACCGTATTATTTGGGGGTCCGCTTTACGCAAAACAGCCTCTCGCTGCTCCTTATTGAGATGCTGAAGGGCTTGCAATATTGCAACGTGCTTATTGCAGAGAGGTGGTCCTCTGCGAGCCATTACAACCGTAGAACTCGCAGCTCCCCGCTCGCGTCAACACTTTTCAACTTTTTTCGCGGTATGTAAACGAAATAATAAGGGTCATCGGGAAAAATGGCGGTCCGAAATCTACAATTATCTGGAGTGGATTGTTTTAAATCTAGTAATAAATAACCATGGGGCTTGGAAGTGGCATCATGATAAACATCTTGTAAAAACCGAGGGTTTTCCGGATACACTCGGCGCGCCCTATGCTGTATTTGGGCATGATCATGAAGATTCTTAAAAACAACTATATAATTAGCATTGAGTGAAATGTCCCTCTGCCCGTGGCCTTGGTGGAATAAGTTTCGCGTAATAAAAATTACGCTCAAATTCTTGCGGTGGCTGCCCCTTGTAAATAGATCGAGAACACTATTATTCGATGCTTCACGCATTAAATCATCGATAATAACGAGTTTAGCCCGTGAATCATTTGCATAATCTGCAGCTTGAGGCAGGCCCTCGTAAAATTCGATTGGAGCACCATATTCCGCGTATGCTGACTGCCACTCAGAATAATAAAAAATGATTCTTTGAAACGGTTTGCTGCTCATTTGCGCAATGAATTTTAAAAACTTTTTCACAAAATACGTTTGACCGCAAATCATCGGTGTCCAGGGATGCTTCCACCGCGTATCCATTTTGCAGAATGACTTAAAATTTCCCTGCTCAGCCTGTTTGATAATGTTTTTAATTGAGAAATCGGGTAAACAAAATAGCTCAACATAGAAAACTTTATCAACAAATCATAATTTTTTGGTGAACAAAACTTATATGCTATTCTTCATTATTAACAGAATATGAATATATTAAAGTGCCTATCTAGTTACAATAGTCATATGGTAAAGATGTGCATGCCCCATCGCGCCGCCGTTTTACACTCGACGGCTTACACTTTTTTGTTTCGGGACGCGTGACGACCTAGTGAAATTCCGTACGTCGAATCGCGTCATACTCTAATTCAATTGACTCGACTCTCTCTCCAATTATAAACTATCGTATGGATTTATAGTTGATCAAAGAACTATTTACAAAATTGAGCGTTATTCCCTTAACTTTGCACTCCTCTTTTTTTGAACCGTCGGGTCGTCAGACAATAAAAGAATAAAATTTCGGGCCTATAGACACAAACGATTCAATGTAGCTTCCCTCCCCGTGCTCACTAAGCTCGTCCGTTAGGTCGCCCAGAACCTGCCCAATCGGCGACTCGTATTCGTTAGGGTCTTTTTTCGTCACATGAATGCAGGAGTCGGTATCACAGTATAGCGCACGACGGTCCAATTTTTCGAGGTAGCTATATAATTTCAATTTCGCCTGAGCCGTAGTGTATGCAGCAACAACAGCGTTAGCAATAGATTCCACAGCCATCTCAGTCTCGATATAGATGACTCACAATATTTGATTATTTACAGGCAATATCCCTGTGATTTCGTACTCTGGCCAGCAGCTCCATAAGTTTCTTGCGGGTCGAGACTATTAGGGTTTGCGGTGAGTTTTCACGCTGACCGAATATTCCCCAAAACGAGTTGAATCAGAGTTTAGCTACGGATATTGTTACGATTCAACTTAACACTCTCGGACCTCTCAAACGCCGCAATGTGACGTTCTTTTAAAGGCTCGTCTTCTAGGCAATTTTCAGGCCAGATGCTTGCTTCCTGTTTAATTTTAAGAAACGTATTGATGTAGTCTGCCAATAGCCCGCCCTCACCTGTATCACGATTAAATTGCGTGACCTCATACTGCCAAATTTCTATTACACGCAGCACTTTGTACCCGCACGAAACAGCTATTCGCACCTCATCCGCAACCCACGTAACCTCAAAAACGCGTTCCGTCGGGTCTTCATGCACGCAGTTTTCCTGATTCATAATTTCGGAGCAACTGCGGCAAAGAGTTAATAGCAAGCGATGATGCAAACGTACCTGCAACACAGGGTGATAGAGATTGCGCGGTGGTAGCACAACACATTTCACGTGACCTTCTACACGCGATAGATCAGCATTATCGGGGCCCGTGAGCATTGATCATCGCTCGTTTAGTCGATTAATCAATGATTATTTTAAAACTTTTTTGCCTCATAATGTATAAATCATCGATAGCACGGACACTTACTGCGTATCTCAGTTGCAATACCACGCGTTCATTGAGCATCATGAAGACCTCGCCGTTGCAGCTCCTCAAACACGCACGTTAATACGCGTAGTCCTTTGAATACACCCCGCGTATACGCCCTAGCGATGACACGCAGAGGCGTCCACCAAAGCACATATTTAACGCCTTATGAGAGCATTTATGAGAGCATTCTCAGGCAAATGTCGTAATTGCGCGCACCATTGATTATTACACCATCTGCGTAAATGAGGGGTACGCAGTTTACCATATGCAAAATATTCAAAATACACTCGAGAAGAATAATTTTATTAGCCATTGCGAGGCACGAGAGCACAACAATAGTTATGTAGCGCGATCAAAAATGAACTAACGAGCTCTTGCTTTTTTCAAAGAGAATACAATATTCTAATATAAGAGAGGCTATATATATATTGTCAGGGATATCTCAAGATAAATAAATAATTAGACCTAAAAAAATTAAATTAAATAAATAAAAACAAACTGAATGAATTTTATTCAGTCACGTATTGATCACAAAAAAAACCAAAATTCAATCGGGCCCCGGCTAGTTTTACGGATCAGCAACTGGTACAAAGAAAAAAAAACGCGAAGAAAAACCATGAATTATAATAATAATAATTCCCGAAGGATTGCAAAACGAATTACACAGTGATAATAATCCTTAATACTATATTAGCGCGAAGAAAACAAAGGAGATACAAAATGGACGACAATGTTTCGTCGCGCGAACAAAGGAATGACGCAATAGGGAAAAGGGAGGGGGGAAGAGCGGATACGGAAAGCAGGGACGGTAAATCTCGATTTTTCTCGCTAAATTCTTACTTAATATCTCAGGGTTATAACATTCGTAGGTCCACCGTCGCTACGACCTCTTAATTATTACCGCGATACACAATTTACCACGTAAAACTTACAACAATCACGGGTACGTGAACAATGAGAAAGAAGGAGAGGGGGAATTCTACGACGCGTACGCCACGACACCGCAGGCTTTTCCTTCTCACAATACTTCTTTCGCTATTTTCTCTTCTCTTTTTCGATATTTCCTTTCCTGTTTTCGTCTTTCATTCTCCTTTCTTCACTCTCAAATTTACTACGCAAAAATCTCGGGAAAAGCACGTGTGGCTTCGCTAACGCGTGGTCCCGGAATGAGGCCAAGATGGCCGCGATTTCACTCGATGATCGAATCGATGGGCAAGGGGGTATAGGAGAAGAGAACGTCGTCTTCTTCATGTCGCGTTCCACGGTGAGGGGAATGGGGAGGAGAAAGGTTTTGTAGTTCTCCTTGCCGTCGCGGTGCGGAGCTCTATGTACTTGACGGTCCGGTGCTGCCGCCTCGTGCCTTTATGCCGAAGCGAAATCGAGGATTTCTGCTCATTGGTCGCTCCTTGAATACGGCGGCTTGGCGCGGCGAGGGCAAGAATATTTCGGGAAATTTTTAGGTAAGGATATTACTGGAAAAAGGGAAAAATAATCTGGGGCTTTTCAAGGGTTAAAAAGGACGTTTTCCGGGAGGCTGATTTCTTATCTTCAATCCTTAATTAATTTAACAATATTTCCGATTTCTTTCAGGTATCATGGCGGATCCCGAGACCACCGCGATATTATTTTATATTTTTGGGACTTTTTGTCACAACTCTCCCCTGCCAAGAGGAAAGTTCGTCTTCAGTACTTTCGTCTGACTAAATAAATCTAACTAAAACTCTTCGGCTTTCCCGTTAACTCCGTTTTTCGGAGTTTCTAAATCTTTAACGCTCTTTGACGCTGCAAATATTATGACTCTACTCGAATATCACAGAGAGTTTGACTTAATGCGTCGTTGTTCATCTTAGGAATATCACAGGAAGTGTCAGGTCTTCGGGTTACTCTAGTGTCAGTCTTTCTGTAATTCAGTCTCCGAATTTGGTCAGGTACTTAATACGTCTCAAAGGATGGGGATTTCAGATCTTCAGACTAGTGAGGTTGGGATTCGGGGATAAAATAGTGTTTTGGGTCTCAGGGAATGGAATGGTTTTTGGGTCTCGGGGGTAAGGGTTGTTTTAGGTCTCTGGGGATGAAGGGATTTTAGGGAGTGAGTGATGTGATCGCGAGGGGAAGGGTTTTGGAGATGATTTAGCGGGGATGGGGACGGTTCTCGATGCGGTTGGGGCAGTTTTGGATAAAGTGGAAGAGGGAAGTGCATGACCAGCAGCGGCGTGGCAGTGGCCATCGGATAAGAGCGGGAGCCGGTTGGGGAGATTTTTGAAATTCGGCGAGGAGTGTAATTTTGAGGGACATGAGTGCGGGAATGGTGGAGTTCGAGGATGGGAATGATAGCGGACGGGGTATGCGAGGGAGATCGAGGAGGGAAGGGATTTCGGGGTTAGAGGATCGGCAGGTCGGTTTTTGGGTTGGTGGGCTTTTAGGAGTCAGGGGTTTGGGTGGTGGATTTGGTGGTTTGGGGGTCGGAGCGGATAGTATGCGGCTGGGGAGGTGGAGGGGCTCGATTGCGGAGTTTCTCCGATCGTCGGATGCGGTGGGAAGGGAGCCAACCTGCTCGACCTCGTGGCTGCGCGGGGATGCGAGGGGTTTTGGGAATTGCTCCCAAGCTTGGGAAGGATTTCAAGAGGTCCGGGGAGTCGTTTCGGTGAGCAGGGATAGGGATTGGGGATGGAGGGTTGGCACGGCGTATCTCGTTGTACCTGGCCACCAGGTCGTCAATCTCAATAGTACGGGAAGAAAGGGATCGGGGAGGATTAGGGACGAGGGAGTCGAGGGCGAAGGACTCGTCGCTCCTGCTCACTCGCTGCGTCCAAGCTTCGTCGAGTGGCCCTCCTGCCTCTTCAAGGTACCCCATCGGAGCGCGATACGGGCCCCGCCCAGGTGGTCTGGTTCCTCGTGGGCCTCTCCTCATCGTTAATTTCTTGTTCCTGTAAAATATTAGTATCTTGTGAAGGTCTCTCCGGTCTCATCGGGGGGGTGTACACTTTCAAATCTTTAATGTGACAGTTCGCTATTACTCGGCCATCGGGGCCCTCTAATTCATAAACTACTGGGGATAGGACGGTTTTAGAAGTGTACAGTCCGTTATATCGGGGCGGTAATTTGTTCTGCGCGCCGGACGATAATACTCGATAGTTTCTCAATACTTGGGGTCCTACTTTGAATCAGGTGTCTCTACGGTTCTGATTGTAATAATGAGCTTGCCACGTTGCGGCTTGTCCCAAATTTTTGTGTATCCAATCATGAATGGGGGGAAGTCACTTCATTCCATCTGACCAGACGTTAGGATCTCCGGGAGTAATGTAACAGGAAGGGTTTTGCCGCGAAGGTTCTTTACAGGACGGGGATTACGTCCACAATTCAAAAAGGCTGGGGTCATTTGGGTTGAGGATTGAACTGCAGTGTTCATCGCAATCCATATCCTCGGCTACGTACGAGGTGATCATTGTTTTAGGGGTTCTATTTATTCTTTCTACGGGATTAGCTTGGGCGTGATAGGGAGGGATTGTTGTCTGTAAAACTCCGTACTCATTAAGCTGTCTCGTCACGTGTTTGTTCTCTGTTCCGTTGTCCGTCAGGAAATATTGGGGTCATCCCCACCTTTTAAGGATTAATACCTCGAGAGCTGTCATGATGTTGGGTCCTGTGGCTGTCCGTAGGGGTTTTGCTTCTACATATTTCGTGAAAAGGTCCTGAAAAACTATTACGTAACGATTCTGTTTCTTACTAGGAAGGAACGGTCCCATAATGTCGGCAGCGGCTACGCTCCATGGGCCTTCAGTCGCTCATAAGTCCTGTCGGGGGGGTCTGGGGTACTTTGTGAACTTGGCAGGTTTGACATCTTGTAACATATTGGGCTACGTCTTGGAATATTCCGGGCCAAAAGAAATCCTGGGTGACACGTTGATCCGTTTTGTCAATTCCCAAGTGGCCGAATTGGGGATTGTCATGGGCGTTTTGAGAGCTCGATTTCGAGACTCTCGGGGGAGGACCAATTTCCATGCGTCCAAGTCTTCAAGGGTAGGATCTATTATTGGATGGGAATTCTTGGACGTTGGTCTTTTTCGCTAAATACCAGGGATCGGTAGTGTCGACGGGGCGGCCAATACATGGTCGCATTCCTCCAACATTCTGGATAGGGCGTCGGGCACAACGTTGAGTGTCCTTTTTCGGTGGAGGATCGTCATGTCCAAGGCCTGCATCGCCAAGGCCCAGCGAGCTAATCGTCCCGTAGGGTCTCGCAATTTACGCAGCCATCTCAAACTACTGTGATCGGTAATGACAGTGAACGCTGTCCTCTCAATATATGGTCTCCACTTTTTAGCGGCCCACAACACGGCGAGACACTCCTTCTCTGTGGTAGTGTACTGGCGCTTGGGTCGTGTCAGCGTTCGGCTCGCAAAAAGAATAGGGTGCTCTTCCCCATCAAATTCTTGAGTCAGAACTGCACCGATGGCGGTATCACCCGCATCGGTGTGAACCGTAAAAAGTTTCGTAAAATCTGGACGGGCTAAGACAGGGGTGTGGGTAAGGGCTAGTCGTAGGGTATTAAACGCAGCTTGTTACTGGGGTCCCCAATGCCAAGGAATATCATTTTTCAATAATGCGTTCAAAGGGGTTTCGTCGTGGGAAAAATCTCGAATAAAGCGGGAGTACCAACCAACCATTTCAAGGAATCGGCGGAGCTGCTTTAGCGTTTTCGGTGCAGGATAATTAAGGATGGAAGCTTTTTTCATCGGGATCAGCCTTTAGTCCGTCAGGTCCAATAATTTACCCGAAATACGGCACTTCAGGGGAGAAAAACTCACTTCTTTCTCGATTTATCTTCAATTTAGCCTGTCGGAGGGTTGTCAATACTTTAGTCAAATAATAAAAAAGCTCGTCCATTGTCTATGTTGCAATAATCACGTCATCCAAATAAGCAAATACGTGAGGGTCCCGTTCATGATCAATTCATCGGTCAATAAGTCGTTGAAAGGTCGCGGGGGCGTTCGTTAGTCAAAAGGGCATACTTTGGAACTGAAACAGTCCTCTTCCAGCGACGGCAAAAGCTGTAATAGGACGACTGGAGGGGGATACGGGAACTTGGAAATAGGCTTGACTCAAATCTAACTTGGAAATGTACCGGGCTCGTCTCAATCCGTCTAATATACGGTCCATATTGGGGAGGGATAGGCGTCCTTACGCGTGAATAGATTCACGTCTCGATAATCAATACAAAAACGGTGTTTTCCACCTCTTCCGCAATCATTTTATCGACTTCATCTTGGGCTATTCGGAGAAGGAAAGGTGAAATTGTTCGGGGTTTTTGTCGAATTGGGGGATGTCCTTGAACGTCAATAGTATGTTCCATCAAGTGAGTGCAACCGAGGGATATTTAAGGACTAGGAGGGATGAGGCGATCCAAGAGACGTTCTATAAACGCTTTTTATCTACGGGGGTTGCTTCTACTAATCCATCGCAATGAGGCAGGACAGGGATACTCCAAATAGGACTGGTTGGGCTCGCAAATTCTCTCTAGGGGCCCTTTTTAATTCCATAAATCCTCGTCATGATCAATCAACATTCGGAATGCTTTCAAAAAGTCTTTTCCTAGAATGCAATCATATCCCAATGGGGCTACCTTTAAATCGATGGGGCGTATTATTCCCTCTATCTTAAACTGCAAGGTTATTGTTACTCGAAGGGGTACTACGGCGCCATTGGCAACACGTACTCCTTCGGTCGATCGCAATGGACTGCCCTCGGCTTCGGCGAGATCCGTCCCAAGATAGGATCCGGTCGTGCCAGAGTCGATAAGGGCTCGGCGTGGGTAACCTCCGATACTTACCCAAAAGAAATGCCAATTATCCCCGTGGGGATCGCTAATTGTATCTATTTCCGAAAAGCCTGGAGGGCACTCAAAAGTTCTTGATTTGGGAAGTGGGGAAAGGTTCTTAAAAATCTTTAACAGGGGATTTCTGTGTGGTGGGGCTAGGGGCTCGTTCTCTTCCTGTGATTCATCGAGCATCCTTCTAGCAGGCCGGAGAGGCGACGGTTTTACTGTCCTCCCCGTTGGCCGTTTTCCGCCCGGGCGCGCGCGCAATTAGTGCAGGTGTTGACGTTGCAGCCCGGATATCCGCAGATGCGGCAGGAAAATCCGAGGGGCGTCATGCACTCCCGATAAATGTGCCCGAGCTGCCTACATTTTATCTCTTAGCGGGAGATGTCGAGGTGGGAATCTCGGAAGGTCGTTGGACGGGAATGTCCATGAGGCAAGGGATTGGGGCAGTAGGTTGACTGGTAGCGTGGAGTAGTGGATAACGAGGGCCAGCTGCGGCTGGAAAGCGAGGCTGGAATTGTCTGGGAGCTGAATTTTGTGGGTAACGAGGGGTAGCTTGGCGAGGGAAGGGAGGTTGAGGAGCTGGAGCTGAATCCGCCGTAGCATGAACGGTGGATGAGGGTGGGTCTTGTGACCTTGGGGGAATCGCTGGAGAAGGAGGGTCCGGAGCGAAAACAGTGGGTTTATCGGACATGAATTGCGTCCGAAAATAGGATACGAATTCGTCCATCGCTCGAAGAGTCACGATTTTATAAAGTTTTCAATGTTTCTAAAGAAAAAGTCGGAATTGTTAAATTGCATTGAAAATTTGATTATTGAGTCTTCATATACATTTTTTCTACTCTGGCATGATGATCGATTCTTAATTAGGAAATTGCCCGTTTGCAGGCTCTGTTGGTCAGAGATCAAAGCAAAACAAGAGCGTGTGGCCTGAGGTGCAAATATTGTTAAAATTCAAGAAATAATTGGCCGATCTGCAAGCATCGAGCGACGGAAAAGCGTCCGAGTCTACGGAAAATTCGTTACCAAACGACGAATTCAAAGTTGGTATCGCGGAATTAAAAGCGGCGATTACCGAATAAAGGAATCTCGTGCGAGAATTAAAGGCGAAGGAACAAAAAAGAGTTTTGCAACCGCAGGTCGAGTTGCTTTTGGAATTGCAAAAAAAAAAAAAATTCAGCGCTCTCGGTGGTGGTGCTTCCGATCGTCGATGAGGAAAAATCAAAAAAGAAGAGATAAATTCGCAACGCATCGTTTTCATTTCATTTCGCATAATTATTTCGGTAAAATGACGTTTTTCGTTTAATGAAAAAAAAAACCAAAATGTTTTTCTCATTATTCCAATGGAGTGTCGTAAATTGTTGGTACTGACGGCAATGCTATTTTGAAAAAGCAATAATTTATCCGTAGCTGCTAAATTACGATCGAAAAATACATATTCATTTGATCGAGCATCCAATATCGTCGACATACACCGGAATTTTA
The DNA here is from genome assembly GCA_946863875.1 of Alloplasta piceator. Taxonomy (NCBI): domain Eukaryota; kingdom Metazoa; phylum Arthropoda; class Insecta; order Hymenoptera; family Ichneumonidae; genus Alloplasta; species Alloplasta piceator. The sequence goes on along the minus strand of OX333079.1, from coordinate 28,856,047 downwards.
TTTATAGTCGCATAAATAAAATAACAACAATGTAATTCGATGAAGCACAACCAATTTATTCATATTTTTTTAATCCTGCACATTACGGAATAAAGTGAGGTGAATTAAGTGACAATAAACATGCTGATAAAATCGTTCACATCAGTCGCGAATGACAAAACACAGCGACACCAACATTTGTTCATTTTCTTTGTTTTTTCCAAGCTCACGAATAAAAATTCACCGTTTCACCAAATTCACCAAATTGACCAAAATTCACATTTAGAATACTTTTGTTCTTACATAGATGAATTTCGTATTCCGATGAATCTGAGTAGTGATCAAGCAATAAGAAAAAGACACACAATATCGCTCGTAAACATAAATATGGAACCAGTTAAAATATATCTCATTTATACAGCTTTACTTGAATTTTTTGTCACTCACAATCAGCAAGAATATCATTTTCAATTTTAACAACGAGACCATAATGACATAAAAAAAGCGGCACCTCCATTTTTCGTTCTTTTTTTGTTTTTTCTAAGCTCGCGAATAAAACTTCGACGTTTCATTTGCATAAACTCGTCATACGAATGTCGCATTGGATATTTAGAATACTTTTTTTCTTACATAGATGAATTTTGTTCATGCAATGAATCTGAGTAGTGACCATACAAGCAAAAGACACATACAATATCGCTCGGAAAAATAGATATGGAACAAGTTAAAATATATCTTATCTCCACAGCTTTACTTAACTTTTTCGTCACTCATTAAGATTATCATTTTTTATTTTTCATTAACTTTAAAAAAAACTGCATCGGTTTTCTAAATACCGTGAGCATCTTTTTCCATTGCACGAGCGTATGTAATGAGCTTCATCTAATATTTTAACCGCTCACCAAGAACATCATTATCGATTTTCAATTGACGTTCAAAAAATATATATATGCTCCGATTTTCTCAATATCGTGAGCATCTTGCTTCATTGCACGAACATATATAATGAGATGAGGCTCGATACCGTGTTCCAAAGGCCACTTCTCTTTTTTTCTCCATAAGTCGTTGTACTATTCCCAAGCACCACTAGCGTCGGCAGTGTGCGGTAAAGTGTTCGTTTTCGAAAGCTACTACTCCAGCTAGACTGAAAATGCAATATTCATAAAAAATATTAAAATAAAGCAGATTATACGAAGATATTATTCATTTTATTTATTTCACTCAATTATTAATATAATTTATTTTAATGAATAGTCTCAGCAGTATTCAATGTACATTGCACCACTTTGACGGAGTCGAAGTTTCATTGGCAATTGTGCCGTTTGTACCGGAAGACCAACGATTTCAGCATCGTCGTAAGTGTGCAGTCCCCACACAAACGAGAAGGATAATCTCTCCGAGCTGGATGTGTGTTCGACATTCCACCATCAAGGATATGTATCGGACGAAGAATTTTTAAATACAGACATGATTGGATTTTTCGAGGCATTTCCATCTAGTGACGAGGTGAATCAGATGTGCTCCATCTATTCGGACGAGCGTTGCAGGGTTTTTTGTTTCATTGCACCGACCCATTGCAATGGAAAAACACATATTAATATATGTCTGGTTGACTGGCTGTTTAATACTGTTCATGAAGCCAATAGGAGTGTACGAGGAATAATCCCATACGGCCGATATTGGTCTTGTGGCTCCCATTCGTAGCCATTGCCACAGCCATAATACGAAAAATCTGTCGTATTATGGCTGTCTGTCTCCTGCGTCGCCGAAAGCATTTGATGCACAGCCAAGGTTTTTTTTTCGAAGTTAATAACAATCGAATAGAGAAAAATATGTCCGCCTTTTGTGCCAACTGGTCGGTCCCATTTGTTTACAAGGCTGCCAGTCACGTCCAAACGAATGGTCTCAAAATTATTTGGCAAGAGGCCGAATACTCGTTATACGCATTTATTTGAGCAAGAGAACAATAAACCGTAAGAAATGCCACGGAACCAACGTCCCGGATTATGCCATTAAATTTTTTCGTTTGTGATAACTGCTCGATCGCTCTGATTATATCTCGTGCGTCCTCTCGTCGGCACCAATTTTCGCGTTGACACCTTTCATTTTTGCTTGACGACATACGTCGTCGTTCGGAATACAAGCAGGCTCGATGAATTTGTTAATGAGTCGTGGGAAGCGATTGTATTATTTATTGTCAAATCCTAATAGAAGCTCAAGTCATATGAAGGGATCGCAGTTGCGGCGTCAGTTGGCGAAACAGACGGAGGCCGTGGCATTGTATCCGATATTTTTCTGAAAAAAATTATGCATATATATATATATTAGAGTGGTTCTTACTAAAGGCTCAGACGAATTTTTTATCAGAGTCCCCTCAAATCGACGCCAAATAATTCAAAAACGATACCTTAATTTTTTTAGATTTTTATCTAGACTCTAACCCCTCCCGACAAGAGGGTAGATTTTCCTATTTGAAATACACGTGTTACGGCCACAATCTCAGGATATTTTTTATTCTAAGTGTAATAATTTTTTAACAAATCTGTAACTGCAAGATTTAAGTGTTCATTGGTGCTACTATTTGAGGAAAAATTAACATCATCATACGTGACAATCTAGACGAATTGCGATTCATCTAGATTGTCGCGTATGATAATGTGAATTTTTCCTCAAATAGTAGCACCAATGAACACTTAAATCTTGCAGTTACAGATTTTTTTTAACAATTATTACACTGAGAATAAAATATATCCCGATAACATGGCCGAAACATGTGTATTTAAAATGGGAAAATCTACCGCCTTTTCTGGAGGAATTAGTCTAGATAAAAATCTAAAAGATGTAGGGTATTCTTGCGCGCCTAGAAAATCAGCCTAGTTTCGTATTTTCTATGGGAATATAGATTAAATCTTTACAATTTATATGCGATAACAATCTGTTGACAAAATGGAAACGCAGAGTTCAGCGATGAAAACCAAATTAACCCATTGAACTTCAATGTTGATGTCGAACAAAGAACCATACATTTTTTAGTTCTATCGAAGAGTGTATATTATTTTTCGTAAAAAGATACACATTTGAAGAAAAAATTTACTTTTAAAAGTAGAATTGTATTTAATACAAGAAATAATGGTACGAAATAAAAATTTACCCACGGTTTTTTTAAAGAAAAATTAATATGATAGAAAAACGTGCTGGGAATCGAATTTGCGCGAAAGATCTGTAGTATTGAAAGAAATATTCATTATTTCAAGGCCTTATTTTGAAGAACTGAAACCTGATAAGCGAACTTTGGAATAAATAACCTCTCGATTACTTACTGAATCTACAAAAAAAAGTACACGAAATATCAGATGTCGTTTCACTTCACGAAAGAAAAATAAACACGCGGGCAAAGAATGCAACAATGTAGTGGATTCGTATGACTATCGAGGTGATGGCAGCGACTCGAGACTCGTTCGCGATGTTATTGAGGGTCAATACAGAATTGCAGCCAAAAGTGGTTGAGAGCTTGACTTTTGAGTCTTACGCTTTCTGGGAAAATAAATACAAATTACGTTTTGCAGTGATCTTTCGCGCACGTGAGAAAAAGTGTAACCTATGGCCCTATTTATACGCCATCCAATTCCGGCGATTTCCCCATAATTTTTTGAAATATCTAGCTATCCATAACACCGTTAGTAAAAGTTTACGCATTTTTATTTAGACATCAAAGTACGAATATTAAAAAAAAATCGTGTTGACTCGGACGAAAAAAAGTTGAACTTTGGTTTTCGCCAAAATTGAGAGTAGCGAAATTCCTGCATTATTAGTTTTTCGGAAATAGGCTGAGTACACAAACTTAATTTTAGCCAAAAATATGCAAACCTTCGCTAATATTATTGTTAGATATTCCGATGCTCAAAACATCCGCTAATATTATTGTACATATTCCGATGAATTTTTTCATTTCAAGTCAGGTGAAACCCCTCCGGTAATCCCAGTCAGTAACAAAAACTGTAATCAAATTTTTCCGAAGATGCCGGATAGAGATTTTTCAAAAAATCGTATCAATTTTTCAAAGCATCTTATCAACTCCATTTATCGATTTTATAATTTGGAATATATTGCTTGCTTTTCCCAAAATCTGAGGGTACTCACCAGAAGTTCGGAAAACTAGATTTAGAGTAGAAATGACGTACTCGTAAAGGTTTCACAAGTTCTCAATAAACTAAGATGAATTTTTTAAATATAGTATTCACCTTGCAGTGGACAATCGGCAGGTAAGGCTTTGCGCCGGTAATATAACCGAATTTTCGTGCATGTGGGTACAAGACATCCATTGAATACCGGTGCCGTCATACGATGTTTCGAAACTTGATAAGCCTCTGCGTGTATCAAAATTTTGTCACGGCCGGTTATACAAGGAGTGACGAATTTCGCGTCAAACGATCTATCAAGCAAAAACCAACATGGAAGGGAATGCTGAGTTTGAAAATGTCCAGCCATTATGCACCTCCGGGGTGAGAAATAATGACGCTCAATGACCAACGTGTTTCATCTGCAATATGAAAAGAAACTATAAATAAGCATTTTGAATAAAACTATTTCTCGATGAAAACAGATCCAACGATACTCGTTACAAAAGGTGAACAACTTAAAAGAGAATTCTAGTGAATCAGAAATGCGATAAAAATATGTAAAATATAAAATACTAATAATATTAATTTAAAACAATTATGTCCAAAACATTCACAAAACAACAAAAACAATTTTTTTTTCTGAATTTTTAAAATAAAAAAGATAAAATGTAATCCCGGTTTTTTAAATAAACTTACGATCGAAGTAATTTGCTCTTATTTGTTTTACGACTTTCGGGAATTTCCCTTAGGGTCTACTTGAGAAATCTGTCAATAAGTTTCAAACTTTCCAAGCGCCAATATGGAGCACCTCAAAAACGTATCAAAATATTCGACACTCTCCATTTTCTGCTAATTTAGCCTCATGGAAGGTTCTAGATGCATGCATGCAAGAAAAAAAAGATAAAATTATCGGAGCAATTGTGATAATACTCACAGTTTCTCAGTTTATGTAATCTCAATGAGATCGGTGAAGATTCATCCGACTCTTTACAAGTACGGGCGATTAGGGCAATGAGAGAATCGCGCTCATCGGGCAGAAGAAATGATCACGTTCAGTACTCGCCTGAAAGTATTTATATATTTATTTAAAGCAAGAAGTTACTTTCATTACGAAAAAATGAATTTTTCCATCCTCTCAAAGGAAGCTTTGTTTTCGTGAAAAAATTTTATTTCTAAATTTTTATGCCAATGTGTTCAAAATGTCCTAAGACATCGAGAAATCATATTTAAAAAAACTGTCCGGACGGATGTGTGTGTGTGTGTGTTTATGTATCCCGAGTTTCAGATGTAAATAATTAATAACTCGAGAACGTTTCAAGATCTCGAGTTCAAATTGTGCACACTTGTCGAGAACGAATTGCTCTTCGTTGTGAAAATTTTTTGTTTTAATTTTAACGGGTGTTCAGATTTTAGAATTAGTATAGCTATTCAGGTTGTTCGCTATTTAATTGGGCGAAAGGTCATTGAAGGATTAAAATGTATGAAATTTTTAATTATTTGAAAAATAGCGTAAACTCTCTAACTAGTACAATTTTTAAGATACTGCACTGAAACTTCGCACAGAGCTAATATAGCTATCGAGGTTGTTCGTTATTAAATTTGGCGAAAATCAATCGAATGATCAAAATTTTATCAAATTTTTGTTTTTTTTTTTTAAATAGCGTACTCTAACTGGGGCTATTTGAGATCTTGTACTGAAATTTTGTAGACATTTGAAAAATAGTGACCAAGGTTATTTGCCATTGAATTTGGCAAATTTGGACATTGATTACTCATGTTCTTCGATAACTAACAAAGCTTTGTTTATGAGGAAGCCAAATTTGATCGCCATACTTTGTGATAAAGGAAGCTGTATGAACTGTGGATAAAAATGGAGAAGCAATGTATAAATGTCCAATTTGCAGGGTTTTTCCTTGGTATTATTTATTTCAAGATACGAAACAATATTGTTTGATTCGTTCACACAAAAATTTAATCAATGTCGTTTCTGTAATAAGATTGAGGTACTTTCCACTCGTCATATGTACTTTGTAATTTGTGTAATTTACTGGTGCGAAATTGTTTGTCAACTTTGAAATAAGTCATAACTATCTTGAAATAATACAGTAGAGTCAAGCTATTATTGAGATTTTCATAATTGTTCCTACTTCACGAACAAATAACGTTTAACAACAATTGTACAGAAAAATAACTCAGTCCACTTCATTGAATCTACAGGCATATTTTTCCACAGATTTTGTGAAGTAAAATTTGTAAATTTATTTTGATGTAGGAAAGTGTGGGCTCATTCTGTTTCTCAATAGATCGTCTATGAATTTGCTGCGAATTAGTTATAATAACAATAACCATTTACAAATTAGTTATTTATTTTAAAAGAACAGAACTATGACGTCACAGAACTTTTCTTTTGATTGTAAAATATCTAAACTTAAGAAATTAATTGGTGAATTCACAACACAGATTTCGACAAATAGAAGGCACTCTTAATAATGAGAATGAAACTGAAATTTCAATTTGAACTTTACAAAAACTGCGTATTTTTGCAATAAACTCAATTATTAGACTGCAAAGTCATTGTTGTACATTTTTTTTCTTAATCGCAATGCTTTGATCTGGATTGACCTTAGATCACACTAATTTCTTTGTTAAAACTTGCACAAGTAATTTTCAAATATTTGTACTTTGTCGAGTCGACTGTATTGCGAGGAGTATTTTAAAGGAGGAGAATAATTTTACTACGCCTAAATGAACTTTCGCCAATACTGACCTGTGGTAGCCTGTAAAAAGCAGTTATGCCGATTCGTATACTATGAGAAATGGTAGAAAGAATCTTGTATTTCCCATACAGATAACCGATACACTGATGTTCCGTTATAAACCAATAAATCAAGAATTTCTTGACAACACTGGCATGCTCAAAGACTATGTTGTTGTTGTGCCGATAAGACTGAAGTTCGAGCATCGTAGCGTTAGACCTGCACTTACTGCATATTTTACGTGACCTTGTTTGATGATCCTTGTAACCACGTTTTATAGGATGGTTAGTGACCTCAAGTTATAGGAAGTTTCATCTGCAACAAACATTTAAGGTGTAAGCTACAATTTTGAAACTAACTTTCTGACATTTTTTTTCTTTTTATGATATTTTAGGCAAGCACCAAGAAATAAGAGCAAAAAATCCATTCTCGGTTATTCACACAAAGTTTATGATCAAGCAATATTTGGTGTTACCCTGAAAGAAAAATGATGCCACTGCGACGACAGTGGCAACCAAGCGTAACGCTCGTTGCCACTGTGCCATCATGTATGTCTGCATGTGACGCCACAGGCCAGCTGGTGACCACACTGGAACTACATCTACGTTATGAGGGTACTGATTGGTCAGATTCGTATGAAAACACAGATGATAAACATTCTGCTTTCTGAAATATACCTCGTTCAATGGCTTCAAGAGAGAAAAACGGTAACACCGGTTGTACACCGTATATGTGTAACAGAAGATTAAAAAATGTGTGAAAAATTTTACGAATCGAAATTTCATGTTGATAACAAAGAATGTTAATGCACGTTTTGCTTTCTTTCAGAAAGATTTGAATAAATTCTTGAGCTAAGGGAACTGCTAATAGGAGTACGTCGAATCGGAGCACGTAATTCGAGCAATGTGACGAACTTTGCTATCTTGACAAAGCAACACGTTTCACATCCTCGTTTCCTCTATGTAAAAAATTATTAATATTGTTAACGGATATACTTTTTACGAGTTCGGCAATTTACTCCAATTTACTCAAAACGGTCAAAACGTGCTCGTCATGCCTTCACACAAAATGGCCGCTCGTTGTCGCGTTGCACTCACGAGAGCGGAATGGCGAGGGCACGGGGGGCTTGATCGCATATCGAATGTGATCGAGTGACGCGACGACTCTCTCTCTCCTCCGCCACTCCTCGCAGTTTGTTGCCGCGTAAGTTCGTAAAACCGTCAATTCGCGATCGATACCTATGCTGGCCGCTGTATGATTACTCGACCAATGAGAGCTGCTGCCCCTCGAATCCAAGTTGTTATAGGTAGTCTGCAGCCCCGCCGTCAGCCGATAATCATGCAATCGCTGTCGGGATTCAAGAGGCAGCAGCTCTCATTGGTCGAGCAATGGATAGAGCGGTCAGCATAGGTATCGATAGCGATTTGACGGTTTCACGAACGCACGCGACAAATTTTTCGATTACATAATATATGTTCGGTCGTATTGTTTAAATCGCTGCTTTCCAAGTGCAGCTTCCAAGAAGACTATGGAATGCTATATGGAAGACTGTATAGCTGCAGGTTAGGTGTTTGCGGATGGTTTCTTCACATGCGAAACAGGTAATCGGTATTTAAACTTCAGTTCGACGCTTTAATAGTAAAATTAAAATTATATAATTACGATGGTCTTATTTTGCCATGTGAACGTGCTTTTTTCGATAGAGGAATTAAACGAGGATATTTAAAGATTTGTTTCGTCAAAATAGGACGTTAGTCACATTGCTCGAATCGTGCTCCGATTTTACTCGGTCTTCGATATTCAAACTTCAGTTCGACGCTTTAATAGTAAAATTGAAATTCAATAATTACGATGATTTTATTTTGTCATGTGAACGGGCTTTTTCTATTTAACATAGAGGAATCGAAGATATTAAACGTTTTGCTTTGCCAAGATAGGAAAGTTCGTCACATTGCTCGAACACGTGCTCCCATTCCACGTACTCAAATGAGCAAATTTTCCTGAGCTTAAGAATTTATGCAAATATTTCTTAAAGAAAGCAAAACGTGCATTAGCATTCTTTGTTTATCGACATGATATTTCGATTGTAACATTTTTCACACATTTTTTAATCTTCTATTACATATATAGGGTGTACAACTGGTGTGACCGTTTTTCACTTCTGGAGCCATTAAACGTATATTTCAGAAAGCAGAATATTTAGTATCCGTGTTTTCACACCAATCTGAAACAACTGGAAAAATGGTAAAATGTGCCCTGAAACCGGTGAGTGATGGCATGAGGATGGCCCAGTGGCGTCACGTGGTCTGCCGTGTCTCCATCGGATCGTCATCTAACGAGACGAGGACAACACACCGTGCAGCTCAAAAAATTACTGCTCACCGTGCAGATACTGTGCAGTTCCAATGTGGTCACCAGCTGGCCTGCACGTTGTATCGCCAATGTGGCGTCACATGCAGCATATATGATGGCATGGTGGCAGCGAGCGTTACGCTTGGCTGCCACTGTGTCGTTCCAGTGCCATAATAAAATTTGTATTATAACCGAGAACGGATTTTTTGCTCTTATTTCTTGGTGATTGCGAAAAATTTCGTAAAAAGAAAAGATGTCAGAAAATTAGTTTCAAAATTCTAACTCATACCTTAAATGTTTTTGCAGATAAAACTTCCCACAACTTGAGGTCACTAATCCTCCTATAAAACGTGATTACAAGGTACATCAAACAAGGTCGAGTAAAAATACAGCAAGTGCCGGTCTAACGCTACGATCCTTGAACTTCAGTCTTATCGGCACATCAACAACATAGTCTTTGATCATGCCAGTGTTGTCAAGAGATTCTTGATTTATTGGTATATGACGGGACATCAGTGTATCGGTTATCTATATGGGAAATACAAGATTCTTTCTCCCGATTCTCATAGTATGAGGATCGGCATAACTGCTTTTTACAGGCTACCACAGGTCAGTATTGACGAAAGTTCATTTAGGTGTTGGAAAATTATTTTCCTCCTTTAAAATACCCCTTGCAATACAGTCGACTCGACAAAGTACAAATATTTGAAAATTGCTTGTGCATGTTTCAACGAAGAAATTAGTATGATCTAAGGTCAATCTCGATCAAAGCATTGCGATTGACGAAAAAGATGTACAACAATGACTTTGCAGTATAATAATTGAGTTTATTGTAATAAATGCGTAGGCATATTTCAACACAGTTTTTGTAAAATTCAAATTGAAATTTCAGTTCGATTCTAATAAGTGAGAGTGCCTTTTATTTGTCGAAATCTGAGTTGCGAAATCACCAAATAATTTCTTAAGTTCAGATCTTTTACAATCAAAAGAAAAGTTTTGTAACCTCATAGTTCTGTTTTTAAAAAATAAATAAATAACTAATTTGTAAATGGTGATTATTCTTATAACTAATTCTCAGCGAATTCATAGAGGATCTACTGAGAAACAGAATAAGCCCTCACTTTTCTACATCGAAGTACATTTACAAATTTTACTTCACAAAATCTGTGGAAAAATATGCCTGTAAATTCAATGAAGTAAACTGACTTATTTTTCTGTAAATTTGTGGTTAACCATTATTTCTACATTAACTAGGAACAATTTTCAAAATCTCAGTAATGGATTGACTTCCGCGTATTATTTTCAAGATAGTTATGACTTATTTGAAAGTTGTTGTGAAACTTTGCACGGAATGATTATGGTGGACAAACAATTTCGCACCAGTCAATTACTCAAATTACAAAGTACATAGGACGAGTGCAAAGTACGTCAATCTTGTTACTGAAACACCTAGATTAAATTTTGATGTGAACGTGTCAAAATAATATTGTTCCGTATCTTGAAATGAATAATACCAAGGAGAAATTAATTTTTTCGTAATGAAAGTAATTTCTTGCTTTAAATAAATATATAAATACTTTCAGGAGAGTACTGAACGTGATTATTCTTTTGTCCGATGAGCGCGATTCTATCATTGACTCAATAGCCCGTACTTGTAAAGAGTCGGATGAATCTTCACTGATCTCATTGAGATGACATAAACTGAGGAACTATGAGTATTATCATAATTGCTCCATTAATGTTATCCTTTTTTCTTGTATGCATGCATCTAGAACCTTGTATAAGGCTAAAGTAGCAGAAAATAGAGAGTGGTCAATATTTTGCTACGTTTTTGGAGGTGCTCCATTTTGCGTTTGAAAAGTTTCTAACTTATTAACAGATTTCCCAAGTAGACCCTAAGGGAAATTCCCGAAAATTGTAAAACAAATCAGAACAAACTATTTCGATCGTAAGTTTAAAAAAAGAACCCTGATAATATTTTATTTTTTTTTATTTAAAAAATGCACTAAATTTTTTTTTCTTTTGTCGTTCTGGGAATGTTTGGACATAATTGTTTAAAATTAATATTATCAGTAGTATTTTATACTTTACACATTTTGTATCTGTAAAATTTGTATTTATATTTTTTATTCATATCGCAGATGCAACACGTTGGAAACATCAAGGGTTATTATTTCTCATCCCAGAGGTGCATAATGGCTGGACATTGTCAAACTCAGCATCCTCATCCATGTCGTTTTTTTGCCTGATAGATCGTTTGGCGCGAAATTCGTCACTGATTTTATAACCGGCGGTGACAAAATTTCGATACACGCAGAGGCTAATCAAGTTTCGCAACATCGTATGACGACACATCTTATTCAGTGGATGTCTCGTACCCACATACACGGAAACTCGGTTATATTACCGGCTCAAGCCCTCACCTGCCGGTTGTCTACTACAAGGTGAATACTATATTTTAACAATTTACCTTAGTTTATTGAGAACTTGTGGAACCTTTACGAGTACGTTATTTCTACTCTAAATCTGGTTTCCCCAATTTCTGGTGTATACCCTCAGATTTTTGGAAAAGAAAGCAATATATTCCGAATTGTAAAATCGATAAACGTAGTTGATAAGATGCTTCGAAAGATTGATAAGATTCTTCAAAAAATCTCAATCTGACGTCTTCGGAAAAATTTTATTACAGTTTTTGTTACCGACTCGGGTTACCGGCCTACCAGGGTTGCATTTCTGAAAAATCAATAATGAAAGAATTTCACTACTCTCAATTTTGGCTAGAACAAAAGTACAACTTTTTTTTGCCCTGTCTACACGAAATTTGTTTTTGATACGAGGTACTTTGATGTCTATATAAAAATACATAAACTTTTACTAACGTTGTTATGAGTAGGTAAATATTTCAATAAATTATGAGGAAGTCGCGGGAATTAGATGCCGTATAAGCAGGGCCACAGGTTGCAGTTTCTCTCAAGTGCGCGAAAGAAAACTCCCAAACGTGATTTGTATTAATTTTCCCAGAAAAGGTAAGACTCTGTTAAAAGTCAAGCTCTCAACCACTTTTGGCTGCAATTCTGTATTGACGCACAAAAACATCGCGAACGAGTCTCGAGCCGCTGCCACTATCTTGACAGTCATACGAATCTACTACATTATTGCATTCTTCGTTCCACCGCGTGTTCATCATTCTGTCGTGAAGTGAAACGACATCTGATATTTCGTGTACTTTCTTTCATACTTTCAGTAAGTAATCACCGGGTTATTTGTTCCAAAATTCGCTCATCAAGTTTCAGCCCTTCAAAATAAGGCCTTGAAATAACAAATATTTCTTTCATGACTACAGATCTTTCGCGCAAATTCGATTTCCAGCACGTTTTTCGATCATTAATTTTTCGTTTAAGAAACCGTGGGTAAATTTTTATTTCGTACCATTATTTCTTGTGTTAAATACAATTCTACTTTTAAGAGTGAACTTTTTCTTCAAATGTGTATCTTTTTACAAAAAATAATATCATACACTTTTCGATAGAACTAAAAAATGTACGGTTCTTTGTTCGACGTCAAACATTGAAGTTTGATAGGTTAATTTGGTTTCATCGCTGAACTCTCTGTGTTTCCATTTTTTCAAACGGATTGTTATCGCATATAAATTCTAAAGATTTTTCCTATATTCCCATAGAAAATATAAAACTAGGCTGATTTTCTAGGCGCGCAAGAATACCCTAATTTTTTCAGATTTTTATCTAGACTCTAACTTCTCCCGAAAAAGGGGTAGATTTTCTCATTCGAAATACACGTGTTTCGGCCATATTCTCAGGATCGATTTTATTCTAAAATCTGTAACTACAAGAATCAAAAAAAAATTATTACACTTAGAATAAAAAATATCCTGAGAATGTGGCCGAAACACGTGTATTTTAAATGAGGAAATCTACCCTCTTTTCGGAAGGGGTTTAGAGTCTAGATAAGAATCTGAAAAAAATAGAGTATCGTTTTTTAATTATTCGGAGTCGATTTGGGGGGCGTTTGATAGAAAATTCGTCCGAGCCCTAAGTAACGACCACCCTAATATATATGCATAATTTTTTTTCAGAAAAATATCGGATGCAATGCCACGGCCTCCGTCTGTTTCGCCAACTAACGCCGTAACTGTGATCAAGGCATATATGCAATACTTCGTTACGAACGATCTGCCGCCTTACACCTCTCAGGGATGGCGAGATATAACTGCAGCGCTACAAGGAAAATGGAGTACTCATAACGTATATACCTATGTACGGGAAGATCGTCACTCGATTCTGTCGATTGCTCGTGAAGATATGGGGGTAGAAATCGGTGCGCCCGAAATGCCTCCACATGACTTGAGCTTCAAGGAGGATTTCACAATAAATAATAATACAATCGCTTCTCACGACTCATTGACAAATTCGAGTTTTGACGATCCAACCGATAAAGAAAAAATGGAGACATTCGACTTGCTCTTTAATGAAGAAGAATGGGAAAAGATCAAGCCAAGAAGTACGATTGAATACAAAGATCGTGAAAAATCGATATTGACGCGAAAAGTTTGGACAAATGTCGTGTATGAGGCATTTTGGAAACAATACCGTCTGCCCTGCGTGATTACGTTTAAACGGGCAGATGTAACTCTGGCAACGGAACGTATAACTCAAAAATTGAAGGGATCTGTTCTGACAAGGAGTGCTTGAACCCTTTCATTGGTACAGCCGAAGTACAACGGGACAATCAAGGGTTTACTATGAAAGTCAGAACACGAGACACTCGATATACAACCCATAATAGCGTAAAGCGACCAGTTAATGGAGAGCTAAGAAAAATAGTACGAGACGAAATGTTAGGAGAAGGTTGTGCTGCGTGGAGAAAACGAAAAGCTTGTGAAATGATAAAACCCCACCGAGCCCCCTTGTATTCCGAACGGCGCCGTATGTCGTCCAACAAAAATGGAAGGTGTCAACGCAAAAATTGGTGTAAAACGCGAGGACACACGTGATATTTTTCTTTATTCGATTGTCATTAACTTCGAAAAAACAACTTTGACTGTGCATCAAATGCTTTCGGAGACACAGGAGACAGAATTTGTCGTATTATGGCTGTGGCAATGGCTATGAATGGGAGCTACAAAACCAAAATCGGCCGTATGTGATTATTCGCGTACACTTCTATTGGCTTTGTGTACAGTATTGCACAGCCAGTCAACCAAACAGTATGTCAATACGTGTTTCTCCATTGCAATGGGTCGGTGCACTGAAACAAACAAACCTGTAACGCTCGTCCGAGTAGATGTAGCACATCTGATTAACCTCGTTACTAGATGGAAATGATTCGAGAAATCGAATCATGTCTGCATTAAAGAATTCTTCGTCCGATGCGTATCGTTGATGGCGGGATGTCGAACACACAACCAGCTCGAAGAGATTTTCCTTCTCGTTTGAGTGGTGGGACTGCACACTTACGACGATGCTGAAATTTAAATCGCTGGTCTTCCGGTACAAACGGCAAAAAGCGCCAGGGAAATGTTGGAGGATTATATTTCTTTCCGAGGTGAAGACGAGCAGGAAAAGCTGGAAATCGAAATTGAAAAAAAAATATATATATCAGGCCGAATTCGAAACAACGGCAATCAAAGATTACTCGGAAAATCCACTCGATTCAAAAGCTATAACTTTGGAAAACGCCAAGGTTGTGGCGGAATGGGACAAAGACCCGAAGACTGGTGAGCCGATAGTCCGATGGGTTAGGCGACAATTGTGGAAGGCCAAAGTGCAGCGATCTACAGGCAAAAATCTTAACCCCTTTTATCTTCCGGATTTCATTTAAAATTTATCACAATTGATGAAAGAATATCCATTATGGACTGCTGTTTCTGCGCCAAACAATGCTTCTCACGCAACGTCTGCCTACGTCAAAGGATATTTTAACGAGGTGAAAACACATATGCTGCGACACTCCCACCACCATTGCGCGCCGATAAATTCTTAAGAATCCACGCTCTTGTTTTGAACGGAGAAACGTTGCTCTTCTCGTCGAAGATTATTAACGCCATAACCACAGGTCACGTGGCTGGTAATCGGCAAAAATAGCAACGGGAATAAAAAATGTAGTTGATGAAGATTCTTCCGATCTCGATGTCGATGCTCAAGTGATTCATAACGATTCAAACATGTGGACTCAAGAAAATTGGAAAAACAAAGCTGAAAAAAGGTTTCTTCCAGATAATACTCCAAGCGAAGATGAATTGGTTGTGAAGAACGTTGAACTGAACTTGGGACATTGTCCTTCATCCTTGAGCGATATGATTCCCCTGGCAGCCGATACGAAAACCACTCATTTCAAAGTTTCAGAAGATATCATCGAAGAGACCGCTTGGGAAGAAAATACCGAATTATTTTCTAGCACACAAAACTTAAACGATCACACGTACACCAAGAATTCAAACACGTCACCAAGTACACCGATCGATATTACGCCAGTGAAACCGGATGATTTGATATACTCGAACGAAGGACAAACGAAAAATTCAAGTAAATCTAAAACTAAACACTTTGGATCGTTTCGGGAAATTCGGCAACAAAATCTTTCGAAGAAAAAACGGATTTTCCTACTTAAAAGTGGAAATCAGTGTCACGAAGCGTTGAAGATCGACGGCAATACATATTTTGTAAGAAATACATGTGGATTTGACTCAATTGTCCAGATCTTGATGACGGCAGCAACAGATTATCAACATTATGCCGTCAACCTTCGAAAATCTAACAATTCCGCGGCAAAACTGGTTTTGAAGTATTGAATAGAGGAGTAAACTCCGATGTACTTTGCGAAAGAGCCGCTAGTGTTTATAAGCAAGAGAAATGTTCAGGGTGTGTCGGTAGAGAATATGCATATGCGTTGATTGCACCGAACCATAGAATCATTCGAAAAGAAGGTTTCGATTCATTGGAAAAAGCGTTGGAATTCCACGAATGCATTTTCAATGTAACATGTCGCAATCAAAATTGCAATGGAGTATACAGATTGCATAGCATTGCGTCGTTTCATCTATTTATCGAGTTAGATATTCGGTCAACTACTCAGACTGGGATTGTGCTCAACGGATTGAAATGCAAATTAACACAATTGCCAATGGAACTTCGACTCCGTCAAATTGATGAAATGTACATTGAATACCGGTGAGATTATTTATTAAAAAAAATTATATTAATAATTAAGTGAAATAAATAAAATAAATAATATCTTCGTATAATCTCCTTTATTTTAATATTTTTTATGAATATTGAATTTTCAGTCTAGCTGGAGTAGTGGCTTTCGAAGGCGAACACTTCACCGCACACTGCCGACGAACGAGTGGTGCTTGGGAATGGTATAACGACATATGGAGAAAAAAAGAGAAGTGGCCTTCGGAACACGGTATCGAGCCTCATCTCGTTATATATGTTCGTGCAATGGAGTAAGATGCTCACAATATTAAGAAAACCGGAGCATTTATTTTTTTTTTTAACGTTAATTAAAAATCGATAATGATGTTCTTGATGAGCGGTTAAAATATTAGATGAAGCTCATTACATACGCTCGTGCAATGGAAAAAGATGCTCACGATATTAAGAAAACCGGAGCACAGTTTTTTTTAACGTTAATTAAAGATCGAAAATGATATTCTTAGTGAGCGCTAAAAATATTATATGAAGCTCATTACATACGTTCGTGCAATGGAAAAAGATGCTCACGATATTAAGAAAACCGGAGCAGTTATGTAACGTTAATTGAAAATAAAAAATGATATTCTTGGTGGGCGATAAAAATATTAGACGAAGCTCATTACATGCGTTCTTGCAATGGAGCAAGATGCTCACGATATTAAAAAAAACCGGAACACAGTTTTTTTTAAATATCAATTAAAAATCGAAAATGATATTCTTGGTGAGCGCTAAAAATATTCTATGAAGCTCATTACATACGGTCGTGCAATGGAGCAAGATGTTCACGACTGAAGCGTTGATAATTTAAGCGACGCATATTTTATTTTACGTTAATTTAAAATTGAAAATGATATTCTTGCTGAGCGATGAAAAAGTTAAGTAAAGCTGTATATATGAGATATAATTTAACTTGTTCCATATTGATATTTTCAAGCGATATTGTATGTGTCTTTTTCTTGTATTGCTTGAACGCTACTCCGATTAATCGGATACACGGAATTCATCTGTGTAAGAAAAAAAGTATTTTAAATGTCCAATGCGACACTCGTATGACTCGAGTTTATGTAAATGAAACGTCGAATGCCGCTGACTTGAGTTTATGTGAATGAAACGTCGAGGTGCCGCTTTTTTTGTCATTATGGTTCCGTTGGTAGAATTGAAAATGATATTCTTGCTGGTTGTGAGTGATGAAGAAGTTAAGTAAAGTTGTATATACGAGATATATTTCAACTTGTTCCATATCTATGTTTTCGAGCGATATTGTATGTGTCTTTTTTTTCTATTGCTTGATCACTACTCAGATTCATCGGAAAAACAAAATTCATCTATGCAAGACAAAAAGTATTTTAAACGCGCAATGCGACATGCCTATGACTCGAATTTATGTAAATAAACCGTGAATTTTTATTCGTGAGTTTAGAAAAAACAAAGAAAATGAAAAAAAATAAAGGTGTCGCTTTTTTTTATCATTCGGGACTGACATGAAAGATTTCATCACCATGTTTATTGTCACTCTATTCACCTCACTTTATTCCGTAATGTGCAGGATTAAAAATATATGAATAAAACCGTTGTGCTAGTCATTCATCGAATTACATTGTTGTTGTTTTATTTATGCAACTATAAATCAAATTTCGGTGTATATCGACGATAGCGGATGCTCGATCGAAAATACATATTTTTCGATCGTTATTCAGGAGCTACGGATAAATTATTGCTCGTCCAAAATAGCATTGCTGTCAGTACGAACTATTCACGACATTCCATTGGAATAATGAGAAATGCAAAAAATGCGTTGCGAATTTATCTCTTCTTCTTTACTTTTTCCTCATCGACGATCCGAAGCTCCACCACCGAGAACGCTAAATTGTTATTTTTCAATTCCAAAAGCAACTCGACCTGCGGTTGCTAAACTCTTTTTTGTTCCTTCGCGCTTTCGCACGAGATTCCTCTGTTTGGCAATCGCCGCTTTCAATTCCGCGATACCAACTTTGACTTCGCCGTTTGGTGACGAATTTCCCGTAGACTCGGACGCTTTTCCGTCGCCCGATGCTTGCAGTACGGCCAATTATTTCTTGAATTTTGATAGTATTTGCACCTCAGGCTGCCACACGCTCTTGTCTTGCTTTTCTTTGATCGCTGACCAACAGAGCCGGCAAACGGGCCATTGCCTAATTAAAATTCGATCATCATGCTATAGTGGAAAAAAATGTATATAAAGACTCAATAATCAAATTTTCAATCCAATCGAACGGTATCACAAAAATTACGTAAACTAGAACGATCATTATATTAGAAATTTAACAATTCTGATTTTTTCTTTAGAAACATTGAAAACTTTAGAAAATCGTGACTCTTCGAGCGATGCTCGCGAAATTGAGTGTAAGAAAAAATATCAATGCTTAAATTCTAATTTGCACGTTTTTTTCTTTTCTTAGATAATTGACCTCGACTGAAAAATCAGTCGTTTCAGATCATAAATCCACATTGAAATCCGAAATCGTCCATTCCTTGTCCATCGACGAATCTCGAAACGGCAAAGACAAATAGAATCGGAAACTTTCTGAGAAAGTGAAATAATATTTATTTCACGCACCTGCTTTGCAACACGCCCTCAAGAGTTCCAACGTCACCGATAACATCAACGTTTTTATTTTTCTCCGATCCATTGGAATTCTGCTTTCAGGCGTTTTTTTTCTCAGGCTCTCCACCCGACTGTTCTCAATTTTCACGGAATAAGATGGGGCACGTAACTGTAACGTATTCCATCGAGACCCAATTGTGCTCGCAATTGACGCGAGATATTTGGCATGAATGGCTCGAGCAGCGACGCTAAGAGACACGCGATATTCGCGCAGATTCCCACAACGTTACCGGCGATTAATCTGGATAAAAAGGCGAGAGTCGAAAATCACGGGGTAAATTCGAGTCAGGACGAAAAAGGATATCGGATTAAGATTAACAAAGCTCACTTGTCATTCTCGCGGCCTTTGACCCTCACCCGGGGCCACTGAGACTGAATATCAGTATCTTTGACATGACTGATTCACACTGAACTAGTGCCAAAAACTCGAGATCCTCATCGTAGGGTTCCATCAGCCGTATCTTACTCTCGAAGATCTTCCCAGCGAACTTCAGAGCTCTGTTAATAGCAATTATCGATCATTCGTTAGTGATGAACTTTATAAGATTTTGGTTTCAGAAAGCCTAAAAATATATCGATCCTACAATATTGAACATTTGTTTCTGAATTAATTTTCTTGATCGTCGCTTCATCATTGAGAAAGCTACGCTGATGGTAAAGTACGAAAAATGTGACATTTTTCAAGAATTCGAAGATATCACCGCGTAATTGAGGGAAATAGGTTTGACCCAACAAAACTTCATCTATGGGGATATGAAAATTTACCTGTTGACGAAATTGCCAATATTGATGAGCAACACGCTGTTGTTTTTCGACCCAGTTGAAATTCGAATCTTGACTCTCGGGTCGAAACTAAGTGAGATAAAATCGCCAAGCGTCAGCTGGTAAGCCAATGTCACGTCCGTCCGTTCCAAATACACGGATAGCCCGTGATTCTGAAAATGCTGTGTCCTCGTAAGTCAGATATTCTGTGAACAAAAGAACAAGCTTCGTCGATTAAAGAGAACATTTTTGTTCTCTTCAATCGACGAAGCTTGTTCTTTTATTCACAGAATTTGTATTCGTGAGCTTGGAAAAAACAAAGAAAATGAACAAATGTTGGTGTCGCTTTTTTTTTGTCATTCGCAGAAAAGACCGGAATTTACATTAAAAATCGAAGAAAACAAATTCAAACATTCAATCACCGATAGCCATTATGTGATTGACTAGGATGTGACCCTGATTGGCTGTGAGGAGAGAAGCCGGAAACATAATTGCATGAAACGGAACATTTTCCTTTGCCATGAATTGGTAAAGGCTGACAATGGCGTCCTTTGGCTTTCACTATAATTTTTAATCCTTGGTGTAGCGTTTCGTTCAACCGAGATAGCTGAGAGGCACGTCAAACGATACGTAAAAAACTTTGTCACGATAACCGTCGAGCGGTATGGGTATTCTCCATTCGAGATTGTGCGTTATACATCGAGACCGTCCCTTACCTATATAAAGTCGCACCACCACTCTCACGACCATTGACCAGCCATTTTCCACTCCTGATGCCTATTCGCAATTACCAAACTGTAATGAACAATATCATTTTTGGTAACTATGGGGTTTTTATTTTATTCAATTCTTTTTAACACACATGTTTAATCAATGTGCAAATTTGCTTTTTGCCAAATTCAATAACGAACAACATTGATAATTATTTTGAATGTGCATGAAGTTTTAGTGAAAATATCTCGCAAATAGCCGAAGCTAATTAATTAAAAATCAAATAAAACTACAGACATTTGAACTTTTTGAGGCTAGCGCGTTTTGTAATTGTAAAATCGATTGATAGTTATAAGAAAATGAGTTATGAAAAAAAGGATTGGTTTGAAAAATTACATGTCTTTTCCATTAAAAACTTTCACAAATTTGAGACACGCGTTAAGGCGGTATTCTGGTCTTAAAATTGAATGTACATAAATAATACTTACCGATCTTTGGAGCTCTCGTAGATGCTTTGTATTACTATGCATCGAAGTATAACTGCTACGTGGTGAAGGTCTCTTTAAATAAATGAACCATTTTAGAGTGAAACATTTGCCACAGGCTATCCGGCAGCAACGCCGTTGGCACTGTGATGGTCAACTTCGCATTAACAATCTTTTCCACGATCTCTGCATGTTTGTATTGACCGCTCCTAACAGCTGACGTATCTGAGCACAACAACAAAATTCATAATCGACGAAAGAGAATGAATAAAAAAAATAATGAATACCGAAAAGAAAAGGCAATTGGCCATATTTGGAATTGACCTAACCTCAAATACTTTTCCAGACACTTTCACTAGAAATTATCCGACGGATTTTTAAATGCCTCGTGTGATCGTCTACATCATTTAAAGGATATACCAGGTGTGTAAGTATGAAACCGGAGATTGCCCATAGGTGGCGCTAGATGTCGATGCAGTTACCGACACATCATGTCAGCGGTGTCTTGTTATTGTATTGATTTCCGACAAAGATTCCTAACTCACAATAACACGAGTTTCATTTAGTAGCATTAGTTTATTAGAGATAAACATGTCGAGTTTTGTGCCAACAAATTACGATTGACGGACGGAGCCCTACTTTTCTGTTTTCATCTGAAGAAAACCGCAGCCGAATCGCATCGAATGCTTCTGGAGGCGTTTGGTGAGCATGCTCTCGGTAAAACACAGTGTTTCGAGTGGTTTAAACGGTTCAAATGTGGCGATTTTGACGTGAGGAACGAAGAACGTGGAAGACCACCGAAAAAGTTTGAAGACGCTGACCTGCAGCCTTGTTGGACGCTTAAACACAACAACAACTGGCGGATCAGTTAAAGGTGACCGAAGAAGCCATCTTCCTTCGGTTAAAAGCCATGGGAAAGATACAAAAGGTGGGGAAATGGGTTCCACATGAACTCAACGAAAGACAGCAGGAAAACCGCAAAACATCATGCGAAATGCTGCTCGTCAGGTTCAAAAGAAAGTCATTTCTCCATCGAATTGTGACTGGCGATGAAAAGTGGATATATTTCGAGAATCCTAAGCGCAAAAAGTCATGGGTTACTCCGGGTAAATCATCGACATCGACGGCAAGACCAAATCGCTACGGACCAAACCGTTGTGTGTTTGGTGGGATCAGAAGGGCGTAATCTACTACGAGCTGCTGAAACCTGGGAAAACTGTCAATACTCAACGCTACCGACAACAAATGACCGATTCGGATCGAGTTTTGCGTGAAAAACGATCAGAATACCAACAAAGACAACACAAGGTGATTTTGCTGCATGACAATGCACCAGCACACAAAGCAAAACAGGTCCAGAAAACGGTAGAGTCGCTCCGTTGGGAAATTCTTCAGCACGCGCCTTACTCACCAGACCTCGCCCCATCCGATTACTACTTGTTTGCATCGATGGGACACGCACTTGCTGAGCAGCGATTTACTTCTTACAAAGACGTACGAAAATAGCTCGATGACTGGTTTGCCTCAAATGAGCAACAGTTCTTTTGGCGCGGAATCCACAAATTGCCAGAAAGATGGGAAAAATGTATAGATAGTGACGGAAAATACTTTGAATAAGTTATTTTGTATCATATCATCACAATAAACGTGTTTTTTCTGTACAAAAATTCCGGTTTCATACTTACACACCTGGTAGACGGTCCTAATCACCCGGACGTGCTTCGTCAGCAGCTGGAAGATTATTATTTCTAATCTTCTTGCTTCTTGCGTGGTGAGCGGGCCGCCCGGGCCGCCCAATACAACGGAAAAGCTGTATTATTATTGGCTGCGCATGGAATGCGGAAGCTATCTTGATTCTTGTTTGCAACTTGACAGGTGACGCATTAGGCGTTTGCGCATGCAAGATCTCAATATTGTTTTTTGGATTTTGCAAGGATTTGGTTGACTACCTAACGTTTTAATTTATGTATTCAAGACCACCTAACGATTACGCATCGTTCATGCATCTTGAAAAGGTAAATAGGGGAAAAAAAATTGAGTCGGCCAACTTCACATACATTTTTAATTATTTATTTTTAAAAAAACTATTGACTACCTAACGTTTCAATTAGGCCACTTAACACTACCTAACGACCACCTAACGATATAAAAAAAGTCAATTAATGAAACGCAAGTTGTCCGGCCAAGTTGACGGAGGTGCATGGATCGCTGGGTATACAAAGCGCGGAAAAAGCGCTCAGAGAGACTTCTTCGATCTTTTCCGACCTGGAAACTTCTAAATTCATCGTCCACTCTGAAACCATTCTTGAGTTGAACTTGTGAAATTTTCGGCAAAGCCGTTCTTGGTTCGGGATTTTTCCGAAACAATTCGCTTTTGGACTTAGAATTTTTCACTAGATTTCTCGAAGGAAGTTGGTTATTTCTGTTTGGAATTTCAAGTCTTGAATTTCTGAATCGAAATAAAATTGATAATTCATTTTATTCTCGACTTTTCGAATCGACTCTTTGAATGTCGGAAAAGACTTTGGATGTCGTTTTATTTTACTTCATTGGATTTTCTCTAGTTATTATTTTCTGTTTAATAATTTTTATTTATTTTACTCTAACGACCGCAATCGACCGGTATCACCCTTCCAATCAGGAGAGCATCTGACCTTGTAAGTGAAACTCTATTTATCTTATAAAATCATTTCCGTGATTGTGCAACGTTTTATCTCCGGAAATTTAAAATTCAGTGAACCTCATCTATTCGGACAGAAATTAATCAATTCCAATAAATCTTATGTCGTTTATTGGAGAATGGCCCAATTTTACTCAATCGAATCTTTACCTTTCAATTATTCTCATGGCGTTGGTGACATAATTCTTTCAAAGTTCGATTTTTAGTTTACTGTTAATAACGTGGATCAGGGAAATTTATTTTGTGAATATCGGCAAAGTTAAACGTCTCGTGTTTTCCCTCCTTTTATTTTATTAATGCAACCCGCTATCTAATATCCACCGGTATCCATTCGCTCTTACTACCGATTCAGTGCGAAAATCGTGAAAAAAGAATAAAAAGTCAATATCGTGGGAAAATAAAGTTCAGGAAAGAGTTTAATCACAAATAGACCAATTAGAGGTTCTCGCAACCAGTGATTCGTTCGAAACCGCCAATAAATTACATTGAACGTGACGTGAAGTTCTCCCAGCCCCGCAAGCGAAGTCATAATTTCCTCCCAATTGTGACGGAGGGGTGCGTCTCAGGGCTACCGTAGCCTTACACCAAGAAGTCATAATTACCCCCCTTTTGCGGTGGATTGGTGCCTCTCAGGGCTACCGTAGCCCTACACCAAGAATTCACATTTGGGTTATCAATCCAATGAACAACAATTCTTCTCTACCTCGCAAAAAGAAACGATCGCACAGGGCTGGAAGAAGGTATCAAATAAATAAACTTCATGCCATAGCAACAAATCCTTGGCCGAGTAGATTGAGGGGGCGTGCGAGGTCTCAAACGTCAATTCCCGGGCTTGGAACATTTTTCGAACAAATAGAATCAGCGAGGAAACCTCAAAGGCCTAAAATCATTGCTGTCGAAACCATTAAACATCCAGTAATTATTTATAAACTAAGGCCGATCGATTTCCCCCCAATCACCCCATCATTTAATAAAAGTAACGATCAAGATCCTCGTGGTAAGGTTAACAGCAAATTATATCGTAGCGAAAGTTCCGAAAATTCAATAGACATCTAAGCGACCCAGAATTAAACAGTGATTCCAAGCCCATTTCCCGAGTATCTTTCCGAAAGGTTAGACTCAAAAACAGGGGCAGACGTGTTCAAGATTGATTCCAGGAGTAGGACCGAAATTTATTTCCACGACTAGACAGTCTCAATTAACTTTAGCACGTCATACGTCGAAAATTATTAATAGTTCGTGAAAACTCCCATTTTTGACGTAACACCTTGTGGGTCAAAAAAAGAGAACGCTCGCGAAGTCTTCCCCATTCGCAAGCTTTCTTGAGTAACTTTTTTATAGGAGACTTTATCGCTTGTGTCGTATTTCCCTGTGTGGTATTTAACCCATGATCAGCACACGTTCACTGATCACTGACGTCCTCCAATATTATAAAACTTGATGTTCTTATTGGTCCACGGATATTGAGTAGTTGAAATTATTCTACTTTCTCCGGAAAGCTATCGAAAATTTTTGGTCTTGTTTCTGTTGAACCAGTACCTATCTTAGCATATTGAAGCAACCTTGGGTGTTGGCTGATTTTTCCTTGGGTGAGGTAGGATGAGTTCTTTAATGAAAAATCTTATACATGCGGGCCACGTGCAATCTTGTTCTCATAGAACGCTACTGTTATTTTCATATTTATGTTTTAGAGGTATCGAGTCCACTTCAATCCCGAAGGTGGTTGACACCGATACGGCACGCATACAGCTGATATCGCCCGTGTCGTTTAGGCCAGAATGCGCTGGTCAGGGATCACGAGCTTTCTAGCGCGAGTCTGCTATAGTTAATATGGATACTTATTTAAATTTTGTTCCCCTTTTCAGGTAGCGTGCTAACGCGGTGAAGCGTAGCGGGCTTTATTCATTTCTTCTTTTTGTTTTATACAGGTTACCGACTGATGGTCTAATGGGTCACTATATTACCGACTGTGGGCATCTCGCCAACGAAAGGGGATTGGTTTACCGACCGATGGTAATTTACCCGTGGTAGGTAATATATAAACTGTATTACCGACCGAAGGCAATGCGTCGGTAATGTTGGGCAGTAGATGGTGATGCGACACCTGCATCACCGACTGAAAGCAACGTATTGGTAACTAACGACGGTTGAGAAAATATAAGAAACTGTATTACCGACCGAAGGTCATGTATCGGTGTTTTAACTGTAGATGAGAAAACCGTATTACCGACCGAAAGTAACTTGCCGGAGGTCGATATATTTGCGATTTGAAGGTAAAGATTACTAAAATAGTTGATTTTGCCTTCAATAGGTTCATTTGGTCCTTAAATACTTCAATTAGTTTAATATATATGATTTATCCTGGAAGAAAAGAGAATATACGGAAAAAAGGGTACTTACCGCCTTAATCCGACACGAGGTCGATGACTTCCGGATTAGAACCGGAACTGCCCCGCGCGACCGGCCATATGGGCTCCTCGACGATGATCTCCTCGATGACGTATTCCACGGACACGGGTTCCTCGATGGTGACCTCGCAACGAGCCGAAGGATTTACAGCAATCCGGACCTGGAACTCAGTCCCGTCGATCATGTGGACGGTGTCCGTGGCGACCACGTCCGATGTAATGACGGGTTTCGTTGGGTTAACCATTGAGGAAATTGCGAGGATTTTGGAAGAAATAAATGTTTGACTCGTAACTTAGTAAAACACTCGTTATTATTTATTTGGGTATATTATTCACGGTGTGACCGTGTTCACTCTCGTTTTACTTGCTCGTAATTCACTCTAACGTTTACGGTATGACCGTGTGCACTCAATGGATTATAAAGTTCACGGTGTGACCGTGTGTATGCAAATAATATTTCATGGATTTATATTTCGTATGTAAACTCGTGTTTTGTTTAAAGAATGGAAAACGTATATACTTATACGGACTTTTTACTGTGAGCAAAACCGGACACGTAGTAGAATCAATGTTCGCACTTTGGCTCCGCGTTTCATACTGCTGAATTGTTCGATTCGATCTCAATATCTTTATCATTAGAATTTGTCTTCTCTCTAGGTCTGTATTAATCCTTTGTTTTGCCTGCGTTGTTTACATTACAGTTGCTAGGCCGAAGGTATAGAGTAAGTAACGGACCAGGCTGCCGACGAGCGACAGGTGAAAGGTGACCTAGTTTATCAACGGAAGTTAAAATATCGGTAGTTGGTATATTATCATATGAAGGTAATATCCCGGTAGTCGGTATATTGTCATACACTTTTCCATTACCCGAACTGTCGCCTATCGGCAGTCGGACAAGTAGGTTTTGCTGCTATTATTTTATTATACTGTTTGAGGCATATTTAATATATTTTTAACAGTTTCTATATTTCAGGAACGCTCCAGATGGCCAGGTGACGCATTTCCACAGGGTTCCATGACTGAGAGGCTCCCCTGCAGGTCGACCCGTGGAGACTCGCACCTCGTCGTTGTCATCTCGCACCTGGAACGACGGTATAGGTGAGGAATCGCACCTAGGACGTAACACACCGATCAGCCCATTCAAATTTTGAACATTTTATCACCACTAAATAAATTTACAACACCGCGAAAATCCCCAGACCTGATAATTTCGCTAGCTAATCATAAGCTAATACGAGATTATATCAGATCGCTTTCGAATCTCAATAATCAATTGATGAATGCCATTATGAGCCAGGATACACCGTCATCTGGGTGACAATTGTGAACGGGCTACACTACTGCCCAAGCATTTGTATTTTGAGATCAACACGGGCTGATCCAGGACCACGATAACGTACCGATTCTCTTCCACTGGCATAAAAACAAAGCAGACAAGCGAATCTCGCTTACTCACTTTGATTTCCTGCGCTCTCGAGGTAGATTTATAGGCTGAATTTCGAGAAATATCCCTGGCTCAGCCCGGCGCACTGTGGGTAGATTCACAGAAAAATCGGCAAAACTAGGCCGATGTGCGTACTGAAAAATGCAATGGTGATTCTTAAGTTTTTGACCTCGCTGATTTCAAATCTGGAATCAAAATTTCGAAAAAACAAAATGGCGGACCGGAAGTGACTATCTGCGTTACTAAAAAGAATCCGATTTGAGTAGGGATCGGTAAATTAGCGGTTGAAAAGTCACTGATTAACAATCTCAAATCCAAATTTTGAAAAAACAAAATGGCAGACCGGAAGTGACTATCTGCGTTACTAAAAAGCATCCGATTTAAGTAGGGATCGGTAAATTTGCGGTTTAAAAGTCACTTATTGAAAATCTTGAATCAAAATTTCGAAAAAACAAAATGGCGGACCGGAAGTGACTATCTGCGTTACTGAAAAGAATCCGATTTGAGTAGGGATCAGTGAATTAGCGGTTTAAAAGTCACTGATTAAAAATCTCAAATCCAAATTTTGAAAAAACAAAATGGCAGACCGGAAGTGACTATCTGCGTTACTAAAAAGCATCCGATTTGAGTAGGGATCGGTAAATTTGCGGTTTGAAAGGCACTTATTGAAAATCTTGAATCAAAATTTCGAAAAAACAAAATGGCGGACCGGAAGTGACTATCTGCGTTACTAAAAAGAATCCGATTTGAGTAGGGGTCGGTAAATTTGCGGTTTAAAAGTCACTTATTGAAAATCTCTAATCGAAATTTCGAAAAAACAAAATGGCGGACCGGAAGTGACTATCCGCATTACTAAAAAGCATCCGATTTGTGTAGGAATCGGTAAATTTGCGGTTTAAAAGTCACTTATTGAAAATCCTGAATCAAAATTTCGAAAAAAAACAAAATGGCGAACCGAAAATATATTTTTATCTTACTCATAAGCAACTTTTGCTATCAGAAATCAATATTTGTGTTTTGAAGGTTGTTTTTTATAAATTTTGAATGAGATTTGGGGAAAACAAAACGATTGTCTGGAAGTGAGGGAAAGTTTTCAAATAATTTCGGAAAATTAGTTATAAATCATTTTTAACGAATTTTATTGCTAAATACATTTGAAACAGCAATCGACACTTAACGAATTAAATTTTACCGAAAATAATACGTGCGTTACATAGAATAATTAATAATTAATAATAATAATAATAATATTAATTATTAATAATTATTCCTGATTTCAATATTAATCATAATCGTCAGCGTCGGAATCGCGATCGCCGTCGTCAGAGGAATTGGTGGATTCTGATTCGTCACTCGTGTATTCCATTAATTCACCTAAACCATACTTATCGCGAGAACTATCGGTACAGAGCAAAAGTTGCAATGCTTCTGGTGATAAACTTTTTGCTTTTTTCGGATACTGCTTGCCCATGCTCGATATGTACGGATCTGAAGTTAAGAGGAGTCGATTGAAAACGTCTTGCATGGTCGCTGTTCTCGAGTGTTTTCGAGCAAAACACTCGCAATATTTTTTAATATCCTTGTTACGGGCTTCCTGTGCGTCTTCTGACATTTGCCCGATAGGAAGCGGGGACCATTCAATTATCAAAGGACCGTGAATCAAAACTTTGTGAACCGTAGTTGGCATGCAGTACCAAGAATACAAAGTTACGAACATTTCGGCGGTTTCAAGACTATATTGTTTGAAAGCAGTTACATTTACGGCAAAGCCACTTGAAAGAACTTGCAATATTATGTGGAATCTTTTCATAATATTCTCGTCCAAACCCAAAATTCTTGATGAAATTTGAGTATTTTCGAAAAAACGTCGCGCAGTGTTTCCGTCGTTACTGCTACCAAACCCTTGTTTCGGTTTATCAACATCAAGATGCAACTCTTTCTTGAATGCGGCTTGAATAACTCGTTTTCGCTCAGCAACTACTTTTTTTTCTTCATCTTTTCGAGTTTGCCACTTGTGAACACCGATTTTATATCCGATGTGCAAGAAGCACTCAAAAAAACGGATCCACGCATGCAACGTTGATAATCCAAGTTCGAGTCGAGTTCTGTCAACGTCTACAGTTTTCATCAGCTCTATGTAATTAAATTGCGATGATGTGAGATTGCATATATAGCAACGCATTGCGGATTTTGTATTTGTCACGGAGTTGCAAACTTTGCCCTCAATCATAGTGAAATACAGCTCGTATTTAACAGTAACTTCCTTCCCGTCAATAAATGTCGTAAAAGGGGTGAGAGACGCGATCTGATTATCAACGTGTTGCCGTTCCTGAATCGTTGACGACACAGTTTCTTTTAAAAATTGAATTCTAATAGGGCGACAATACCTAGGAGATGAGGGCCTGGGATTTTTCCGAAGGACGAATTCTTTTTTTGAGATATCCGATCCTAAAATTTGCAATGGAGCTAAAGACGTTAAAAATATACTCGCATCAGAACTCTCAGCATTTGTAAACTTTTGTTTGTATTCACTGTGCCCAGAGCTTCCATCACAACCCCATTTACAAATTAGTCTTAAATTCTTCGATTTTTCAGGGCGCAAAGAGTTAATCACGTCAGTTTGCAACTTTAGAATTCTGTCGCAAGTGTGATCAATCAAAGACTGTAATTTCACTTCGGCTAAAGTCTCGGTTACCGTTATATCTGAAGGGTAACAACGGTTTTTAGCAGCAACGACTTTTGCGTACGATGGATAAATAGCAACTTTTTTATTTCTCAAAGATCGCCTGATGCCTATGTATTGCTGTTTTGTTAGTTTTGCATTTACAAAATCTATCAGTGCTTCATCTCCAGACATCTCAACTAGTCGTGGATCTATCGACGATTCATATGCTGTTCGGTATCTCGCAGCTCTTGAGGGAGATTTTGTTGTGATGTTTTTTAAAATAGTGGCAGCATCGTTTAATCCTGCAGAACTGAGTCTCATCCTGGTGGCCAATCTTAATTCCTCCACGCAATGCTTTTCACTGACTTCTAAAGCCCTTCTTTTCTTGGTACGTTCACTCGACTCTTCGAAACTCAATTTTCGAGGTCGCCCAGATACACCTGAAGTTGATGGCTCTCCAATTGGTTTCGTACAATTCTGAAAAAAATAGCGCGAGCGTTATACTATACATCTTGACCCATAACTCGAGTTTTCGAAACATCAATAAAATTAATTACCAAAATAGTTATTGAAGTTTGCAACCATTTTTCATTTTTTTTTTAAATGCATCGTGGCTTCTGTGCACTTCGAGCCATCTACTTTTGATATTACAAAGTAATTTTTTTAATGAATCCTTTTCATTGTTGTCAATCGTGAAAGATTCGGATGACTCAAGAGTAATTTTTTCCTCAAAAATCTGAAGTTGCTCATCCAGGCACAATTTAAATTTCTCCTTAATCATTCCAAAAATATCCTGATAAGTGCACGTGTAATCCATGGCACGTGAACCTAGAATAAAACAAGTATGATAAACATTTACTAAAAATGAATGTGTTCATGGGAAAAATTTTAATCTAATTGTAAATGATAGAATAAATTATTGTAACATTTTGAACACCCGTTACATGAATCATGACTTTACGAATAGATCACTGGGTAGAAAATGATTTTATATTCCACAAGGACCGGCTATTATCCCCAGCAGGTATACGTTTACCTGCTGGGGACTATGCGCCCAGCCTGAACAAAGAAGCCAAGCGTTGCGCGACATGAGAATTCCGGTTCCCAAAGCCAGATATGCAACAATCTGCAGAATTTTTTTTATAAATTCTAATCTTAATAACATTATCAATAGGCTACAATGTTCAAAAGTCTGGGATCTCCTGGGATCACAACTATTTTTATACTTCTTTTGGAAAAATAAATTTACAAGCTTGCTTAAAATGCATACATTGAACACTCTTTTATACATACAATATTTCAAATTTCAAAAAACTATTTGACATGATAATATTCTACATACCTTCAAGATTATCTCCCATTTTACCGATTTGAAATCGGTAGCGTAGAACAAAATATATTTCACTTTGCGCGAATCGAAAATTTCAGCGTACAAAATCGCTACGTTCTTCACTCTCGAACGGTCGAGTTCAGACTGTCGTAAGTCGAGTACCGCGAAGGGTAGGGACCGGTCCTTTTACAATAGGGCGTACAAATACCTGGTCTTTGAAATGACATACATAGAAATACGAAATGAGAACACTCAATTTTTGGGTTTTGCCGATTTTTCTGTGATTCTGCCCACAGTGTGGCACCATGTTGTTCACGATCTTCATGGACAGAACCTACCGCTGATACATATTTGATTCAAGACAAATAAATCAACATGTACAAGAATCGAGGCAAAGTGTAGTCGACCACAGATTAAGAGGAATGAAACCTACTACATATTAAGCAGAATGAATCTGATTATATAGCTGATAAAAATGGTGTTAAAATTATTTTTATTTCAATTTTAAATTAGGTTAGGTCTGACTATTGCGACGTGAGGGTGCGTAGCCGCACGGACCTTAGTATATCTCTCTATATTATATAAAATTATAACCGCCGCCTTTGTGTATAAGAATCGAGACAGCCTGAAGTTGGCCACAGACTACACAGGGTCAAGTTGGCCATAGAACAATAAAACGAGTGGGGTGAAGTCGGTCATGGAATCAAGCAATGGTTGGTTGCCGGGTGTGGAGGGGGGAGGCGTGGGATGGTGGGGAGGGGGTTGGGGAAGCTGGCGGGCGGGGGGTCGGGGTTTGGGTTAGACGCGAACCTTTACGATGCGAGGGCGCGTAGCGCCCGAGCCACACGAACCCCTAGTATATATATATACTAGGGGTTCGCGTAGCGCCCGAGCCACACGAACCACTAGTATATATATATCTCTCTATATTATATAAATATTCCGCCGCCGCCGCCGCCGCTTCCGTGTACAAGAATCGAGACGGCCTGAAGTTGGCCACAGACTAAGCAGGGTGAAGTTAGCCATGGAAACGAGAATCGAGCGGGGTAAAGTTGGCCATGGAATCGAGAATCGAGCGCGGTGAAGTTGGCCATGGATTCGATAATCGAGCTTGGTGAGGTTGGCCATGGCATCGAGAATCAAGCGGGATGAAGTTGGCCATGGAATCGAGAATCGAGCGCGCTGAAGTTGGCCATGGATGGCCAAATTCAGCGGTTGGTTGCCGGGTGTGGAGGGGGGAGGCGTGGGATGGTGGGGAGGGGGTTGGGAAAGCTGGCGGGCGGGGGGTCGGGGTTTGGGTTAGACGCGAACCTTTACGATGCGAGGGCGCGTAGCGCCCGAGCCACACGAACCCCTAGTCTCTCTATATTATATAAAAATGTCGCCGCCGCCCCCGCCACCCCCGCCGCCCCCGTGTACAAGAATCGAGATGGTCTGAAGTTGGCCACAGACTAAGCAGGGTGAAGTTAGCCATGGAAACGAGAATCGAGCGGGGTAAAGTTGGCCATGGAATCGAGAATCGAGCGCGGTGAAGTTGGCCATGGAATCGAGAATCGAGCGTGGTGAAGTTGGCCATGGATTCGAGAATCGAGCATGGTGAGGTTGGCCATGGCATCGAGAATCAAGCGGGATGAAGTTGGCCATGGATGGCCAAATTCAGCGGTTGGTTGCCGGGTGTGGAGGGGGGAGGCGTGAGATGGTGGGGAGGGGGTTGGGGAAGCTGGCGGGCGGGGGTCGGGGTTTGGGTTAGACGCGAACCTTCACGATGCGAGGGCGAAGTTGGCTATGGATTCGAGAATCGAGCGGGGTGAAGTTGGCCATGGAATCGAGAATCGAGCGGGGTGAAGTTGGCTATGAAATCGAAAATAGAGCACGGTGAAGTTGGCTATGGGATCGAGAATCGAGCAGAAGGTTGGGGCGGCGGGGATGGGACGGGGGAGCGTGGGGGTGGGGAAAGGCGGTGGGCGGGAGTTG
Organism: Alloplasta piceator; assembly: GCA_946863875.1. Lineage (NCBI taxonomy): Eukaryota > Metazoa > Arthropoda > Insecta > Hymenoptera > Ichneumonidae > Alloplasta > Alloplasta piceator. The sequence continues at coordinate 28,822,522 of OX333079.1, read as the reverse complement.
AGGTTTGGGTTAGAATTGAACCTCTACGCCGCGAGGGCGCGTAGCGCCCGAGCTGCACGGACACTAGTATATATATATATATACTAGGGGTTCGTGGGTTCGTGCGTAGGGGTTCGTGCGTACTAATCAACCCCTAGTATATATATATACTAGGGGTATATATCGCCAGCTTCCCCAACCCCCTCCCCACCATCCCACGCCTCCCCCCTCCACACCCGGCAACCAACCATTGCTTGATTCCATGACCGACTTCACCCCACTTGTTTTATTGTTCTATGTCCAACTTCGCCCTGTGTAGTCTATGGCCAACTTCAGGCTGTCTCGATTCTTATACACAAAGGCGGCGGTGATAATTTTATATAATATAGAGAGATATACTAAGGTCCGTGCGGCTACGCACCCTCACGTCGCAATAGTCAGACCTAACCTAATTTTAAATTGAAATAAAAATAATTTCAACACCACTTTTATCGGCTATATAATCAGATTCATTCTGCTTAATATGTAGTAGGTTTCATTCCTCTTAATCTGTGGTCGACTACACTTTGCCTCGATTCTTGTACATGTTGATTTATTTGTCATGAATCAAATATGTATCGGCGGTAGGTTCTGTCCCTGAAGATCGTGAACAACATGGTGCCAGGGGAATCTAAATAAATAAAAGAAGCAAATTGTCGAAAGATGCTCTTGTGCTATATAAAAATAAGCAAATATTCATAAAAATAATACACATTTATAAAATAAAAATATTATTATCGTTTCTTCACCACTATGAAGTAGATAATTCGGCGCGTTTTTTTAAAAGTTGTATCCCCATTGTAGGCCTAATCAACTTCGTTAAGAATTTCTCCATTATATTGATTCACGAAAACGTTAATACACCAGGTGGTAATATCAACCTTAAGTGTTAATGAAGAAATTGTTAACTTGACTAAATTCCAATTTTGATCTCTATTAGAGTTTTGCCAAAAAAATGCTAATAATATATGGGTCATTCCATGTCAAACCGACTACTTTTGAACCCGACCCCTTTTTTGGCTGAGAATTTTTGTCTTTTTTTTACCCCATTAAAGATATTTTTCAGAAAATTTTCAAATTTTTTTACCCAGCCGAAAAAAAGTTATGAATTATTAAAAAAAAAAAAAAAAAAAAAAGCCTTTTGTTTTTCAAATAGCTATAACTTCTTCAAAAATTGACTAATCGAGTCGTTTTTTTCAAAAATTTTCGTTTTTGAATGTAATTTTCGAAAAAAAAAATACAAAAAAAATTTACGATATTAGAATATATGAAATTTTTTAATTTTTTGAGAAAAATCATCGTTTCCCGGAAACGCATTTTTTATTTTATTTTTTTTACTCAAAAAAAACTTCGTTTAATTACTAAAAGAATGCCGCCCAAACTGGAGTGGGTGGAATTTTTTTCGATTGGAAAAAATTTTTTTTCGCAACTGGGCTCATTTCATAAAAATCTGTACATTTTTGAGGATTTATAAAGGATCTCAGAGTTTGAAAGATTAAAAAAAAAAAAAAAAACAATTAAAATCGAAAGTTGACGGATTTAAAATAATATACGATCGATGTATTTTTCAAAAGCCTATGGCTTGGTCAAAAATGGGCCCAGATGGCAATTTTTTCCATTATTTTTCATTTTTGAAGTAGTTTTTGAGAAAAAAATACAAAAAAATTATATATTGGTGTCTTCTATTTATTCTTTAACCTTTTTGAAAAAAATCAACATTTTTTCGCGAATTACTACTTTTGATTTATTTTTCTTCTCAATTTTTCAAACTTTGATATTCTTTATAAATCCTCAAAAATTTACAGAGTCGTGTGTTTTGTAAAATGAGCCCAGTTGAAAAAAAATTTCCGATCGATAAAAAAAAATAGAAGAAAAATTCCACCCACTCCAGTTTGGGCGGCATTCTTTCTGGAATTGAACGAAGTTTTTTTTGAGTAAAATAAAATAAAAAATGCCTTTTTGAGAAAACGAAGATTTTTCTCGAAAAAGTAAAAAATTTCATAGACTTTAATACCGTAGATTTTTTTTGTATTTTTTTTTCGAAAAGTACATTTAAAGATGAAAATTAAAAAAAAAAAAAAACGTCTCGATTAGTCAATTTTTGAAGAAGTTATAGCTATTTAAAAAAAACAAAAGCCTTTTTTAAAAATAATTCATAACTTTTTTTCAGTTGGGTAAAAAAATTTGAAAATTTCCTGAAAAATGTCTTTAATGAAGTAGAAAAAGACAAAAATTTTCAGCCAAATCGAAAGGGGTCTGGTTCAAAAGTGGTTGATTTGACATGGAATGACCCATATATATTCTGTAATTTTCAAAATATTTAAAAATTGTCATGTAATTATGGTCCAAATCATACTTATTTTTCAAAATCACATGTACTTTAAATTTGACAAAAATATTTATAGGTTAAATTAGAAAACTGGTGATATAATTTAAAAAAATTGAATTTCATTTTTTGTTTTTTTTAAATATAATAGATTAATTAAGTGATAAATCTTGAAATAAAACACAATTTTTAAACATCTTAGATAATACTTCAATTGTTTTCACTAACCGCATCATAAATCAAATACTTCTTTCCAAACGATATTATCAATTTCATCAGAGATTTCTGAATTATTTGCAATATAAATTTCATTTGAATTTCTACATCTAGATAGAGCTACATATAATTGACCATGTGAAAACAAAGGACGTCTGATATATATTCCGATTTTATCTAAACTTTGACCTTGAGATTTGTTAATGGTAATTGCAAATGCCAAAACAACAGGAAATTGTCTCCGGTAAAAAATAAAAGGTAAAGAGGAAGACTCCAGTATCCAATAAAACCCTAGGTATGAAAGCAAAATTACCGGCCTTTGTACCAGTTATTATTTGAACTTTGATATTAAAATTATATAAATGAACAATTTTCAGTCTTGTCCCATTACAAAGTCCATCATTTATACTTAAATTTTTAATGAGCATTACAACCGTGCCGACTTTTAAAACCAATTTATAAACCGGAAGTCCTGGAAATTTCAAAGAATTTAAATATTCTATCGGATAATTTAAATTGATATCATCATCGGTTTGGCCAAGTCCTTTATGTTTTGAGTAATCTATAGCGTAATATGTTTTTCCAACACTTTTAATTGTTTAAATATTTTTTCATTTAAAATATGCACATCTTCATTATGGCAAGTTAAAATTACCCGATTTGATAGATCATCGTCATTCAAAATTTCGGTACCGTAAATTTTTGAACAGATATCATTCGTTCTCCAATTTTCAGGTATCCGCAATGTTGTTATATGACCTGATTCAATTTTCAATAAAAGAATTGAAAATGATTGATCATGTGTACGCATGTTTGTCTTTAATATAATAATTTTAAAGTGATTCCATAGACGTGAAAATTTTATTGTATCTTTAATGATATTCAATTTTGTTTCGTATTTGACCACTGAAAGAATTTGTCGAAAATCTCCACCCAATATAATTAATTTCCCGGCAAATGGAACATTTTCGAGTCAACAACAATCTCGAAGAATTCTATCAACAATTTCTAATGCTTTCTTCGGTATCATTGAAGCTTCATCCCAAATAATTACATCACACTCCCGTAATTTCTTTTTATCTGATGCTAAATTTAAAAACGAACTTTCGATTGATGTTAAATCTAAAGGTAATTTAAAAGTCTTGTGACTTGTTATACCTCCAGGTAATAAATTAGATGCAATTCCTGTCCAGGCCATTGGTAAAACTTTTCGTTGAATACTTAAAAAATAATTAATTAATACTTCATAAAGAAATGTTTTACCAGTGCCTCCGGGTCCATCAATATAAATCATTTTTCTATTACCGTCTTTAATTATATAATCGAAAATTGTTTTTTGCTCAACGTTTAATTTAACAACTAATTCTTCAAATTTATTTTTATTGAACATCAATGTTTCTCGAACATTTTCAAATTTGTTATCGGAATTAAAATCTGGCTCTGGAAGACCAAAATCTGTACATTTCATATTTTCTAACTTGAAAATTTCATTTATCTCAAATAATGACCTATTTTCATTGTTATCCGAAAAACCTTCACAAAAATATTTTTTAAATTTATCCCAAATTTCTTTACTAATTATGAAGTTATCAGAAATGAGGAACCATGCAAAAAATCTACGTAATTCTTTAGGTAGCATTATTATGCAAGCTTCCTCAAAAATATTGAAAATTGCTTTCTCGCATTCAACTAATCCCATTGCGATTGCGGCTTTTTGAAATGTCTCGTAAGTTACATTTTTGTGTTTTTTGAGATCATTGAAACATGTGGCCCCTGGAACGCGATTTAAAATAAGTTTTAAATGAAAACGTTCGATATTTTTAGGACTTACACTAACAACACGACCGATTGCTCTGGAAAATACTTTACGTTTTATCCAAATCTTTTTTAAAGGATCAAATTTATATTTTCTCGGAATGTTTGCGTATAAAATTATTCTTGCTTTATCATCAATTTGATTTAATTTAAATCATGCTGTTAATGTTGTTTCATTTTTTAATAAAGCATTTTCCTCTTTATTTTCTTCAAAAATAATACTTTGTTGATTTTCCGTATGTAAAGCTAATCGAACAATTGTGTGAGATCTCCCGGAAAGAGGCAATTCTTGTATTCGCCAAGCAGCCTCTATTGGACTGACATGACGACTATCAATATAATCGGCAATTTCATCATGAATTTCTGTGTTTGTTTCTAAATTATTTTTTTCGACTTTTATATACACTCGATCGTGTCCTTTATGTAAGGACTTATACAAATATTTAGTGCTCATGATTGATGCACAATACTCGACGTTTATGTGACATTTATATTTTAAAAGAAGTTCTGGATTGTAAGGGACAACCGTAGTATTATCTACTGCTACAAAATTTCCGTCAATCATACTATTATAAACGTGTTCTGAATGAATATTATTTCTACGTCTATATTTTGGAAAACCATTTTTCTCAAACTCGCTAGACTTACAAAACTCTTTCGGAAACTTTTTTGAACAAACATCTTTAGTTTTATCATAACATGGGGAGTATACTGTGTGGGGTCCATGTAACATATGTCTTATCACCAACGCTTGCAAGTCGGGATCAGTTGAAGGGATTTCCGCACTGATGAATTTATCAATCATTTCAGGAGTTGTTAATTTAGTTTTATAATCTATTACAAACAACATATGAGCATGAGGTAACCCGCATTTTTGAAATTCGATAGTATAAACATATACTAAAACTTCTCCGAAAACTTTTCCACTTATAATATCTGATAAAAGAGAACGTAATTTTGAATAAAGTAATCTTACTGTAATATTTGAGATGTCGTTACATGTTGTTCCCGAAGGGAATTTTTGTAAAACTCGTTTCAATTCTGGCCAATTTGGATTACACGTCATTGTTATGAATAAATCAGGTCTTCCAACTTTTCTTACAATGGCCATTGCATCCTGATAATTTTGATGCATATTTCTAGGACTACCTAAATATGTTGAAGGTAAAACAAAAATATTTCCCAATCGTTCCGACTCTGCGGAATTCATGACACTACGTGCTACATGATCAACCAATCCTTGATAACATTCAATTCGCAATTTTTTTCGATTGAATCTAATGAAATTTAATCTATTATTTTCGATTATAATATAAGCTTGAATAATATATTGTTGAGTTAATCGACCACAATATAAAATTGGATTGAATTTACTATCTAATCTGAATGCTAAACGGTGCGAATAATACTGTAGAGCTGTAAGCTTTTTTGTTGAATTTTTTTTTTTGAGTAAATGATGGACTCCACCTCAAATCCCCATACGGAAACATGATTGGAAAGGACATAGGATCTGTATGAAAAGATAATTTATTCAAATATGATTGAGAGTCAACATCTTTATTCGGAAACTTTTGATAAACCTGCAAATCAAAAACAGGAACTTCACCATCTTTTGAAATTATCAATGCTGCACATTCAGCAGTTGTAGGCAAATTATAACGATGTTCATTTAAATTTTTATTTCGAACAAAATACAAATAATACTCTGGCAAAGATTTATCCTGAGACAATTCATATAAATGTTTGTATTTTTTTGCATATGGGTTTACATTGTTTAATACTTTCGATATAATTTGAATATGTTCTTTGACTAATTTTTTATGTTCTGTTAAAATTTGCTCTGTTATTTTATAATTATCATAAATATAAATTTGTCCGCAGCGTGGTAAATCACCTTTGTTCGGAACAATACTTTTTGAAATGATATGACAAACCTGACCTTGAATTTTCAAGTTATAAACACCACGTTTGATATCATTTATTTCATTGGTGCAAAAACTCACAAAAGAAAAAAGGCTATTATAGTAACGGATCAATTGTCGAAATTTTCCATTATATAATAATTTTTTCAAATCATCATTATATTCACTTAAGGGTAGGAGTTGTACTTTCCCACCATGACAACAACTTTTTTTTGAAAATTCTACTTTCCAGAATAATGCCGAACAGAATGGACAGACATAATTCATATCTCCATAATCTAAATACGATGTTTCATTTGACCACATTTTAATAACTCGTTGAACATTTCTTCTTTTATTAACACGTTCTTCAGGCATGTTTTCAATAATATCTTTCATTCTCTTTTTAACCACGCGTTCTTCAGGCATATTCTCAATAATATCTTTCATTCTCTTTTTAACCACGCGTTCTTCAGGCATATTCTCAATAATATCTTTCATTCTTTTTTCAACCACGCGTTCTTCAGGCATATTCTCAATAACATCTTTCATTCCCTTTTTAACCACGCGTTCTTCAGGCATATTCTCAATAACATCTTTCATTCTCTTTTTAACCACGCGTTCTTCAGGCATATTCTCAATAAGATCTGTCATTCTCTTTTTAACCACGCGTTCTTCAGGCATATTCTCAATAACATCTTTCATTCTCTTTTTAACCACGCGTTCTTCAGGCATATTCTCAATAAGATCTGTCATTCTCTTTTTAACCACGCGTTCTTCAGGCATATTCTCAATAAGATCTGTCTTCTCTTTTTAACCAGACGTTCTTCAGGCATATTCTCAACGATATCTGTCACTCTCTTTTTGTTCAAACGTTCTTTCATTCATATTCTCAACTACTTTTTTCTTCCTTTTTTTCTTCAATCGTTCTTCATTCATATTATCGATTCGATCGGATTTTCGTTTGTTATCTAAAATTGTATCTGTTAAATTTTTGACGTGTCTTTTGACATTTATTTTATTTTTATTTTCTGAATAATACTTCCGGTCATAATTCTTACGGTAGTTTTGCCAAAAATTAAGATTCGAACATTTGATAATATCGTAATGACCGGCATCTGAAGGACCTGTTAATAAAAGATTTAATTCACCGTTACTATAACTACTACTATAACTATTTTCACGTAGAATTTCAATATTATTTTTATGAATTAATACTTGCACATTATATAAATTCACAAATGATTGAATTCCGACCTCTCCTCCATAGACATGGTCATTTGACATATACAATTTGTATGATTTTTCGTTAACAATAATTGAATTATAAGATTCGTCACCTATTACAAACGGGTGATAAAATGACCAATTTTTAACGACGTTTGAAACAATTTTTAATCTAATTTGCCGATGTTTTTCTTCATTATTGTAAAGGAAATGGGCAAACGACCGAAACAAACAATTACCATCAGGTTTAATATTCTTTTCTATAGTTATTTCCAATTTATTATGAGTTTCTAAATTTTTATCATCGATTGATGGTACTCCATGCACTATTTTTTGAGGCGTTATATTTTTATTTATTAAATTTTTATTTTTTTTAAATTTTTGTTTACTTTTCGTTATAACCGAGTTTGCAGGTATTTCCTCTGGGTTTTTATTATTTTTCTTAACGTTTATTTTTGTTTTGGAGTTGATAATTAATTTTTTATCTGATTTGATATTATCTATAACTGGATTTGAGATCGAAATTGCGATTGGGTTTTTATTTCACTTTTCATTTGTTGCACTAAATGATTTGACTGGTGTTATCTTTGCCATTGTATTAAAGCTCGATTTTGTTCTTGATTTCACATTGAACTGAGCAATTAATCCATGTGTAGATTTCACATCAGTTATATTTTTATGACTCGATTTAGTTTTTAAATTTGTTTTTGACTGGATAGTGGTTTTAATTTGAGACTTCATAGTTGTTATATTTGAACTCGATTTAGTTTTTGGTTTTATAATCGACTCTGTGCTTGCTTCTATTGGTAATTTTACTATTATTGTTGATTTTGGCTTTGTGTGCTGAGTCGATTTTATTTGTGATTTTATGTTGCTTTTTGACGTTGCCGTTCATATTTGAATGTTTGAACTTTCCTTAGTGCTTGGTTTCGTTACTAATTTTGTAACTGAGTTCACGAATTGTGGCTGCTCACAATTGAGAACATCAAAATGCCCAGCATCTATAATTCCTGATAATAAAAGAGATAAATGTCCCTTTCGACAATTTTGTCCAATTTTTCTCGGAGATTGCATATCGTCCCTATGAACGGATACCTGCACATCATATAATTTTGAGAACGATTGAATTTCTACCTCCCCTCCGTAGACGCTATCGTTTGACATGTGCAATTTATAAGATTCTTTGTCATTAAGAATTTTACCGTACGATTCATCTCCCAAGATGAAAGGTTCGTAATCCGTCCAATTTTGAATAACGTTAGCCACGATAGCCAATCTAATTTCTCTATGTCTGCTTTGATTGTTATAAAGAAAATACGAAAATGATCTGAAAAGACAGTTTCCGTCACCTTTGATAAACTCTTGAATTCGATTTCGGATGTTGACCATTTTTCAGGAATAATCGAAAAGGTCAGTGAAAATAATTGAATCGATGAAAACAAAAAGAAAATTATTATAAAAAAATGAATTTATAATGTTACTCCCTTTGTTTTATTTTTTTAAAGATCTGGGGTCGAAATTCTTCGGCTAATCGAAAATTCTTCTATCAACGGATTTTAAACACGTAGCTTCTTCTCCTAAAAAAATGAAATTTCACAAAATTTTTTAGAATTGATTTTTTTTTTATGAGAACATATTGAATGAACATACATTTCCTTAAATAACAGATATAAACATGATACAGTCAATTTGGTAATCGAAAAATATAAAGAAGTTGACTTGGATATCGGAAGCTATGATAGTCATTCTGGATATAGAAAAATATGAATCGATGGACTCGGATAACAAAAACTATGGGACGATCCACACGGACACCGAAAATTATTGAACAGTCAACATGGACAAAGAAAATTACCGAGCAATCAACCTGGACACCGAAAACTATAAAAAAAATTGACACTGAAAGCTATGATAGTCACCCTGGACATCGAAAAATGTGGAGCGATTCATCTGGACACTGAGAACCGTCGAGCGGTCAACATGGACACTTAAAACTATGAAGAAGTTGACCTGAACACCAAAAGCTATGATACAGTTAGCGTGGACCTCGAAAACTATAAAGAAGTTAATTTGTACATCAAAAACCATGAAGAAGTCAACCTGGACCTCGAAAACTATAAAGGAGTTGATTTGGACATCGAAGGCTATTATGCACTCAACCTGGACATCGAAAAATATGAAGAAGTTGATTTGGACACCGAAAGCTATTATATGATACAGTTAACCTGGACCTAGAAAACTATAAAGAAGTTGATTTGGACATCGAAAACTATAAAGAAGTCAACTTGGACATCGAAAACTATGAAGAAATGGATCTGGACACTGAAAGCTATGATATGGTCAACTTGGACGTCGAAAACTATGAAGAAGTTGACCTGGACACCGAAAGCTATGATACAGTTAACCTGCATATCGAAAAATATGAAAAAGTTGACCTAGATACCTAAAGCTATAATACAGTCAACCCAGCCATCGAAAACTATGACGAAGTTGACCTGAACATCGAAAACTATGAAAATGACAGAGTATCCCACCTAGACACTAAGAATTATCGAATTGTTAACCTAGACACCAGCAGCTATGATGTAGTCAACTTAAACACCGAAAGCTATGAAAAAGTTGACCTGGACAGTAAAAGCTATGATATGATACAATGAAACGATCCATTGGGACACTGAGAACCATCGAGTGGTCAACATGAGCCCCGAAAATTATAAAGAAATTGACCTGGACACTAAAAGTAATAATAGAGTCAACCTGGACATAGAAAACTATAGAGCAATTCATCTGGACACTGAAAATCATCGAGCGGTCAACATGGACACTTGAATCTATGATACAGTCAACTCGGATACCGAAAACTATGAAGAAGTTAACCTGAACTCTGAAAGTTATGATACAGTCAACCTGGACATCGAAAATTATAAAGAAGTTGACTTGGACACTGAAAGTTATGATACAATAAACCTGGACCTCGAAAACTTTGAAGAAATTGACTTGGACACCAAAAGTTGAGATACAGTCAATCTGGACCTCGAAAAATATGAAGAAGTTGAATTGAACATTGAAAGTTATGATACAATCAACCTGGACCTCGAACACTGTGAAAAAGTTGACTTAGACACAGAAAACTGTGAATAAGTTGACATGGACACTAAAAGCTATGATATTGTTTATCAGGATATCGAAAACAATCAAGCGATCCATCTGGACACTGAGATCCATCGAGCGGTCAACATGAGCACTGAAAACTATAAAGAAGTTGACCTGGACACTAAAAATAATAATATAATCAACCTGGACATGGTGAACTATAGAGCGATTCATCTGGACACTGAGAACCATCGAGTGGTCAACATGGACACTTAAAACTATCATACTGTCAACTTGGACACCGAAAACGATGAAGAAGTTAACCTGAACTCTGAAAGTTATAATAAAGTCAACCTAGACATCGAAAATTATGAATAAGTTATCTTGGACACCGAAAGTTATGATACAGTCAACCTGGACATCGAAAATTATGAAGAAGTTGTCTTGGACACCGAAAGTTATGATACAGTCAACCTGGACATCGAAAATTATGAAGAAGTTGTCTCGGACACCGAAAGTTATGATACAGTCAACGCGGACCTCGAAAACTATGAAGAAGTTGAATTGGACACCGAAAGTTATGATACAGTCAACCTGCACCTCGAAAACTATGAAGAAGTTAACTTGGACACCGAAAGTTATGATACAGTCAACCTGGACCTCGAAAAATATGAAGAAGTTGACTTGGACACCGAAAGTTATGATACAGTCAACGTGAACATCGAAAATTATGAAGAAGTTGTCCTGGACACTAAAAGTTATGATACAATCAACCTGGACCTCGAATGGTTTGACGAAATTGACTTGAACACCGAAAGTTATGATACAGTCAATCTGGACCTCGAAAAATATGAAGAAGTTGACTTGGACATTGAAAATTATGATACAATCAACCTGGACCTCGAAAAATATGAAGAAGTTGACTTAGACATTGAAAATTATGATACAATCAACCTGGACCTCGAAAACTATGAAGAAGTTGACTAAGACACAGAAAACTGTGAAGAAGTTGACCTGGACACTGAAAGCTATGATATTGTTTACCAGGATATCGAAAACAATCAAGCAATCCATCTGGACACTGAGATCCATCGAGCGGTCAACATGAGCACTGAAAATCAACCTGGACATCGTGAACTATAAAGCGATTCATCTGGACACTGAGAACCATCGAGCGGTCAACATGGACACTTAAAACTATCATACTGTCAACTTGGACACCGAAAACTCTTTTCTTCAATTTAATTTATTTCTCATAATATCACTTTTGGGATTTGTGAGGATGTAGAGAGAACGTAAAAATAAAAAAAAAAAAATTAAAAGAAGTTCAAAAATTATAAAATTCAAAATATATTCAATGTTCAATGAAATAAAAAAATATTCAATAAAATTATTCAGATCGATCTTTATTATTATTTTTTTAATATTCGGAAAAAAACGAAAAATTCTCGGTGATTGACATTTTTAATTTTTTTTTTCATTAGAAACTGTAATAATTTCTGCAAGGTCTCTGAAATTTTCAGAGTATGATTATTAATTTTTTTTAACTCAGTTTATTTTTCATAATATCACTTTGCGGATTTATGAGGATGTAGAGAGAACATCAGGATTAAAAAAAATAAAAAATTCAAAAGTTATGAATTTAAAAATAAAATGTCTATTTATTTTTCAAATGTCCATAACTTTTTCAAAAATTGACTTATCGGGATGTTTGTTTAATCAAAATTTTTGTTTTTTAATTTACTTTTTAGAAAAATATTTAATAAAATTGTTCAGACCGATCTTCATTGTTTTTTCTTCAATATTCGGAAAAAAAACGAAAATTTCTCCATGATTGACGTTTTAAAATTTTTATTTCTTTAGAAACTGTGACATTTTCTGCAAGATCTCTGAAATTTTCAGAGTGGGATTATTATTTTTTTTTCTTTCAATTTGAATTTTATTTAAAAAAAAATTACAAATACGAATCATAGAGAAATTTTTTTTCCGAAAATTAAAAAAAAAAACACAATGAAGATCGGTCTGAATAATTTTTTAAATATTTTCTGAAAAGTTCACTTAGAAACAAACATTTTGAAAAAAATCTTCCCGATAAGTCAATTTTCGAAAAAGTTATGGACATTTGATAAATAAATAGCAATTTTTTTTAAATTCATAACTTTTTGACGGTTGGGTAAAAAAATTAAGAAAAAAAAAAAATATGGAAAATGTTTTTTTTCATTGTAGAAAAAGATAAAAAAGTTTCAGCTAAATCGAAAGGGGTTGGGTTCAACACTGGTCGATTTGGTATGGAATGATCCATTTGGAATGCCATAGAATAATAATGATTAAACAAAAATTTAAACTATAAAAATTCAGGAAAATTAAAGTAAATTAAAACAAATTTAAAAGGAAACGATAATGATTTTTTTTAAATGATTGAATTTTTCGGTTGAATGTATATAATTTTCCAAACGTTATATTTTGACGTTTCAAAATATAAGATCGAAGACTCACGCGATCGGCACGATTTTCAGCGCTGTAATTATTCAAACAATTCAAATATCCTTGAAATTCGTGGAATCCTTGAAAAGGAAGAAAAACCACACGATCAACACGATATCCAGCACTTTATGTTCTGCAATTCGAATATCATTGAAATCCTTTTATGTTTTTAATCACACTCGCGTTCACGTACAAAATGGGTCAACGAAATTCTGAAATCACGATCAGTTACATGCATTCATCGCTCAACAGCGAATCATGAATTTATAGCGTCAAATATTTTTTCATCGTCCCGAAACACATATGAAATGCCATAGAATTAAAAAAAAAAAAAAAAAAATTTTCAACACTTCGACGACATTCTATTTTGACGTTTCAAAGTATAAGATCGAAGACTCACGATCGGCACGATTTTCAGCACTATAATATATTCTTCAATTCAAATATCCTTGAAATCCTTGAAATCCTTTTTTTTTGACACACGCGTTCTCGTACAGATCGTTCAAAGAAATTACGAAATTACGATCGCGCACACACGTCTATCGCTTCAAGAGCCCAAACGGGAATTGACGTGAAACAACGAATAAATGAACAACGACAAATCTTTCGATAGAATTACTATCGATTAGAATTATATCGGTCGACCTCACTTTATTTTTCATTCAAAATTTTTTCTTTTTTTTCTAACTTTGACGTTCTCTCTACATCCTCATAAATCCTCAGAGTGATATTATGGGAAATGAATTAAATTGAAGAAAATAATTTTTTCGAATTTAAAAAAAAATCTCACTCTGAAATTTTCAGAAAACCTGCCAAATATGTCAACGTTTCTAAAGAAAAAAAAAAAAACAAAAATTGAAAATGTCAATCATTGAGAAATTTTCGTTTTTTACCGAAAATTAAAAAAAAAAAAGTGAAGATCGACTTAAATGATTTTTTTTAATATTTTTCTAAAAAGTACATTAAAAACAAAAAATTTAAAAAATCAAACGTTCCGATAAGTATATTTTCAAAAAAGTTATAGACATTTTAAAAATATTCATAACTTTTGAATTTCATTGATTTTTTTAAACTTTGACGTTCTTTTTATATTTTCATAAATCCCCAGAGTGATATTATAAGAAATAAACTGAATTGAAAAAAATAATTCATCGAAATAAAATTTAAAAAATAATAATAATAATCCGACTCTGAAATTTTCAGAGATTTTGCATAAAATGTCACAGTTTCTAATGGAAAAAAGAAAAAAAAATAAAATTTTTGTTTTTTAATTTACTTTTTAGAAAAATATTTAATAAAATTATTCAGACCGATCTTTATTGTTTTTTCTTTAATATTCGGAATAAAACTAACATTTCTCAATGGTTTAAGTTTGGCTTTAAGGTTTGGCCTTGAGGTTTGACCTTGAGGTTTGAAATTGACTATATCATAACTTTTAGTATCTAGGTCAACTTGTTTATAGATTCCGGTGACCAGGTCAATATCTTCATAGTTTTTGGTGTCCAGGTTGACAATATCATAGCTTCCAGTGAACGGCCCAACTACTTTATAGTTTTCAGTCTCCAGGGTGACCATATCATAACTTTCAGTGTTCAGGTCAACTTCTTCATAACTTTCAGGCTAAGAGTTGTGCGGCTCGGGCGCTACGCACCCTCGCATCGTCAGGTTCAAACCCAAACTTCCAATCCCTCAAGGCCAAACTTAAAAAACCTTTAAGCTAAACCTCCATCCCCCAAGGCCAAACCTTAAGTTTTGGTTAGGAGGTTTTGGTTAGGAGGTTCGGGTTAGGAGGTTTGGGTTGGGAGGTTTGGGTTAGGAGGTTTTGGTTAGGAGGTTCGGGTTAGGAGGTTTGGGTTGGGAGGTTTGGGTTAGGAGGTTTGGGTTAGGAGGTTTGGGTTAGGAGGTTTGGGTTAGGAGGTTTGGGTTAGGAGGTTTGGGTTAGGAGGTTTGGGTTAGGAGGGTTGGGTCAGGAGGTTTGGGTTAGGAGGTTTGGGTCAGGAGGTTTGGGTTAGGAGGTTTGGGTTAGGAGTTTTGGGTTAGGAGGTTTGGGTTAGGAGGTTTGGGTTAAGAGGTTTGGTTTAGGAGGTTTGGGTTAAGAGCTTTGGGTTAAGAGGTTTGGGTTAGAAGTTTTGGGTTAAGAGATTTGGGTTAGGAAGTTTGAGTTAGGAGGTTTAGTTTATTGAGGTTTCGGTTATCGATTCTTGTACACGGCAGCGGCGACGGCGGCGGCGGCGGCTCGGGCGTTACGCGCCCTCGCGTCAGGTTTGAAGGTTTGGGTTTGGCGGTGTGCGTTATGGTTTGGGTTCGGAGGTTTGGGTTAGGAGGTTTGGGTTAGGAGGTTTGGGTTAGGAGGTTTGAGTTATTGAGGTTTCGGTTATCGATTCTTGTACACGGCAGCGGCGGCGGCGGCGGCGGCGGCGAAATTTTTATATAATATAGAGAGATACATGTGCAATGTTTAATTCCAGGACTGTCTTGGAATATTTCTTATAATAATAATAATAACAATTGTAAGTGTCTTAAAATTCTTTAAGGAAATTCCTGCAATGAAAAGTAGCTAATAATAATAATAATAATAATAATAATAATAATAATAATAATAATAATAATAATAATAATAATAGTAAGTGTCTTAAAATTCTGTAAGGAAATTCCTCTAAGGAAAAGTAGCTTAAAGTAAAACTATCTATTGTAATACTGGGGGCTTCGCCCCCAGACCCCAAAAAACAAACCCACATCCCATGCCTAGAAACTCGGTTTCTAGGGGGAACTCGGTTCTACGTAGAAACCGAGTTCCCCGTAGAAACCGAGTTTCTAGGCATGGGATGTGGGTTTGTTTTTTGGGGTCTGGGGGCGAAGCCCCCAGTATTACAATAGATAGTTTTACTTTAAGCTAATTTTCCTTACAGGAATTTCCTTAGAGAATTTTAAGACACTTACTATTATTATTATTATAAGAAATATTCCGGGACGGTCCCGAAATTATACAAATGTCCGGGAATTAAACATTCCTTATGAAAAAATGTCCTGGAATTAAACACTACACATATGTATACTAGGGTCCGTGTGGCTCGGGCGCTACGCGCCCTCGCGTCGCAGAGGTTCTACTTAGTGAAGTTGGCCTTTAGATTTGGGTTATGAGGTTTGGGTTCTCGATTCTTGTACACAGCGGCGGCGGCGGCGGCGGCGATAATTTTATATAATATAGAGAGATATAGAAAATGATATATATAAAGCTATATATTCATAAATATGCTATATATATAGATAATAATATATATAAACCTATATATACATAACGCCACGATATATACGCGAAAAAGCATGTGTGTAAGCTCGAAAGCCTGTCTATAAGGTCGATCTACGGATAATGACGCGAGATAGAGAGAGAGCGCGATGTTTCGCACACACTCATATTTTTCCGCTACTCACGCAAGCCCCTCTGTGTAAAATCGTCTCTCATAGCAGTGAGGCGCGAGAGAGCGGCGCGAGGGAGCGGCGCGAGAGAGCGGCGCGAGGGAGCGGCGCGAGAGAGCGGTGCGGGCAGCGTCTATCGCACACACTCACATATTTTCACACTATGTTACAAAGCTTCGTATAAAACTGTGTCGCTTCGATGCCAATAGGTATACAAGCCCGTGTATAAGCGCCCTTAAGCACGGGCTTGTATATCTATAGAGAAGTGACTTCAAGATTTTTTCTGATGATAAATATTCGAATTAATTCGCCCAATATCATGATATCTCAGCATCGCCTGGGCGGAAAAAAAAATAATGGTATCAATGGAAAGCTAATTTTTTTTTAAGAAAAGTATATTCGTAAATTTTAGAAAAGTTGTCTCGTTTTTTAGTAATATCGAATTGAAGTGTAAAAGAGGCATGGATTGAGGCATATTCGCGTATATAAGAGTGCGCGGCGTCTCGACTGAGATCTCTCAGTTTTTTTAATACTTGGCGTCGAGTCGCTGCCGCGACTCTCGATACATACATACATATAACTGTACAAAGAATTGGTGAAATTATAATCATTGTTCAAATGTATCAATAATTATTATTTTCCATATGCGGAGTTAACTCGTTGTACCGGGATCTTTGGATGTAACTTGTTATGCTTGCAAGCCACAGAAATATCCATGCGATTTAACCATGGTAATTAAAAAATATTTGGGAATTCATATAAATTTTGTAGTTTAATACGATTTGAAAATAAATTTAAAGCTTAAATATTCTCACAAGGAAAGTCTTTCCGGTGACGTCCTCCGATTTTGATGAAATTTAAATATGTTATTCTACGTAAAAATTTAAGGGACACGTATTTTTTTTTATCGGCGGAAAAACGTTTTAGAGGGTGAAATTACCCCCTGAACTTGGGACCTCCGAGGGGTACTTTTCAAATTTAACTTATTTCTACTTGAGATAATCGAATGAATCATCATAATTCATCCTCAAGGTAATTGTCCAGTTGGATACATTCGATTATCTCAAGTAGAAATAGGTTAAATTTGAAAAGTACCCCTCGGAAGTCCCAAGTTAAGGAGGTCATTTCACCCGCTAAAAACGTTTTTCCGCCGAAAAAAAAATACGTGTCTCTTAGATTTTGATGTAGAATAACATATATAAATTTCATCAAAATCGCAGGACATCACCGGAAAGACTTTCCTTGTCAGAATGAAAAAGCATTTATCACTCTTAATCGAAAGGAGTGACAAGTAAAAAAGTACTTGACACTCCGAGCCCGCTTAAATCAGGAATCAAAAAAGACTTGATACTCCGAGCCCGTTTTAAGTCCGAGTCAAAAGAGGCTTGATACTCCGAGACAGCACAAGTCAAAAAAGACTTGATACTCCGAGCCCATTTAAGTCATGAGTCTAAAAAGACTTGATACTCCGAGCCCGTTTAAATCTTAAGTCAAAAAAGACTTGACACTCCGAGCACGTTTAAGTCTCAAGTCAAAAAAGACTTGACACTCCAAGCCCGTTTAAATCACAAGACAAAAAAGACTTGATACTCCGAGCCCGTTCAAATCACAAGTCAAAAAAGGCTTGACACTCCGAGCCCGTTTAATTGACGAGTCAAAAAAGACTTGATACTCCGAGCCCGTTTAAATCACAAGTCGAAAAAGACTTGACACTCCGAGCCCGTTGAAATCACAAATTAAAAATGATTTATCACTTAAAGCGCGTATTAAAATACTTTTTGATTCGAATCCGCCCATCCCTATCGGTAACCAACCAAGTCCCCTGATAGCAATGCGAGTATACTCTAGCACGATTACTGGTGGTCGATTAAGCATTTTCCTCCTCTCTTGTGATGCAATGAGCTAACTGCTGCACGGTTCAGTGGGCCACCATCCGAACGATGAGAACCGTACTCGGAAGGCTCCACCGGGACCGCGCAACGGCCGCCCACTCATCACAATAGGGTGTAGTGGGACTACAGCGCTGCAAACAATGTACCTTGGAGAATGTACCTTTATATTTCAGCGGTGTCACCGGGGTTCGAACCCGGGTCTCGCGGATTACGAGATCCGCGCTCCAGCCACTCGGCCACACTGCTCTCGTCCTATCTTGAAAGAGTAATAATTTCAAGAAAACAAAGCTCCCATTATGAGGAAGCAAAATGTCTCAGTTTTCGAAATTATTTCAGATTTAAGTGGAAAAAGGAAATGTGTCAGATTCGATACTAATGTCATATTTTTTATTTTGTAAGCTAATTGTATCAATCGATTTCATCAAAACCTGATGTACCTCAATCTTCATCGAAACATTGAGAACGAAATAATGAAATATTAATTTTTGTATGGCAATGAACAATCTATTCATACAGAAAGTAATGTACCAATCGGCATACTTTCTCCATAAAAATAACACAATTCCTAATCAAGCTGCAATGATTATTCCCTTGATGTTTAATGACCGCTTTTCATTTGAAGTATATTGTAGCTGACTTTAATGCACAGAGTCATATAGTTGGAGTTTGCAAATATGTCTATAAAAATAATTGTATCAGTTCATTATATATTCAGGTTGTAAACGGAGCTGAAGAGTTGAGAGGAGAGCAAAAAAAGGATAAGGAAAACGTTGTAACGATGAACTCAATGTCGACACACAAACGATTCAAAGCATCGGCTAAGAACAAAAAACCAAAGAGAACTAAAGAGGAAAAGAAAGCAAAGGTTTGTAAAAGTAATTATTCCTTTATCCATACGACAT
Source organism: Alloplasta piceator (assembly GCA_946863875.1). Lineage (NCBI taxonomy): Eukaryota > Metazoa > Arthropoda > Insecta > Hymenoptera > Ichneumonidae > Alloplasta > Alloplasta piceator. The sequence continues at coordinate 28,803,231 of OX333079.1, read as the reverse complement.
TCTAACATATTTCATGCAGTTGTAACGAACGAAAAAAGGGGAACAAAATATTAGAAGGAAAATTCGAAAAGGTCTTCACCATGAAAAAAAATATCCGAGGGACTCTAACATAATTCAATAAATGATTCTAGCGTGGAATAAAAAGATCCGCAAATAAAGATTCGATGATCGTGCAGGGGCCAAAATTAGCAAACGTTCAGAACGTACAGGTATTTAAAAACTAGTACAGTTAACTCTCAATTATTGTACCACCAGCTATTTTACATCGGCAGTTATTTAACGAAATTACGACCAGATATTGTACCGAGGGTTGCTTTCCCTATCGTCCACTTTATTATTATCTCCGTGTTAATGGTCGTGATGTTGCGCCTTGACGTGAAATGTCACTATCATTTCTATTAGTGGTGAGGAATCCCTCACACCGTAAAAAAGTAGCGGTCGTTGATTGAGTGTATTACAACGAGAGAGCGTGTCCGCCTGCCCTCTCGAACTGATGGAATGGCTGTATTACTGTAAATAGCTTGGGAATTGAGATGACTGTGGACGAGGGCTCAACTGCGGATCCAGGTAATGCGGATTTCCGAATATCTGTATTATTCAAATTAACTCGATTCGAAATTCCAGACTTGGATGTTCAGATAATCCGAATCTTGCCCGATGAATGTACGGAAAGAGATCTCAGAATATATCTCAGAAAGCAAGTTTCTTATTTCCTGAAAACCGAAGGGGTTCCAGAAATGTTAAAAAACCTGTGAAAACGTAATTCTGAAATATAAGAAAAAATGTACCCTGATTGTAGGATTTAAAATATTGCTTCTAAGCAATTGTTATGCTTTTAATCGATCATCATATTTCCAAATATCGAAGAGTGTAAATGTACTTGGCTTGATGAAAAAACGGAATTCTTATGAGATCGGTCTCGTGCCCGTCCATATGACACAAAACAGTTTTCTCGAAAACTATGTAACCTTGGAAATCTAAATGTGGCATAATGTTAGGACTTTATAACTTTCAAACTTGAAGGCGTTAAAATTACGCATTAAAAGCGTGTTGATCGGCGTCTATTCCTAATCAGAATCGTATTTCTTAGAACCTTGATCGACAATCAATTTGACGCTCTTTTGTTTCGCCCATTGACATTACTAATATTTGAATCCATGTGTGTCGCGTCTTTGGAGAATCGTCGTATTGGGAACCGCTTCATCCTCTACAGCTTCTTCTATAATTTTTAAGTCAATCCATGTTACGGTCGAATTAACATACTGGCATGAATATCTTGAAAAAATATATAGATTCAATGATTCCCGTATACCCTTTTTTCCGGGTCTACGACTTGCACAACCTGAGCTCGAGCCAATAGGCCACTGCTCTCCCCAAGTCGGTGTTTTGTATTATGTGTACGAAACGCAAATTGCGCGAGTCTGACTCGTTCTTCACCGGCTTTGGAATCATAGAGTCGATGTCAATTGGCAGATATTATTTTTAAAAGAACCTGTGTTTTAATTCAGTTGCAGGTTTTCGCGTCTTCCTTTAGTGGTGGATATTTCTTTAAAAATCTATGTGATTAAAAAGATTCAATAAAAATAATGATATTCGGATATCCGGGTTATTTTGATTGACTGGATTTGAAGCTTTGGATATTGTTTATTCGGGTTACCCGAATTCCTGGATAAGTTGCAGCACTAGTGTGGATCTTGGTTAGCTTACTTACTCGATCTATGTGATTCTAAGATAGTACTTATGGCATACAGTCGAGTGAAATGAATCCCGAAATGTAAAATGTTAGCAAGGAAACGTGATATCAACGAGTAAGGATACGAAGTTAAACAAATGTATAGATAATCGATTAGTACAATGTAAATTACGAAGTGATAATTTAAAAGGATCGAAAACGAATGAATCTTGAAGCGTTGAAGATTTGCTTGGCCGGTCTCTGAAAACCTGTGACAACCAATAAGCGAAATGTTTTGTTTTATATTTTCCAATATCCAGTGGATTACACATAAATTAGTGATTAGAAACATCATTTTTTAAGTATCAAAAATGGCTTGTAATTATTTAAAAAGAAAAAGCAGTTGAAGTGAAGGCGGATCTGTAGCACATTATTCCCACTTAACGTACTAAAGAAAAAAGTATTTAAAGAATTTGTGAACATATGAACTCAATTTACGCAAATAAATCCGCGTAAATATTTGAACTTGATTGTTTCAAGTAAAATCTGCAAGCGAAGTTCGATCCTCATAAATGTAAACTAATGTTATTGGTTGATGTATTTTTTATCCCGTGCAAAATTTGGTACGTCCTGATGATCAATGAAACAATAAGTTGAGCTAACGTCGCAGCTTTCTGGGCTTTTTGAGACGAGGAAATGACTATTTTGCGGTATATTTTGAGAGTTTCTAACAGGATACATGAAAAGCTTTCACTCGTACAGATCGATCTGAAATGAAAAATTGGACTTAACAGCAACTTCATTGGAATAGGGTAGTGTTGTTGTTGCCGTAAAATGGGTTGATTGTTTGTAAGTGTATAGTTGAACAATTTTTCTCGATTAAGGAGAAACTCTTTTATCAAGATCCTCCTAGTTCACATTCATCTCTTAAGATTACATTCCAACAATTTTGTACACCTCACTATTACATTTACTTGAGTGTGAGTAATCGGCTACCTCGAATGTTGAGTTGCATACGTGTAATTTGATTGACGTGCCATACTGCCCGGAATATTGATTTTTAAATGCTGTCTTTGTCGTAGACCCATTTTGCTTGGCCGTAGTTTGTAGTTAAAGTTGAGTTGAATCTCGCTTTGGTTGAAGCTTTTACGCGTGACACCCGCTGCTGTATAATATGAAATGCTAAATTTCGACCATTTGTGCTTCTTATGTATATACTAGATGAATATTAAAATGTAATATTAATAATGTCGAATTTTGTAGAAAAATCTTGCTGGGCACAACAAATTAAGTACAAATTTGTGAATAAAGCCCACCCTAATACGCTATTATATTTTTTGCAGCATGACATTCTTGAAAAACAGACCTCGACCGTATCCACGTTAACCGTGAACTCAACGACAATTAAGTCTTTCGTGGGGGTCAAAATATCTCCCGAAAACGATGAATCTGAGAATGTGTACCAAAAAAATGAAAGTCCAAAAAATCAATCGTCAAATGAAACGACCGGCTCGCTAGAACATCAATCGTCCAACGATAGGAGCGGCTCACTAGAAAATCAATCGTCAAACGAAATGAGCGGCTCGCTAGGCAATAAATCATCAAACGAAAGGAGCGGCTCGCTTGGCAAGAAATCGTCAAGCGCAACAAGCGGATCGGTAGGGAAGAAATCTGTAAGTGAGAAATCCATCTAGTAAAAATCTATTTTTATGTGGTCAAAATTCAATTGAAATTTGATGCTCGGAGAAATTTTTTCGTTGACTTCGAATCCATACACAAAATAATTTAAAAAAGCGTTTGTGATGGAAATCAATAATGATGTATTTATTATTTGTTATATACAAAACCAATGTACAAAAGCGAACCAAAAAACTGGAAAACTGTTTTGGTGTCTTGTTTGAGTAGTTAAAATGTCCGATTGATATTTTTTATGGTTAATTCAAAAATGATTATTTTTTATGAGAATCACCTATTATGATGTACCTTTGCAACCGAACGTTAGGAATTGTCCCAATTTTTTGCACTTGTTTAATGTTCTCAAAACACTAGGAAAACAAAAAAAATATTATTGAATGGAAAAATTGGGAACTGATAGTAGATAATCGATTGAAAATAGGTAACACTATTTCAAATACCAATGTCTTTGGTCTAGTGGCGAGCGTGCTCGCCTCTAAAGCAAAGGCATTGTAGATCGCCTCCAGACAGCATTGTACAGAACAATGTATATTCGTAGACGTGCAATATCGACGGCAAACAGTAAACAAAGTAATCTCATTGAGTTACCCCCAATGTGGGTCGGAAAGTGTCACGGTATCATACATTCCTTTCTCACGCCATCCATCCATCTACACTACTTTCTTATCGCTTCACTCTCACGCTTAAACCTCTCGCCTCAGCATTTTCCTAATCTCCTTTCCTCGAAACCTCTCTTATTGTCCTTGGTCCCACGGGCCTCATTTCACCGGCTCGTGGCCTCCCTCCACTCGCCTGGACCCCTACCTCACCCCACTTTCAACCTCACACTTTCACTCTCTTCTAATCCCAGTTTAGTTCATCTCCAACATCTCTACGAGCAAGACCGGCTCCTATTAACATCTTATCCATCATTAAACCTACGTGCACTTTCTCCTTCATATTCAACTCAACTATTACTTCACTAATAAACATTCGACATTTACCAATCATCAAACCGATTCCGATTATTTATTATAAACCCGCTCGTCCGTCACAAAAGTCACTATAGGAAAAACCGTTGGTCTCGTCGCTAATAACCTCGGCAGCTTATGTGACGTTAAATAAAAACAATAAAAAGAAACTATTTCAAATGTTACTATATATAGCATGTAAGAAGGTGCACAGTGGACAAGTTCAAGTAGGCCATTATTTTCGGATTTTGTTGCTCATATTCATTCAGTGCCTCTTGTTACAAATGATAATTTTTCACGAAAGATCTCGATTGAGAGCAACCAGGTTAACGATCGGAATAGTCCTGACTATTTTGACCGGAAACGATCAGAATTGTCACGCCTATTCCACATCGATGCATGTTTGCCGAACGTTTGAAAGAAAAAACAGATTTTTTGCCCCATTCGTTTTGGTATTTAACCAACTTTATGAGTTTTTCACTGTGATGCGAGTAATGATTGTGATTTTAAAGAAATGGAAAATTATTTTTTAGAGCTCCATATTTCGCAGGGTGCTATCGAAACTGTACTACTACACAGGGCTCTATCTTTTTATCTGCAATAGGTAGATGATAAAGAAGAAATAACAAATTTCTAAAACTGAAAAAAAAAGAAATTTGTCGATTCGAAATCCAAGAAATCTCGGCTTGTTGAATTACATAAACGTTTCTGAAAATAAAAATTGAAAATATTTTAATAATCATTATGAAAATAGTGGAATGAAATTAATTATAGGGGCATTTTTTTGCATTTTCCACTTTTTTTTAATCCTCGTGAAAAAAGTTCAATTTTTTAAGTTATTCATTGCATCTGTACACTGGACTCTCACTTGTCGTTCGGGGTTCTGAAACCTTGCATTCGATCCTTTCAAACCCACAAAAGACCGCAAAAATATTTCTATTATAAATATTGGGAACTCAAGTGCTGACGTCACAGCTTCCAATATAGCAGTAGTAAAGACTGAAAATTCTGGCAGCAGCATATAAAAAGTAAACGCTACGGATCTGTTTTTGTTAATTAATAATTAAATAAACAATAGAGCAACATGCGATAGACCATGGGAGTAATATGTGATTTTGGGAATTGTACAATCACGAGCAGGAATTACGTGCAAGGAGAAAACCTTTTAAATTTTGGATATTTTATACAATATAGAGATATATATATATTAGACTGATTCAAAAAAAGCGATTATATTTTATTTTTCGAAAAAACGCATTAAATACTTTCGGGAAGGTGAAAAAAATGCCTGTTGAAATTAGAGCTCTTAATAAAAATATTTAGAGGTCCCTGATTGCATATTTTTATTTGTGATTTAAATAACACAGGAAAATAACGACACATATTCTTGAAAGATATTCAAGGTTAAAGTCAAAGTTAGAGTAAATTTAACTATTTTTTTAGTTTCCGGCAAAATTTTAAAACTTATTGCTAAATATCGTGAAATATTTCTTAACAATTCTATAATTTGTGATATCCATGAGTAATGAAGTCAGGTAACAATTTTCAACAAATGCTATTCAATATTAGAAAAATTATTATTAAAAAAATTAGATCTTACATATACATTTTTTTAATATTACTTTTTGAAAATACATTTGTAATTTAAAGTGAAAAAGTTTTTCAAAGAAAACTGATTCCTATTTCAAGGTTTCTTTTGTTACAATCCGGGAATCGTCGGCGATGTTTTTATACGAATTGTAGCAGATACTGGAGTTGCTCTTCGTTATTTGTTAAGCAGTTGTTATATTCTTTTGTCAATGCAACGCCACGTTCTGCTACGTCATTTACTACCGTAAGATCCTGAAAAAATTCAAAGTTTTGTTTTCGCGGCGGCGGCAACTTAATCTGTAGCCAACTTCACTAAGTTTAACCTTTGCGATGCGGGGACGCGTCGCACCCGAGCCACACGAAAACCTAGTATATATATGTACATATATATTGGGGCGTTAAAATTTTTTTTTTCTTTCTTCCCGGAAACAGGCTCGAAAGTTTTATTTAGGTATAAACAAATATCAGTTAAAATATGAGCCCGTAATATTAATATTAACATCGTCCTCATCGCACTTTTCGATTTTCCATAAGAATAACATGGGAAAAATTATTTTTACGTCTTCTGATTTTTATCACTAGCAAACGATTCATCACACAGGAAATCTATAAACATATCTTTGTACAGAATTTTACGCTCTCCAAGAAAGGTCCTTAGTCACTTTATGATGAATTCACTCATTCAAAAGTTATCCAATGTCAAAGTTTACTTTTTTGTAAATTTGGTCGATTTTGGGATATTACACCGTAACTATTAGTTTTATCCATAAAATGTGCAAAAAATTTCATGTGCAATATAAATGAAAATCGCTAGAAATGTTAACCAATACTTTTTCTTACTATAATAATTTTAAAAAAATAGAATACTCCAAGACAATTGTGCAACAGACATTTGCTTTATTTTTTTTAATGTGGATACGTCTATGTTTTTGTTTAAAAAAGTACGGTGAGGGGTCATTTCGTGAACTGGTAGCTATCTCTCTATCTTTCCTATAGTGTCGAGTTAAGAAAGACAAAAATAGAGAGTGACATAAAGCGTGCCTATTTGTTATCCTTGTCTTCGGTTGGCATTTAGCTCCCCGGAGTTCGGACCCAAGTGGTAAACAGACCAGCCTGGCGCTTTATCTCAAAAACAGTCGCAATACGAGCCAAAATGTAAACACCTGCGATATAGTCAGTGTGTTGTGCAAGTAAACGCTATATCTATGTATATTAGATTGTGCGGAAAAAAATCCATATTTTCTTTTCGGTTGCTTCCACCAAAAATAGTTGAAATAGGGTAAAAAATGAAGAATCCCCGAAAGAGAGCCAAAAAAAATTATTTCGAACGGCGCATTGCATTTGAATATTTTCCACAAGAATAACATAGGAATATATTGGCACTTCTAAAGGTTGTAGTAAAACTATTCAGAAAAAAAATCTCACGAATATGTCATTAAGATATTCTGATAGAGAATTTTAATCCCTTACAAAAAAAAGTACTTACGAACAATGAGCCTAGAACAATCGTTCAAGTGGTATCGCTGTCTGAAGTCGAAATGATAGAAAAAAAAATTCAAAAGGCTGTAAAAATCGAATTCTTCGCTTTACGAAAACACTTTTGCGGGGTTATTTTGTAGAGAATGTTTTGCTCTAACATACAATTTGCATGGAATCGTTCTCAAAATATTTCTCTAATACAAAAAAGATCAAGTACAATTATTCTTATTTTTTGTATTTCCAATGCCCGGGGTCCTTCCCCTTTAGCAATTCCCTCTCCCCTGTAGGACGGTCTGCAGCCCGCACCTTTTTTCCACCTCTCTCCCTCATATTCCTCTACTGTATCGCAATTCTGCCGAAGGGTGGAGGGAAACCACAGAAAACCTCCACCGATACAGTCGGTATTCTACCTAAGTCCCCCTGGTAGCAGTGCGAGCACGCTCAAGCACGACTACCAGCGGTCGATTAGGCAGATACCGCCTCCAATGTGATCCAGTGGGCCAGTCGTCTGCACGGTTAGGTGTACCACCATCCGAGCGATAAAAACCGCGTCGGCAGGCCTCACCGGAACCGTACAAACAACCACTCACTCATCGCAATGAGGTCTTGGAATGCCCTTTATTTAAGGTGGGGTCCCAACCCACCGGGATTACAGCGGTAAACACTTGAAAAAATCCATATTTTTTCAGCGGTGTCGCCAGGGACCGAACCCGGGCCCCGCGGATTACGAGACCCGCGCTCTAGCCACTCGGCCACTGCTCTCACTAAGATCAAGTACAACAAAAAAATTAAAAAAAAAACGACGTCCATCATTGATCGTGTTTCGAAAATTGCTTCGTGATGCAATAAAGATCTGAAAGAATTCAGCAACATTTGGCATGCTATAAACAACAAATACCAATAATAATATTGCCCAAAAGTTATTAATAAATTGTTTAAACAAATAATTATTCAACAATTAGTCCATAAGTTCTTTTTTTTTTATTAAACAAAGAGAATGCCTTCATTTTTCTGAACGCATGTGAATTTATGCAGAATTTTCTTTCAATTTTGAAATTCCCGTTTCCAAATTTTTCAAATGGATGTATTTATGTATTTTTTGGTTCAGTGTCTTTGAAACTTTCCAAAGCTGGCGATAAACTTGTGTGCAAACACATATACAAAATTAGTAATTTTTGGTTCATATTAAGAATTTTTTTTAAATATTTCAAAATAGAGAGAAAATGCTGAGAACATTGATATGCGTTCAGAAAAATTGACTCATTCGATTTCTTTAAAAAAAAACTTATTGACTAATTGTTAAATAATTATTTGTTGAAACGATTTATTAATATCTTTTAGGCAATATTATTATTGATAATTGTTGTTTATGGCATGCCAAATGTTGCTGAATTTCTTCAGATTTTTATTTTATCAGAAAGTACGGAAATTTAAATTAGATAAAATGTTTGGCTGGGATGGTAGGGGCGAAGCATCCTCGAATTGTTAATCGGGAAGAACTCGTTCCTACCAACGGAGCAGCATGAGACACAGATGACGCCTAAAGCCCTTATATTAAAAAAAAGTCGCCCAAATAATACAATTTAACTTCAGACAGCGATACCACTAGAAAGATTGTTCTTGCCTAATTGTTCATAAGGACGTTTTTGTAGGGGATTAAATTCTCTGTCAGAATATCTGAATGACATTTTCGTGAGATTTTTTTCTGAACAGTTTGATTACAATCTTTAGAAGTGTCAATATTTTCCTATGTTATTCTTATGGAAAATATTAAAATGCAATGCGCCGTTGGAAATAATTTATTTTTTTGCGCTCTCCTTCAGGAAATCTTCATTTTTTTACCTTATTTTCACTTTTTTTGGTGAATGCAACCGAAAAAACAAGTGTCGATTTTTTTCAGCACAGTCTAATATATATACATATATATGATCGGAATACTTGAAGGTCTTTTTTTAAATATATGTAGAGTATATACTTCCCGTACATTTTGATAGAAAAAAAATCCGAAAAAATCGTTCTCGCGAAGAGCACTCTCTGTCTCTTTTGCCGCTTGTCATAAACAGCTGATCTTTACTTTAGTACACTGAAACTTCGATTTAGTCATAGGCTCGGGGGAGTTCCGACTAAAGCGAAGCAATATACAGCGAGTAAAGGAACTAGTGGACCAACGCAGACGGGGTTGTAGAGCGTCTCCAGCCGAGTAAAACGCTTTTTAAAAAAAAAAATTCCGATCAAAATTGACCAAGATATCGATGGTCAAAGTTTGGATGATTCGACAATACGGTAAGTACCGATTCAACGATGGATGTACTATGCATTGTTTCGGCACACCGACGGATGACAAACGAACGGATAACAAGCGTCTTCGTTTCGAAGCTAGCTGCGAACGGGCGAGCGGAATACAGCATTCCTTGCTGTCCGAAAGCTTTGGATCAGCTCATAATGACATCTCTGATGACAGATTGTTTTTATGCAAGCCCGCTCCCAATGTCATTTTCGGACGGCGGACATAACCGCGTGACGTGTGAATGACTGATTCAATTATTTTAATCAGATGGATGTTTTTCAGGATCATTTTTATTTTTAGGTTTAGATGACTCGGTAATTGTGAAGAAATGCGAAAAATATTCGTGAATTGAAAAAATAAAAAATAAGCTATTGGACTTTGACAAGTTGAACCAAAAGTTGACTTTCGGTCGAATGTTGGTCAACTTTGGGTAAACCTTGGATCGACTTTTCGTTCAACTTGTCAAGTGAATATTATTAATAAAAAGTTGCTCAAAGACCTATTGAAGTTGACCAGTGCTGAGATTGAACGCAAATTTCTCGGGGAAACGGGGAATTTTTATTTCAATTTTTGCACTGGTCAACTTCAAATCTACTTTTGGTCAACTTTTTATTTCCATTTTTCTCAAGCTTACCAATAGTGGACCTTCGTCTTTGATTTTTTATTAACCTTAGACCGACTTTCGGTTCAACTTCTCCAGTGAATTTTAATAAAAAGTTGACCAAAAGTCGACTCAATATTGACCAGTGCAAAGAACGAAATGAAAATCTCTCGTTTTCCTGACGTGTAAGGAATTTCCAAAAGGCATTCCTGACTGAATAAATGGAAAATCAAAAATTAACTCTTGGACCTTGACAAGATGAACGGAAAGTCGGTCTAAAGTAAAAGTCGACTTGAAGTTGACCAGTGCAGAGAACAACAAAAAATCCTTTGTTTCCTTGATGGGTAAAAAATTTCGAAACACATTCCTGACTGAAGAAATAGAAAATAAAAATTTAACACTTGGACCTTGACAAGTGGAACTGAAAGTTGACCTCAAGTTGACCTGAAGTTGACCAGAAGGTCGACTTTCGGCGAACTCTTGGTCAACTTCCAGTCGACTTTTGGTTCAACTTGTCAAGGTAAAATAGTTAATTTTTTATTTTGCTTTCTTCTTCAGTAAGGAATGCTTTTCGACATTCCTTACTCATCGGGGATAGGAGGAATTCTTATTTCAATCTTTGCACTGGCCAACATCAATCCGACTTTTGGTCCATTTTACATTTTTCCGAAGTTGAACAAAAGTCGACCTTCTGGTTGATTTTTGGTCAAATTCAGACCGACTCTTATTTTAACTTGTCAAGTGAATATTAATAACAAGTTGACTAAAAGTCGACTCGATGTTGACCAGTGCAGAGAACGAAAAACAAATTGCTCGTTTTTCTGATGTCTAAGGGAATTAAAAAAAAAATCTTTATTGAAAAATCGAAAATAAAAAATTAACTCTTCGACCTTGACAAGTTAAATGAAAAGTCGACCGAAAATCTGCCAAAAGTCGACCAGAAAGTGGACTTACGACGAACTCTAGGTCAACTTTCAGTCGGCTTTTGTTTCAAATTGTCAAGGTCGAATAGTTTATTTTTTTTTCTTTTCCAGACAGGAATGCATTCTCTTCGACATTCTTTACTTCTCGGCGGAACGATGAATTTTTTTTTCAATCTTTGCCCGGGTCAACTTTAAGTCGACTTTCGGGCAACTTGTTTTAAATTTTTCTGAAGTTGACCAAGAGTCGACCTTCTGGTCGAGTTTTGGTCAACTTTAGACCGATATTTACTTGAACTTGGGAAGTGAATATTAATAAAAAGTTGAACAAAAGTCGACTTGATGTTGACCAGCGCTGAGAAAAAAAATTCATCGTTCTCCTGATGTGTAAGGAATTTTCAAAAGCATGCCCAACTAAAGAAATAGAAAAAAAAAGTAACTCTTGGACCTTGACAAGTTGAACTGAAAGTCGACCTCAAATAGACCTCAAGTTGACCAGAAGATCGCCTTTCGGCGAACTCTAAGTGAACTTTCAGTTAATTTTTGGATCAACTTGTGAAGGTCGAATAGTTAATTTTTTATTTTGTTTCCTTTTTCTTCTGAAAAATGTTCTTCTCAAAAATTAACTCTTGGACCTTGACGAGTTGAACTGAAAGTCGACGAAAAGTCGACCTGAAAGTAGACTTTCGGTGAACTCTAGGGCAACTTTCAGTCGACTTTTGGTTCAACTTCTCAAGGTTCAAGAGTTAATTTTTTTGATGAAAATTTTTCAGATGCGAAGAAAACAAAATAAAAAATTAACTATTGAACCTTGACAAGTTGAAGCCGAAGTCGACTGAAAGTTGACTTTGAGTTCGCCGAACGTCAACCTTTTGGTCAAGTTCAGGTCAACTTGAGGTCGACTTTCACTTCAACTTGTTAAGGTCAAAAAGTTAATTTTTTATTTTCAATTTCTTCAGTCAGGAATGCCTTTCGAAATTCATGAGACATCAGGAAAACGAGGATTTTTTTTCGTTCCCTGCGCGAGTCAACATCGAGTCGACTTTTGGTCAACTTTTGATTAATATTCACTTGACAAGTTGAAATGATAGCCGCTCTAAAGTTGACCAAAAATCGACCAGAAGATCGACTTTTTGTAAATTTCCGAAAAATGAAAGAAAAAGTTGCCCAAAAGTTGACTTTAAGTTGACCCATGCAAAGATTGAAATAAAAATGCGTCGTTTCGCTGAAGAGTGATGAATGTCGAAGATCATGCATTCCTGTCTGAAGAAGAAAAAAAAGGGTTAACTATTCGACCTCGACAATTTGAAGCAAAAGCCGACTGACAGTTGACCTAGAGTTCGTCAAAAGTCGATCTTCTGGTCGACTTTTGGCAGACTTTCGGTCGGATTTCAATTTAACTTGTCAAGGTCCAAGAGTTAATTTCTTATTTTCTATTTCTTCAGTAAGGAATTTCTTTTTGAAATTCCTTAGACATCAGAAAAACGAGCGATTTGTTTTTCATTCTCTGCACTGGTCAATATCGAGTCGACTTTTGGTCAACTCCTTATTAATATTTACTTGAAAAGTTAAAATAAGAGTCGGTCTGAAGATGACCAAAAGTCAACCAGAAGGTCGACTTTTGGTCAACTTCAGAATAATATCAAGTGGACCAAAAGACGACTTGAAGTTGACCAGTGGAAATATTGAAATAAGAAATCTTCGTTTCCCAGAGGAGTAAAGAATGTCGAAAAACATTCCTGTCTGAAGACGAAAGTGAAATTAAAAATTAACTATTGGACCCTGACAAGTTGAACCAGAAGTCGACTGAAAGTTTACCTTCTGGTCAACTTCAAGTCAACATGAGGTCAACTTTCAGTTTAACTTGTCAAGGCCCAAGAGTTAATCTTTTATTTTCTATTTCGTCAGTCGGGAATGCCTTTCGAAATTTTTTACCCATCAGGGAAACGAGGGATTTTTTTCGTTCTGCACTGCTCTACATCGAGTCGACTTTTGGTCAACTTTTTATTAATATTAACTCGACAATTTGAACTAAAAGTCGGTTTAAAGTTGACCAAATAGTCAACCATAAGGTTTGACTTTTGTTCAACTTTAGAAGAATAAAAATAAAAAGTTGACCAAAAATCGTCTTGAAGCTTACCTGTGCAAAGATTAAAACAATAATTCCTCGTTTCCGCGAGGAGTAAGGAATGTCGAAGAGCATTCCTTTATAAAGAAGAAAATGAAATAAAAAATTAACTATTGGACCTTGACAAGTTGAACCAAAAGTCGACTGAAAGTTGACCTAGAGTTCGCCAAAAGTCGACATTCCGGTCAACTTTCTGTCGACTTCCGGTTCAACTTGTCAAGGTCAAATAGTCAATTTTTTATTTTATTTACTTCTTCGGAGAGGTATGCTATTCGACATTGCTTACTCCAGGGACAAACGAGGAATTTTTATTTCAATTTTTGCACTGGTCAACTTCAAGTCGACTTTTGGTCAACTTTTTATTTTTATTCTTCTGAAGTTGAACAAAAGTCAAACCTTCGGGTTGACTTTTTGGTAAACTTTGGACCGACTTTTATTTTAACTTGTCAAGTGGATATTAATAAAAACTTAACGAAAAGTTTACTCGATGTTGACGAGTGCAGAGAACGAAAAAAAATCTCTCGTTTCCCTGATGGGTCAAAAATTTAGAAAGACATTCCTGACAGGAGAAATGGAAAATTAAAAAATAACTTTTGGACCTTGACAAGTTAATCTGAAAATCGACCTCAAGTTGACCGCAAGTTCACCTCAAGTTAACCATAAGGTCGAATTTCGGCGAACTCTAAGTCAACTTTCAGTCAACTTTCAGGTCCAACTTTCAATTTTTGCACTGGTCAACTTCAGCTCGACTTTTGGTCAACTTTTTATTTGTTTCTCCTAAAGTCGAACAATAGTCGAACTTTCTGGTTAACTTTTTGGTCAACTTTAGACCGACTTTTATTTCCACTTGTCAAGTGAATATTAATAAACAGTTGACGAAAAGTCGACTCGATGTTGACCATTGCAGAGAACAAAAAAAAATCCTCGTTTCCCTGATGGGTAACAAATTTCAAAAGGCACTCCCGAATGAAGAAAATTTGCACATTGCTTCCTCATCTTTATCCATAGTTCACATAGCATCCTTCAACATACAGTATGGCGATCAAATTTGGCTTCCTCATAAAGTAAGCTTTGTCAACTATTGAAAAATATTAGTAATCAATGTGCAAATTCGATCGATTTTCGCCAAATTTGATAGCGAATAACATTGATAGATATACTGGCTCTCCAAAAAATTTCATTGCAATATATAAAAAATTTCAAAAGTCATAGCCTTAACGCTTTTTTTATAAAAATTAAACATTTAATGAAAATTTAATTATTCGATCGATTTTCGCAAAATGTAATAACGAACATCCTCGATAGCTACATTAGCTCTGTGTATAGTTTCAGTGCAATATCTTAAAAAATGCACAAGTCAGAGTGTTTACGCTAGTTTTCAAAAAATTAAAAATTTCATAAAACTTTAATCCCTCTATGGATTTTTGCCAAATTTGATAGCGAACAACCTCGATAGCTATATTAGCTCTGTGCAAAGTTTCAGTACAATATCTTAAAAATTGCGCAACCTGGAGCGTTTAGGCTATTTTTCGAAAAATTCAAAATTTCATAAAATTTTAATCCCTCGAAGGACTTTCGCCAAATTCAATACCAAACAACCTTAATAGCTATACTAATTCTGTACAAAGTTTGAGTGCAATATCTTAAAAATTGCAGAGGCTAGAGCGTTTACGCCATTCTTGCAAAAACGAGAAAAGTCGATAAAATCTGAACACCCGTTATAATTAAAAAAAAAATTT
The DNA here is from genome assembly GCA_946863875.1 of Alloplasta piceator. Taxonomy (NCBI): domain Eukaryota; kingdom Metazoa; phylum Arthropoda; class Insecta; order Hymenoptera; family Ichneumonidae; genus Alloplasta; species Alloplasta piceator. The sequence continues at coordinate 28,788,170 of OX333079.1, read as the reverse complement.
TCACAATGAAGAGCAATTCGTTCTCGACAATTGTGTCAAATTTTAGCGTGATATCTCGAACAGTTTTTGAGTTATTAATTATTAAAATCTGAAACTCAGGATACACACACACACACACACACACACACACACACACACACACACACACATCCATCCGGACATTTTTTCTAAATATGATTTCTCGATGTTTTAGGACATTTTGAACATATTGGCATAAAAATCGCGAAAAAAAATTTTTTCACCAAAACAAAGCTTCCTTTATGAGGAAGCAAAATAGGAAATAGAAAATTAACTCTCAGATCTTGAAAAGATAAACTGAAAGTCGACCTCAAGTTGACCTTAAGTTGACCTCAAGTTGACTTTAAGTTGACCAGCTGGACGACTTTTGGCTCAACTTCTCAAGGCCAATAGTTAATTTTATATTTCATTTTCTTCTTCAGACAGAAATGCTCTTCGACATTCCTTAATCCTCGGAGAAACAACGAATTTTTTATTCAATCTCAGCAGTGGTCAACTTTTGGTCCTTTTTTTATTTTTCGAAGTTGACCAAAAGTCGACCTTCTGGTTGATTGTTAGTCAACTTTAGACAGACTTTCGGTGCAACTTATCAATTGAATATCAATCGAAAGTTGACCAAAAGTCAACGCGATGTTGACCAGTGCGGAGAATGAAAAAAAAATACCTCGTTTTCCTGATGTCTAAGGAATTTCGAAAGGCATTCCTAACTGAAGAAATCGAAAACAAAGAATTAATTCTTGGAGCTTGACAAGTTGAACTGAAAATCGACCTCAAGTTGACCGGAATGTCGACTTTTGGCGAACTCTAGGTCAACTTTCAGTCGACTTTTGGTTCAACTTGTCAAGGTCCAATAGTTAATTTTTTATTTCATTTTCGTCTTTATAAAGGAATGCTCTTCGACATTCCTTACTCCTCGCGGAAACGAGGAATTATTGTTTTAATCTTTGCACAGGTCAGCTTCAAGACGATATTTGGTCAACTTTTTATTTTTATTCTTCTAAAGTTGAACAAAAGTCAAACCTTATGGTCCAACAGTTAATGTTTAATTTCACTTTCGTCTTCAGACAGGAATGTTTTTCGACATTCTTTACTCCTCTGGGAAACGAAGATTTCTTATTTCAATATTTCCACTGGTCAACTACAAGTCGTCTTTTGGTCCACTTGATATTATTCTGAAGTTGACCAAAAGTCGACTCGATGTTGACCAGTGCAGAGAACGAAAAACTAATCCCTCGTTTTCCTGATATCTAAGGAATTTTGTAAGGCATTCCTGACTAAAAAAAAAGAAACTATAAAATTAACTCTTGAACCTTGACAAGTTGAACCGAAAGTCTACTGAAAGTTAACCTAGAGTTCACCGAAAGTCTACCTTCAGGTCGACTTTTGGTCGACTTTCGGTCGACTTTCAGTTCAACTTTTCAAGGTCCAAGAGTTAATTTTTTATTTTCTATTTCTTCAGTCAGGAATGCATTTCGAAATTTTTTACCCATCCGGGAAACAAGGGATTTTTTGTCATTCTCTGCACTGGTCAACATCAAGTAGATTTTTGGTTAACTTTTTATTAATATTCACTTGACTAGTTGAACCGAAAGACGGTCTAAAGTTGACCAAAAATCATCCAGAAGGTCTACTTTTGGTCAAATTCAGAAAAGTAAAAAGTGGACCAAAAGTCGACTTGAAGTTGACCAGTGCAATGATTGAAATAAAAATTCCTCGTTTCCCCGAGGAGTAATGAATGGCGAAGCGCATTCCTGTCCGAAAAAGAAAATGAAATAAAAAATCAAATATTGGAACTTGACAAGTTGAACCAAAAATCAACTGATAGTTGACCTAGTGTTCGCCGAAAGTCGATCTTCTAGTCAACTTAAGGTCAACTTGAGGTCGACTTTCAGTTCAACTTGTCAAGGTCCAAGAGTTAATTTTTTATTTTGTATTTCTTCAGTTGGGTATGCCTTTCGAAATTCTTTGCACATCAGGAAAACGAGGGATTTTTTTTCTCTGCACTGGTCAACATCAAGTCGACTTTTCGTCAACTTTTTATTAATATTCACTTGACAAGTCAAAATAAGAGTCGGTCGCAAGTTGACCAAAAATCAACCTAAAGGTTGACTTTTGGTCAACTTCAGAAGAATAAAAATAAAACTTTGCCCAAAAGTCAATTAGAAGTTGACCACTGCAAAGATTGAAATAAAAATTCCTCATTTGTCCGAGCAGTAAGGAATGTCGAAGAGCATGCATTCCTATCGGAAGAAGAAAAACAAATAAAAATCTAGTTATTCGACCTTGACGAGTTGAACCATAAGTCGACTGGAAGTTGACCTGGAGTTCGTCGAAAGTCGACCTTTTGGTCAACTTTTCGGCGATTTTCAGTGCAACTTTTCAAGGTCCACGGGTTAATTTTTTATTTTCTATTTCTTCAGTCAGGAATGCCTTTCGAAATTCCTTAGACATCAGGAAAACGAGGGATTTCTTTTCGTTCTTTGCACTGGTCAACATCAAGTCGACTTTTGGTTTAACTTGTCAAGGTCCAATAGTTAATTTTGTATTTCATTTCCTTCTCCATAAAGGAATGCTCTTCGACATTCCTTACTCCTCGGGGAAACGAGGAATTTTCATTTTAATCTTTGCACAGGTCAACTTCAAGTCGACTTTTGGTCAACTTTTTATTTTTATTCTTCTGAAGTTGAATAAAAGTCAAACCTCATGGTTGACTTTTTGGTCAACTTTAGACCGACTTTTATTTCAAATGGTCAAGTTATTATTAATAAAAAGTCGACTCGATGTAGACCAGTGCAAAAAGCGAAAAAAAATTCCTCGATTACCTGATGGGTGAAACATTCCGAAAGGCATTCGCCCGACTGAAGAAATAGAAAATAAAAAATTAACTGTTGGACCTTGACAAGTTAAACTAAAAGTTAACATCAAGTTGATCTGCAGTTGACCAGAAGATCAACTTTCAGTCGACTTCAGTTTCAACTTGTCAAGGTCCAATAGTTAGTTTTTAATTTCATTTTCTTCTTCAGACAGTAATGCTTTTCGACATTCTTTACTCCTCGGGGAAACGAGGAATTTTTTTTCCAATCTTTGCTCTGGTCAACTTCAAGTCGACTTTTGATCAACTTTTTATCAACTTTAAACCGTCTTTCGGTTCAAATTGTCAAGTGCATATCAAGAAACATTTGACCAAAAGTCTACTCGATGTTGACCAGTGCAGAGAAGGAAAAAAAATCCCTCGTTTTCCGGATGTCTAACGAATTTCGAAAAGCATTCCTGTTTGGAGAAAAAGAAAATAAAAAATTACCTCTTGGGCTTTGAAAAGTTGAACTGAAAGTCGACCTCAATTTGACCTCAAGTTGACCGAAGGTCCACTTTCGGCGAACTCAGTCAACTTTCTGTCGACTTCCGGTTCAACTTGTCAAGGTCAAATAGTCAATTTTTTTATTTTATTTACTTCTTCGGACAGGAATGGAGGACGCAATGTCGAATGACATTGCTTACTCCAGGGACAAACGAGGAATTTTTATTTCAATTTTTGCACTGGTCGCCTTCAAGTCGACTTTTGGTCAACTTTTTATTTTTATTCTTCTGAAGTTGAACAAAAGTCAAACCTTCGGGTTGACTTTTCGGTAAACTTTGGACCGACTTTTATTTTAACTTGTCAAGTGAATATTAATAAAAAGTTAACGAAAAGTTTACTCGATGTTGACCAGTGCAGAGAACGAAAAAAAATCCCTCGTTTCCCTGATGGGTAAAAAATTGAAAAAGACATTCCTGACAGGAGAAATGGAAAATAAAAAATTAACTTTTGGACCTTGACAAGTTAAACTGAAAGTCAACCTCAAGTTGACCGCAAGTTCACCTCAAGTTCACCATAAGGTCGAATTTCGGCGAACTTTAAGTCAACTTTCAGTCAACTTTCAGGTTCAACTTGTCAAGGTCAAATAGTCAATTTTTCATTTTATTTTCTTCTTCAGATAGAAATTATGCTCTTTAACATTGCTTACTCCAGGGGGAAACGAGGAATTTTTATTTCAATTTTTGCACTGGTCAACTTCAGGTCGACTTTTGGTCAACTTTTTATTTTTTTCACCTAAAGTCGAACAAAACTTTCTGGTTAACTTTTTTGTCAACTTTAGACCGACTTTTATTTCCACTTGTCAAGTGAATATTAACAAACAGTTGACGAAAAGTCGACTCGATGTTGACCATTGCAGAGAACGAAAAAAAAATCCTCGTTTCCCTGATGGGTAACAAATTTCGAAAGGCATTCCCGAATGAAGAAATAGAAAATGAAAAATTAACTCTTGGACCTTGACAAGTTAAACTGAAAGTCGACCTCAAGTTGACCAGCTGGACGACTTTTGGCTCAACTTCTCAAGGCCAATAGTTAATTTTATATTTCATTTTCTTCTTCAAACAGAAATGCTCTTTGACATTCCTTAATCCTTGGAGGAACGACGAATTTTTTATTCAATCTTAGCAGTGGTCAACTTTTGGTCCACTTTTTATTTTTCGAAGTTGACCGAAAGTCGACCTTCTGGTTGATTGTTAGTCAACATTAGACAGACTTTCGGTGCAAATTGTCAATTGAATATCAATAGAAAGTTCATCAAAAGTCGACGCGATGTTGACCAGTGCGGAAAACGAAAAAAAATACCTCGTTTTCCTGATGTCTAAGGAATTTCGAAAGGCATTCCTAACTGAAGAATTCGAAAACAAAGAATTAACTCTTGGACCTTGACAAGTTGAACTGAAAATCGACCTCAAGATGACCAGAATGTCGACTTTCGGCGAACTCTAGGTCAACTTTCAGTCGACTTTTGGTTCAACTTGTCAAGGTCCAATAGTTAATTTTTTATTTCATTTTCTTCTTCATAAAGGAATGCTCTTCGACATTCCGTACTCCTCGCGGGAACGAGGAATTATTGTTCTAATCTTTGCACAGGTCAACTTCAAGACGATTTTTGGTCAACTTTTTATTTTTATTCTTCTAAAGTTGAACAAAAGTCAAACCTTATGGTTGACTTTTTGGTCAACTTTAAACCGACTTTTATTTCAAATTGTCGAGTTAATATTAATAAAAAGTTGACCAAAAGTCGACTCGATGTAGAGCAGTGCAGAACGAAAAAAATCCCTCGTTTCCTTGATGGGTAAAAAATTTCGAAAGGCATTCCCGACTGACGAAATAGAAAGTAAAAGATTAACTCTTGGGCTTTGACAAGTTAAACTGAAAGTTGACCTCAAGTTGACCTGAAGTTGACCAGAAGGTAAACTTTCAGTCGACTTCTGGTTCAACTTGTCAGGGTCCAATAGTTAATTTTTAATTGCACTTTCGTCTTCAGACAGGAATGTTTTTCGACATTCTTTACTCTTCTGGGAAACAAAGATTTTTTATTTCAATATTTCCACTGGTCAACTTCAAGTCGTCTTTTGCTCCACTTTTTTATTTTTCTGCAGTTGACCAAAAGTCGACCTTCAGGTTGATTTCTGGTCAACTTTAGGCCGACTTTCGGTTTAACTTGTCAAGTGAATATTAATAAAAAGTAGACCAAAAGTCGACTTGATGTTGACTAGTGTAGAGAACGAAAAAAAATCCCTCGTTTTCATGATGTTTGAGGAACTTCGAAAGGCATTCCTGACTGAAGAAAAAGACAATTAAAAATTAACTCGTGGACCTTGACTAGTTGAACTGAAAGTCGACTTCAAGTTGACCAGAAAGTCGACTTTCGAAGAGCTCTTGGTTAATTTTCAGTCGACTTTTGGTTTAACTTGTCAGGGCTCAATAGTTAATTTTTTACTTTATTCTCTTCTTCAGGCAGGGATGCTCTTCGACATTCCTTACTCCTCGGGGAAACGAAAAATTTCAATTTTAATTTTTGCACTGATCAACTTCAGGTCTATTTTTTATTTCTATTTTTCTGAAGTCGACCAATAGTCGCTATTCTGCTTAATTTTTTATTACCTTTAGACTGACTTTCGGTTCAACTTGTCCCGTGAATATTATAAAAGGTTAACCAAAAATTGACTCAATGTTGATCCGTGGACCTTGACAAGTTCACCTCAAATTGACCTTAAGTTCACCAGAAGGTCAATTTTCAGCGAACTCTCAGTTAATATTCAGTCGACTTTTAGTTCATCTTGTCAAGGTCCAATGGTTAATTTTCTATTTTATTTTCTTTGGACTGGAATGCTCTTCGATATTCTTTACTCCTTGGGCAAACGAGGAATTTTCATTTCAATCTTTACATTAGTCAACTTTTAGTCGACTTTTGGTGCACTTTTTATTTTTCTGAAGTTGATCAAAAGTCGACATACTAGTTAATTCTGGGTCAATTTTAGAAATACTTTCGGTTCAACTTTTTAAGAGAATAATATTAATAAAATGTTGACCAAAAGTCGACTTGATGTTGACCAGTGCAAAGATGTAAATAAAAATTCCTCGTTCCCCTGAGGAGTAAGGAATGTCGAAGAGCATTGCTCTATGAAGAAGAAAATGAAATAAAAATTTAACTATTGGACCTTGACAAGTTGAACCAAAAGTCGTCCGAAAGTTGACCTAGAGTTCGCTTAAAGACGACATTCTGGTCAACTTGAGGTCAATTTGAGGTCGACTTCCAGTTCATTTCGTCGAGGTCCAAGAGTTAATTCTTTATTTTTTATTTTTTCGATCAGTTCTTGTCTTCCGAAATTCCTTAAAAATCAGGAAAACGAGGTCTTTTTTTTCGATCCCTGCACTGGTCAAAATCGAGTCGACTTATGGTCAACTTTCCATTAATATCCATTTGACAAGTTGCACCGAAAGTCTGTCTAAAGTTAACTAAAGATCATCCAGAAGGTCGTCTTTTAGCCAAATTCGAAAAATAAAAAGTGGACTAAAAGTTTACCAGTGCAAGGATTGAAAAAAAAATCCTTGTTTCGCCGAGGAGGAAAGAATGTCGAAGAGCATTTCTGTCTGGATGAGAAAATGACATTGAAAATTAATTATTGGACCTTGACAAGGTCAACCAGAAGTCGACTGAAAGTTGAGCTAGGGTTCGCCGAAAGTCGACCTTCCGGTCGACTTTCAGTTTAACTTATCAAGGTACAAGAGTAAATGTTTCGTTTTCTATTTCTTCAGTCAAGAATGCCTTTCGAAATTTTGTACCCATCATGGAAAGGAGGATTTTTTTTTGTTCTCTGTACTGGTCGACGTCGAGTCGACTTTTCGTCAACTTTCTATTCATATTCACTTGACAAGTTGAAATAAAAGTCCGTCTAAAGTTGACCAAAAAGTTTACCAGAAGGTTTGACTTTTGTTCAACTTCAAAAGAATACGAAATAACAAGTTGTCCAAAAGTCGACCCGAAGTTTACCAGTGCAAAAATTGAAATAAAAATTCCTCGTTTCCCCCTGGAGTAAGGAATGTCGAAGAGCATTACTGTCTGAAGAAGAAAATAAAATAAAAAATTGACTATTTGACCTTGACACGTTGAACCTGAAAGTTGACTTAGAGTTCGGCGAAATTCGACCTTATGGTCAACTTGAGGTCAACTCGAGGTCAACTTGAGGTCGACTTTCGGTTCAACTTTCCAAAGCCCAAGAGTTAGTTTTTTATTTTATATTTCTCCAGACAGGAATGCCTTTTGAAATTCCTTAGACATCAGGAAAACGAGGGATTTTTTTCCGTTTTCTGCACTGGTCAACATCAAGTCGATTTTTGGTCAACTTTTTTTTATCAATATTCACTTAAGGAGTTGAACCAAAAGTCGTTCTAAAGTGAACCAAAAGTCGACTTGAAGTTGAATTTCAAAATACCGTATATTGCAAAAAATGGACGAATTAATCTTATATGAAAAGAAAATAAGCTTTCTGAATATTTGCAGAATTGTTTTTTGTAACGATTTGTTAAAATTTTTCTAATATTGTTATTTTTAAAAATTGATTTGGTCAATATCTTACATATGATTGATTTTTTTTCGATTTTGATAGCATGGAGTTGAATATAATCGGCCTATAATTGGCCTAGGCCCAGAAGCCAGTACCGACAAAAATATTCGGCCTGGCATCGGGCCAAGCATCGAGTAAAACAGTAGAGCCCGATGTATTGCCACCATTAGCCCGTAGTCGGCACAAATTATTGGCCCAACATTGGCCAAGCGTCGGCAGCCAAGTATAGGGTGCAAGGCTGGCAAACAGTGGCTTTTAAGTTGCGTGCCAATGGGTGCCCGATTTCGAGCCAACGGTTAGCCATACTGCGATTATCAGCAATGTTTTCATGGAATCGTTTTATGAAAAGTTAAGTGACCTCCCATAACTTATTTTCGAGACCTCTGACCCCTCTTAAGTTATGTAAGCCCTCACAACTGAAGTTTTAGCAAAACCGTGATCTGTCAAGTTTTGTGACCTCTCATAACTTAATTTCGGGGCCCCTGACTCCTCATAAGTTATGTGAACTCTGAAAACTTTATTCAAGAATACCTGACCCCTTATAACTCAAGTGACCTTTCTCATAACTTAATTTCGCGACTCCTAATCCGTCGCATGTTCGGTAAAGCCTCAAAACAATTCCCGGATTTCTGCCCCCTCATAAGTTAAGCGACCCCTCATAATTCAATTTCAGAACCCCTGACCCCTCATAAGTTATGTAAACCCTCGACACTTGCTTTCGCGGACCGTACCGACTTTGTTTTTCCGTGTACGTATATATATTTCTGGCCTATGTTTCATAAATATGATATACGCATCTGAATATTATAAGTAGTCGATTTTGTAGTGGTTAGCGTGTCAGTAGTACGTTACTGGGTAGACTCGATAGGTAGGTAAGTTTCAAATCCCAGACTAGGCTTGTAAATATTCTTAGATCCGCGTCTATACAATGAAAATTAATCAGTCAAAACAGTGGATTAATTTCCAAAAGATCTTTTTTTTTTAAATTAATTCATGTTCTATTCAGAGATACGCGTAAAACAGAGGGTCGAGGGTTCAAACCCCAGTGGCAACACTTTTTTTCTCTAGATTTTGTTTTTTAATTTTACTTGATCTTTAGATACTACTAATTACGAAAAAAACTGATTTTTATCGTAACTACTAATAAATGCATGGAATAAATAAATAATTCTGGACTTAAATGTCCATACAGTTCAAGCATTCTGTACCGTTACTATATCGGCCCAGTATTGGGCCTAAGCATTGGCCGATTCTTGTAAGCGACGATTGGCCAACGCTTGGCCCCCAAGCATTGGCCGATTCTCGTAAGTGACCGTATGACCGAGCCTATCATTCCGGCTTTGAACCGACGGTAACCCAGCATGGGCGTCAACCTTCGGCCGAGAGTCGAACGTATGGCTGCCAATGCTGGCCCTACTCTGGGCCGACCATCAGTGTTTTCTAGGGAAATTAACTATTGGACTTTGTCAAGTTGTACCAGAAGTCAACTGAAAGTTGACCTAGAGTTCGCCGAAAGTCAACCTTCTGGTCAACTTGAGGTTTAATTGAGGTCGACTTTCAGTTCAACTTGTCAAGGTCAAAGAGTTAATTTTTTATTTTCTCTTTCTTTAGTCAGGAATGCCTTTCGAAATTCCTAAGACATCAGGATAACGAGGAATTTCTTTTCGTTCTCTGCACTGGTCAACATCGAGTCGATTTTTGGTCAAATTTTCATTGATATTCACTTGACAAGTTGAAATGAAAGTCGATCTAAAGTTCATCAAAAATTGACCAGAAGGTCGACTTTTGGTCAACTTCTGAATAATAAAAATCAAAAGTTGCCCAAAAGACGATTTGAAGTTGACCAGTGCAAAGATTGAAATAGAAATGCCTCGTTTCTCCGAGCAGTGAGGAATGTCGAAGAGCATGCATTTCTGTCTGAAGAAGAAAATAAAATAAAAAATTAACTATTCGACCTTGACAAATTGAACCATAAGTCGACTGAAAGTTGACCTAGAGTTCGTCGAAAGTCGACCTTCAGGTCAACTTGAGGTCGAATTTCAGTTGAACTTGTCAAGGTCCAAGAGTTAATTTTTCATTTTCTATTTCTTCAGTCAGGAATGCATTTCGAAATTTTTCAACCATCCGGGAAACAAAGGATTTTTTTCGGTTTCTACACTTGTCAACATCAAGTCGACTTTTGGTCAACTTTTTATTAATATTTACTCGACAGCTTGAACCGAAAGTTAGTCTAAAGTGGACTGCAAGTCGACTTGAAGTTGATCAACGCGAAGATTGAAATGAAAATTCCTTGTTTCCCTGACAAGTTAAGAATGTAGAAAAGCATTCCTGTCTGAACAGGAAAATGAAATTAAAAATTGACTATTTGACCTTGACGAGTTGAACCAGAAGTCGACTGAATGTTGACCTAGAGTTCGCCGAAAGTCACCCTTCCGGTCAACTTGAGGTCGACTTCCAGTTCAACTTGTCAAGGTCCAAGATTTAATATTTTATTTTCTATTTTTTCAGCTAGGAATGCGTTTCGAAATTTTTTACCTATCAGGGAAACAAGGGATTTTTTTTGTTCTTTGCACTGGTTAATATCGAGTCGACTTTTGGTCAACTTTCCATTCATATTTAATTGACAAGTTGCACCGAAAGTAGGTCTAAAGTTGACCAGAAATCAACCAGAAGGTCGACTTTTGGTCAACTTCGAAAAATAAAAAGTGGACCAAAAGTCGACTCGAAGTTGACCAGTGCAAAGATTAAAATCAAAATTCCTCGTTTCCCCGATGAGTAAGGAATGTCGAAGAGCATTCCTGACTCATTCATTCCACATTGCCAAAATAAGCAATGGAGATAAATGCTGAATTGCCTAAGGCGATTTTCCCCATTGAATTCTCCATTTGAAATCGAATGGGGATTTTCCAATGAGGGATTCCCCATTTCAAACGGAATGGGGATTATCCCATGGGCATCGGCCGCAAGAACTCCTTGTATGGATTTTCTCGACACCGACTTCTGCTAATGTTCCGTGCTCACACCCGTCTAGATAAGCATACTCTCCGCATAATCCGTATGTGAGTTCAGTGGTTGCCGTCCTGCGACATCTCGCGCCAAGTCTCGGAACTAACGTAACGCGGTTCGTGGTGATAATAATAATAATCCTCTGCCTACGTTACGAACATGTGACAGGCGCACGATTGCTTGTTCTCGCGGGATAAATGTGATAATGTAAATGATAATTAAATAATAAATAATAATAGTTAATGGTAATAATTAAATAATGAATAATAATAATAAACGAGGCAATGATTGTTAATTTATTATTATTGTTATTACTATTATTGTATCGTATTTTCATTTACTACTGAAGTGACATTATTGATAAATGTTGATCATTGTATAATTCTTTACTAATTATTCAATGGGCATCATTGGTAAATGCTGATCGATAATCAATTTAGCCGCATTTGGTTTCGAATGGACATCTTTGGCCAATGCTGATCATTCAGTTTATCCGCATTTACTTTCCAGTCGACATCATTGGGTAAAGCTGATCATTTCGTTCATCAGCATTTGCCTTCAAATGGACACCATTGGGCAATGCTGATCGCTCGATACATCCGCATTTGCTTTCCAATGTGCATCATTGAGTAATGGTGACCATTCGGTTCATCCGCATTTGCTGTCCAATGGACGTCATTGGGCAATAGTGACTTTTCAATGGATATCCATTCACTGATCAATGGTCATTCCTATACGCCATTGACAAATGCGGAAATCCCAATGGGTCTCCATTCATTTTCCAATGGAGTCGTATGAGGGCCATTGGTTGCCATTGGCGATTCAATGGAGTTTTTTACTACGGACGGAATTTTGAAAGGCACACGTGACTAAAGAAATAGAACATACAAAATTAACGCTTGGACATGCACCCAGAAAAAAGTCTAGTTGGTTCAAATAAATCCTGATAGGCCGGCCTACAACTAAAAAAATTTATTTGACTCGAACAAAAATTTATTTAACTCGACTACGATTTATTTGAACGAACTACATTTTCTAGTTCGTTTATTTGTATTCGAATAAATCCTAGTCGAGTTGAATAAATTTTTTTTCGAGTCAAATAAATTTTTTTAGTTGTAGGCCGGCCTAATAGGATTTATTTGAACCAACTAGACTTTTTTCTGGGTGTGGACAATTCGAATTGAAAGTCGATCGAAAGTTGACCATAAGTTGACCAAAAGTCGACCAGAAGGGCCTTCTCCTCATCCGGTAAGTTCCCGAGGTTTGTCGCCTTTCATCCCCTTCCGCGTTACTGGACTCTCTCATCTTTTCTCTCCTGCGACGATCTTGCCAAGCTTTTATGATTTCCGTATGATGTTTCCAAAGTGTTTACTAATTCCACGACGAAATTTTTTTGTTTTTTTGGTAAAATCAACGCCTTGATCCATTGTTTCGTTAGTACTGTCTTTTACTTAAGTTGAGTCGCAGTACCGAAGTGATGTAAAAAATATGGATTTACTAGTGAGAAGAGATACACGGCTAAAATACTTCGTGAAAATTTTCAAGAGAAAGCTCAGTTTTGCGAGGCGTCAAGAGATACCGTCGATTTGTCATCGATGTATTTTTAATGGCTTGAAACAAATGATGGCGGATCAATAAAATCACTTTGTATTGCTTGAGACTAATTGTTAATATTTTATTTCAAAATTCGGTTTTAAATATCTTGATCGTGTTGCAATTTTCAATGATTGACAGCATTGAAAAATTGAAGTAATAGAAGTAAATTTGAAAATCCCGAGATTATGTCGCTGAAACTGGTAGACGCAGCTAGCAGACGCGCGCGCCGGCTTTTGGTTGGGACTGTACTCCCAACGTAAGCCCATGCGCCCCAAACAGAAGTGTACTGCCGAACAGTATGCACGCACTGGAACTATAATAAATTAAAAAATGAACTGAAAAATCATTTTGTATCTTGCTGAATACACGTAAATAGTTCATCAAAGGTTAAAAATATATTAACAAGTGATGTAACAATTAATAACGTTGACTCTTCCAATACTAACAAATTGGCGCGGATAGCGACCGCACATGAACAGCGGTTTTCGTAAATTCACAGGAATATACCCTAACCCACAAGAAACAAAATAGGCTATAAGAAACCCAGGGGCCGAAATTGTTTATAACAAATAAAAATTCTTTTTCATCATTTCAGCACGTCTAAATTACAAAAAAAAATCTTACGGACACACGCATGACACGAGACAATCGTACATTTACAGAAATATACCCTGAGCTATAACAAACAAGACAGGCTATGAGAAACCCCGAAGCCGAAATTGTTTATAACAAATAAAAATTCTTTTTCATCATTTCAGCAGGTCGAAATTACAAAAAAAAATCTTACGGGCACACGCATGACACAAGACACTCGTGAATTTACAGCAATATACCCCGAGCAGTAACAAACAAAACAAGCTATGAGAAACCCCGGGGCTGAAATTGTTTATAACAAACGAAAATTCTATTTCATCATTTCTGTACGTCTAAATTACAACAAAAAAATCCTACGGATAGACGCATGATACGAGACACTCATAAATTTACAGGAATATACCGCGAGCCATAACAAACAAAACAAGCTATGAGAAACCCCGGGGCCAAAATTGTTTATAACAAATAAAAATTCTTTTTCATCATTTCTGCACGTCTAAATTACAAAAAAAAATCCTACGGACACACGCATGACACGAGGGATTCGTCAATTTGCAAGAATATACCCCGAGCTATAACAAACAAGACAGGCTGTGAGAAACCCCGGGGCCAAAATTGTTTATAACAAATAAAAATTCTTTTTCATCATTTCAGCATGTCTAAATTACAACAAAAAAACCTACAGGCACACGCATGACACGACATACTTGTAAATTTACAGGAATATACCCCGAGCTATAACAAACAAAACAGGCTATGAGAAACCCCGGGGCCGAAATTGTTTATAATAAATAAAAATTCTTTTTCATCATTTCAGCAGGTCTAAATTACAAAAAAAAATCCTACGGGCACACGCATGACACCAGACACTCGTAAATTTACAGGAATATACCCCGAGCCATAACAAACAAAACAAGCTATGCGAAACTCTCGGGCGGAAATTGTTTATAATAAATAAAAATTCTTTTTCATTATTTCTGCACGTCTAAATTACGAAAACAAAATCCTACGGGCACACGCATGACACGAGATACTCGTCAATTTACAGGAATATACCCCGAGCTATAACAAACAAAAAAGGCTATGAGAAAACCCAGGGGCGAAATTGTTTATAACAAATAAAAATTCTTTTTCATCATTTCAGCACGTCTAAATTACAAAAAAAAATCCTGCGGACACACGCATGACACGAGACAATCGTAAATTTACAGAAATATACCCCGAGCTATTATAACAAACAAGGCAGGCTATGAGAAACCCCGGGGCCGAAATTGTTTATAACAAATAACAATTCTTTTTTATCATTTCAGCAGGTCGAAATTACAAAAAACAATCTTACGGGCACACGCATGACGCGAGACACTCGTAAATTGACAGGAATATACCCGGGGCAATACCAAACAAAACAAGCTATGCGAAACTCTCGGGCCGAAATTGTTTATAATAAATGAAAATTCTTTTTCATCATTTCTGCACGTCTAAATCACGAAAACAAAATCCTACGAGCACACGCATGACACGAGATACTCGTCAATTTACAGGAATATACCCCGAGCTATAACAAACAAAACAGGCTATGAGAAACCCCGGGGCCGAAATTGTTTATAACAAATAAAAATTCTTTTTCATCATTTCAACACGTCTAAATTACAAAAAAAAAATCCTACGGACACACGCATGACACGAGACATTCGTAAATTGACAGAAATATACCCCGAGCTATAACAAACAAGGCAGGCTATGAGAAACCCCGGGGCCGAAATTATTTATAACAAATAAAAATTCTTTTTCATCATTTCAGCAGGTCGAAATTACAAAAAAAAATTTTACGGCACACGCATGACACGAGACAATCGTAAATTTACAGCAATATACCCCGAGCCATAACAATCAAAACAAGCTATGAGAAACCCCGGGGCCGAATTTGTTTATAACAAATAAAAATTCTATTTCATCATTTCTGCACGTCTAAATGACAAAAAAAAATCCTATGGATACACGCATGACACGAGACACTCGTAAATTTACAGGAATATACCTCGAGCCATAACAAACAAAACAAGCTATGAGAAACCCCGGGGCCGGAATTGTTTATAACAAATAAAAATTCATTTTCATTATTTCTGCACGTCTAAATTACAAAAAAAAAATCCTACGGACACACGCATGACACGAGACATTCGTAAATTTACAAGAATATACCCCGAGCTATAACAAACAAGATAGGCTGTGAGAAACCCCGGGGCCAAAATTGTTTATAACAAATAAAAATTCTTCTTCATCATTTCAGCATGTCTAAATTACAAAAAAAATCCTACAGGCACAAGCATGACACGAGATACTTGTGAATTTACAGGAATATACCCCGAGCTATAACAAACAAGGCAGGCTATGAGAAACCCCGGGGCCGAAATTGTTTATAACAAATAAAAATTCTTTTTCATAATTTCAGCAGGTCGAAATTACAAAAAAAAATCTTACGGGCACACGCATGACACGAGACACTCGTAAATTTACAGGAATATACCCCGAGCCATAACAAACAAAACAAGCTATGCGAAACTCTGGGGCCGAAATTGTTTATAATAAATAAAAATTCTTTTTCATCATTTCTGCACGCCTAAATTATGAAAACAAAATCCTACGGGCACACGCATGACACGAGATACTCGTCAATTTACAGGAATATATCCCGAGCTATAACAAACAAAACAGGCTATAAGAAACCCCGGGGCCGAAATTGTTTATAACAAATAAAAATTCTTTTTCATCATTTCAGCACGTCTAAATTACAAAAAAAAAAATCCTACGAACACACGCATGACACGAGACAATCGTAAATTTACATAAATATACCCCGAGCTATAACAAACAAGGCAGGCTATGAGAAACCCCGGGGCCGAAATTGTTTATAACAAATAAAAATTCTTTTTCATCATTTCAGCAAGCTTTAGATGTGCAGAAATGATAAAATAGAATTTTTATTTGTTATAAACAATTTCGGCCCCGGGGTTTCTCATAGCTTGTTTTGTTTGTTATGGCTTGAGGTATATTCCTGTAAATTTGCGATTGTCTCGTATCATGCGTGTGCCCATAGGATTTCTTTTTGTAATTTAGACGTGCTGAAATAATGAAAATTTTTTTTTATTTGTTATAAACAATTTCGGCCCCGGGGTTTCTCATAGTTTGTTTTGTTTGTTATGGCTCGGGGTATATTCCTATAAATTTACGAGTGTCTCGTGTCATGCTTGTGCCTGTAAGATTTTTTTTTGTAATTTCGACCTGCTGAAATGATGAAAAAGAATTTTTATTTGTTATAAACAATTTCGGCCCCAGGGTTTCTCATAGCCTGTCTTGTTTATTATAGCTCGGGGTATATTGCTGTTAATTTACGATTGTCTCGTGTCATGCGTGTGCCCGTAGGATTTCTTTTTGTAATTTAGACGTGCTGAAATGATGAAAAAGAATTTTTATCTGTTATAAACAATTTCGGCTTCGGGGTTTCTCATAGCCTGTCTTGTTTGTTATAGCTCGGGGTATATTTCCGTAAATTTACGATTGTCTCATGCCATGCGTGTGCCCGTAGGATTTTTTTTTGTACTTTAGACGTGCTGAAATAATGAAAAAGAATTTTTATTTGTTATAAACAATTTCAGCCCCGGGGTTTTTCATAGCGTATTTTTTTTCTTGTGGGTAATGGTATATTCCTGTGAATTTACGAAAACCGCTGCTCATGTGCGTTCGTTATCCGTGCCAATTTATTAGTATTGGAATAATCAACGTTATTAATTATTACATCACTTATTAATATATTTTTAACCTTTGATTAACTATTTAAGTGAATTCAACAAGATACAAAATGAATTTTAAGTTTATTTTTTACTTTATTAAAGATCCAGTGCGTGCATACTGTTCGGCAGTACACTTCTGTTTGGAGCGCCCGGGCTTACGTTGGGAGTACAGTCCCAACCAAAAGACGGCGCGCGCGTCTGCTAGTTGCGTCTGCCAGTTTCCGCGACATGCGAGATTGCCCTCTCGATTGCCAATTTTCGAGAATTTTTCCCACAGACATAACTTATTATCAAGGAACTGGGTTATTATTATTCCATTGAGTATATATACAACTTTATTCGTAACAATTTTTATTGTAACCTCTTACAAATCAACAGAGCTACAAATATTATCTTAACGACGAAAAATCATTCCTCTCTATTGTCTATTCTAATAACTTCTATTTAATTTCAGTCCTTTTATTCATTATTTAACGCGTAATTATAAAAAAGCTTATGAACGAAAGGTCGAACTACCGGATTTCAGCGATCGTTCTTATCGACGAAAACTGAACCAAATTACTACCATGTCAGTTATAATCCCAGTTGCTCCCATCATGGGAAGATATTGCAAATGTTTTTATGTCATAAAATTGAAAATAGTGCCATGACAATTTTATAATTGAAATAAGGTTCCTTAAATAAAGTTCAAGAATTTTTGTTGACTTCTGTAAGAGTTTTTAAGGTTAATTCACTTGCAATGAATATGAACATACTTTCAACATATTCATATTAATAGTTTTACACGAATCCGTGTGCTGGGCATTAAATGGTCAAAGATCTCGAAAACGATCAACGTGGAAAGCTCACATATGCAAATGTATTTCAGCGCAAAAAGAAAGCCTGCGATCGCACAAAGGATATATATGTACCCTTGACTGACTCAAAAAAGAAACTATTTTTTTTATTTTCAAAATAACCTATCAAATACTTTCGGGGACATCAAAAAAGATGCCTGTTATGCTTTTTTGCCATGGTGGCACTCTGAGAGTGCAACCATAGCATGACTAAAAGAAAAATGTGTGACACAAAGCGTTAAAAGCAGAGCTCTTCATATAAATATTTAGATGCGCCTCATCGCGAATTTGTATTCTCCATTCAAATAACACAGGAATAAAATTGTTGATGCTTTGAAATTTCATGCTTCGGCTTCGATCCAATGTACCGAAATAAATGATACTTATTCTTGTAGGGAATGTAACGCTCTACAAAAAAAGTATCTTATGATTTTTCGGTAAGTTCACTCCTTTAAAAGTTATGTACGGTCTAGATGTATATTAGACTGTGAATATGGGTCATTACTCTAAAAACTAGGTAATTTAAGTTAGTGGGATTTAAACTTCCTCTTCAAGACATATTTCACGATATTTAGTAATAAGTCTTAAGATTTTTCCGAAAATTAGAAAAAAAAAATTAATATACTTTAACTTTAACCTTAAATAACTTTTGACGGAGTGAGTTTATCGAAAAATCAAAAGAGACCTTTTTTGTAGAGCGTTTAATTCTCTGCAAGAATATGTGTCATTCATTTTGGTACATTGACTTGAAGCCGAGGAATAAAATTTCAAAGTTCTGTGTTATTTAAATGAGAAATATAAATTCGCGATGGGTCGTATCGAAATATTTATGTTAAGAGCTCTGCTTTCAACAGGCATCTTTTTCCACCTCTTAGAAAGTATTTAATAGGGTATATAAAAAAAAAGAAATATTCGCTATTTTTTAATAAGTCTATTATACACATTCGCGCATCTATCAACAGAATGTTTATCATTATGATCATTCCGTTCATAATAGATGCTCGATAATCCATCCTTCCTCGGCGATGCAAGTGCGTGCTCTTTTCAGAATGTTATTTTGACATCTTGCGAGCATCTCGGGCGTCACTGATGCAACCGCATCTTGAATACGCTGTCGGAGCTCCTCAAGGTCTCTTGGCAGCGTGCGACCATAGATAAAAGCCTTGATGTGACCCCATAGGAAAAAATCCAATGGTGTTAGGTCTGGTGATCTTGCTGGCCAATCCTGAGTTCCACCTAATCCGATCCAACGGTCGTGGAATGCTTCGTTGAGGTACTCGTGGACTACTCTGGCACGATGAGGACCTGCGCCATCTTGTTGGAACCACATGCGCTGGCGTAGTTCGATGGGCAGGTTCTCCAATAACATTGGAAGCTCGTCACGGAGAAGCTGCAAGTAACTTTCTCCAGTTACTCTTGCCGGAACCTCGATCGGTCCAATCTGTTGAATAATAGTAAAACATTATTATTCGAAATTTTGAAATTTTGTACAATTAAAAAAGGCTTCATCATTCGTATTTTTCAATGATCAGCCACAATTTTTCCACAAATACACTCAGTCAAAAAATTGAAGGAACAGCACAATTTTCGAGATTTTTTAGCGACTTTCTGAAAGCTGTAACTTAGTTAATTTTGGTCGTAAACATTTTTTTAAAATGCATTTTGAAGCTCGAATCTTCTATTTTTGAAATCTTGAGTACTAACAATTTTGTGGGAATCACCCTCCACGCAGTCGAAAGGAATATCACAGTTAAAATTTTCTCAAAACTTTTGCTTTTTTCAAAACAGTCGATGGGCTCCAAAATTTTTTTCGAGCTTAACCAATCCATGGATCGTTTAACTGGATTTTTTGGCTTCAATTTACTTTTTTCATTTTTGTTCTACGACCATTTTTCGTTGAGATATCGGCAATTGAACAAAAATTGGTTTTTTTTTAAATCTTGGATCTTTCTGGAGCGAATTATTGTACAGCGAGTAAACGGTGGGTTTCGGAAACTTAAATCTACTCTCCATAAGTGCCTTTTACTGTTATAAGCAAAAAAAAATTCGATGCTTAATTTTGTCTTGAAAAGTCCAAAAAATACCTTTTTTTCTTGTTTTAGAAAATCTACCAAAACTTTGCCGATATTGAGAAAAATACCAAAGTTTTCAGGTATTTTTTAGCTCAATACATACTTAAAAACCATGCAAATTTTCAAAACAATCGGTTGAGCTGTTTTTTGTGACCGAATCATCAAACTTTTAGAAAAATTGAATGAACACGTTTATTGATCCTCAAAGACCAATCAATTAATGGTGTTGAAAATGAAAAAAAAAAGTTTTTCTTTTTTTCTATTAAATTTCCGTTTAATGAGCGTGAAAACTAAAAAAAATCTAAATTTCGAAAAAAAAAAATTCAAAATTTTAGAATTTTTTTTTTTATTTCCAAAATGTCGAAAAAATATTCTTTATAGAAGTTTAGATTTTTTCTACCTTTCACGCTCATTGAATGAAAGTTTATGAGGGAAAAAAAGAACAACTTTTTTTTCATTTTAACACCATTAATTGGAGGATCAATAATCGTGTTTCATCAAATTTTCTAAAGTTTGATTATTCGGTCACAAAAAACGGCTCTACCGATTGTTTTGAAAATTGGCATGGTTCTTAGGTATGTATTGAGCTAAAAAATGCCTGAAAACATTGGTATTTTTCTCATATCTGTAAAGTTGTGGTAGATTTTCTAAAACGGTAAAAAAGCTATTTTTTCACTTTTTCAAGTCAAAATTAAGCATCGACATTTTTTTTTTCGTTTATGACAGTAATAGGCACTTATAGAGAGTAGATTCAGTATTCCGAAACCCACCGTTTACTCGCTGTACGATCAGTAGTTCCAGAGATATCGAAGATTTAAAAAAAAGAGGAATTTTTGTTCAATTGCCGATATCTCGGCTAAAAATGGTTGTAAAACAAAAATAAAAATCCCTGCAGACTGAAATATGCACATTGCTTCCTCATCTTTATCCATAGTTCACATAGCGTACTTTAACACACAGTATGGCTATCAAATTTGGCTTCCTCATAAAGGAAGCTTTGTTAACTATTGAAAAATATTCGTAATCAATGTGCAAATTCGATCGATTTTCGCCAAATTTGATAGCGAATAACATTGATAGCTATATTGGCTCTTCACAAAATGTCATTGCAGTATCTAATAAATGTCAAAAGTTATAGCGTTTACGCTTCTTTTAAAGAAATTAAAAATTTAATCAAAATTTAATGATTCTATCGATTTTCGTAAAAAAATTAAAAACGAACATCCTCGATAGCTACATTAGCTCTGTATAAAGTTTCAGTGCAATATCTTAAAAAATGCACAAGTCAGAGCGTTTACGCAATTTTTCGAAAAATTAAAAATTTCAAAAAAATTTTAATCCCTCGATGGATTTTTGCCAAATTTAATAGCGAACAACCATGATAGTTATATTAGCTCTGTGCAAAGTTTCAGTACAATATCTTAAAAATTGCGCATGTTAGAGCGCTTAGGCTATTTTTCGAAAAATTCAAAATTTCATCAAATTTTAATCCCTCGATGGATTTTCGGCAAATTCAATACCAAACAACCTTAATAGCTATACTAATTCTGTACAAAGTTTGAGTGCAATATCTTGAAAATTGCAGAGGCTAGAGCGTTTACGCCATTCTTGCAAAAACAAAAAGAGTCCATAAAATCGGAACACCCGTTATAATTAAAACAAATTTTTTTTCATAATGAAGAGCATTCGTGCTCGACAAGTGTGCTAAATATGATTTCTCGATGTTTTAGGACATTTTGAACAAATTGGCATAAAAATCGCGAAAAAAAAATTTTCCACGAAAACAAAGCTTCCTTTATGAGGAAGGAAAAAGCAAATTGAAGCCAAAGAATCCAGCTGAACGATCTATAGATTGATTAAACTCGAAAAAAAAATTTGGAGCCTATCGACTGAATGACAGAAAGAGAGAAAGCAAAAATTTCGAGAAAATTTTTACCGTGATATTTCTTTCAATTGCGAGGAAGGTGATGCTCACGAAAAATGTTTGACTCAAGATTCCAAAACTAGAAAATTCAAGCTTCAAAATGCTTATCTGAAAAAAATTTGCGATTGCAATTAACCAATTGAGAGCCTTTGGAAAATCGCTGAAACATCTCAAAAATTTTACTGTTCCTTTAATTTCTTGACTGAGTGTATAAGGTTTTTTGGGTAAACAAATAAAATTCAATACTTACAAGCCGACCACCAATTATTCCGGCCCATAGATTAAGGCTCCATCGCACTTGATGGCTCCGATCTCGGGTAGCATGAGGGTTTTCAACCGACCAAACGTGCTCATTGCGCGAATTCCGAACGCCCGATTCCGTAAAGCACGATTCGTCGGTAAATAAAATGTTTGAAATAAATTCTTGATTGTTTTCGTGTTGGTTAATGTGCCACCTGCAATAATCCAGCCGTAGTGCTGGATCTTGAGGATGCTGGACTTGCACCGGCGTCTTATGAAAGGGAGTGAGTCCTTCGCCTCTGATGACTTGATGCACAAGGGTATGGCTGGTGCCCAGCGCTCTACCCACGACTCTTGTGCTGGTCTCAGGATCTTGCTCAAAACAATCAATGATCCGTTCCTCCATCCTGACAGTTCGTACACGTCGTGGTGCACCACCGTTTCTTCCACGTTGCGGCAAAACGCTACCGGTATCTGACAGACGCTGAAAAGCTCGAAGAAAAATTTTGTGTCCTGGGTGGCGGCGATTTAGGAAAAGCTCCGTGTATCGTCTGACTGCTGATCTGGCTATTCCACTGCAGTAGCCCAAGCACATTAGCATATCCGCGTATTCGCGATTCGTATAATCCATTGTTACACTTTTTATAGGAAAGTTTTGAAATAAATCTTGATCGAGCAGACTAATATCGCAAAGACAGCGACGCACAATCAATTGTAATGACACGCAAAGATTCCCAGCTTTATCACTGAGTCTATAGTTATGATTTTAGTTTTGTTTCATAGCTTTCTGCGTTCATCCGGCTCATCATTAGTACAGCTATTTTGTTTCATTTTAATATTGTACCGGCTGAATCGCTAATGAGACATGACAATAAAAAAATAAGAAGAGAATAAATCAAGTATAGTACCTTTTTCATAAGTAACGGCAAATTTTCATGAAAGAATATTCACATGGTGTAAAAATTTAATTTAAACTGAATTTCATGACTGTTAATGTTTTTTTAAGTACCAAAATTTTTTATGACCTTTAACAACGCCAACAAAGATTATACAACTACATTATCATCATTTAATTATCCCCGTTAAGGCGGTATTCTGGTCTAGAGACATACATTTCCAGCGTTCTGTCGAGTTCAGAAAAAATATATGGGCCAAAACGCCAATTATGTACATCGGATCCGGCCTCACCCCCTCAGATCTTTTTACATTTTTTTAGCTGAAAGTCCTCATTGAAAAACACACTCCCACATTTGTTTAGATTTTTTCCCCTCTAACTTTCGCAGTTATTAAATGGGGTATTCCGCCTAGTTTTTCAATTTTTGTTTTATTCATTATGACTTGTCATCTTTCACCACAATAAAAAAAAATTCAAAAAATAGGTTTTTAGCGTAAAAAAGACCCAGCTTTCCAAAAAAGAATATTGTTTTTTGTTTATGCACTTGGAAAGCTCTTAAAATTGAGCTTCAAGTCTTAAAAGCTGTTTTTTGGCCGTTGCTCAAATTTTGAAAATTTTTCCAATATCTTTTTCGAAAAACTAAGACGATTTCACATGAAATATGTATTTTCCGAGATGGGTTTTCCATAAACATACGAGAAATGAATTTATGAAAAAATTGATTTTATTCATTTTTTTTGCCATCTTCCGTTACAATAAATTTTTTTTTGAAAAAATACTTTTTTTGAGTAAACAAGTTTCAGGTTTCCAAAAAAATATCGCTTTTCCGATAATGCCTGTGAAAAGTTCTCAAAATCGAGTTTAAAATCTAAAAAGCTGTTTTTTAACAATTGCCCATATTTTGAATTTTTTTTCCATGTTTTTTTCGAAATGCCCCGTAGTAAAAAACTCCATTCGTTGCTATTGAAAAATTCCCATTCATTCCCCATTGCCAAAATAACCAATGGAGATGAATGCCGAATTGCCCAAGGGGGTTTTCGCCATTGAATTCCCCATTCGAAATCGAATAGGGGTTTTCCAATAAGGATTGACTTCCCCATTTGAAACGGAATGGGGATTATCCCATGGGGATTCAATAGAGAAAATCCCCTTCGGCAATTCGGCATTCATCTCCATTGATTTTTGTGAGCAATCGGGAATGAATGGCGATCATCAATGGAGATTCTTTCATGTTGTCAAAAACTCCATTCGTCACCATTGAAAAATCGCCATTCATTCCCCATTGCCAAAATAACCGATGGAGATGAATGCCGAATTGCCTAAGCACATTTTTGCCATTGAATTCCCCATTTGAAATCGAATAGGGATTTTCCAATGAGGATTGACTTTCTCATTTTCAACGAAATGGGGATTATCCCATGGGCATCAGTCGGTAAGAACTCCTTGCATGGATTTTTTCGACACCGACTTTTGCTAACATTCCGTGTTCACACCCGTCTAGATAAGCATACTCTTCGCATAATTCGTATGGGAGTTCAGCGGGTTGCCGTCCTGCGACATCTCGCGCCAAGTCTCGCAACTAACGCAACGCGGTTTCCAATGGGCATCTTTGGGTAATGCTGATCATTCAGTTCATCCGCATTTACTTTCCAATGGACATCATTGGGTAAAGCTGATCATTTCGTTCATCAGCATTTGCCTTCCAATGGACACCATTGGGCAATGCTGATCGCTCGATCCATCAGCATTTGCTTTCCAATGGGCAATATTGAGTAATGGTGATCATTCGGTTCACCCGCATTTGCTATCCAATGGACGTCATTGGGCAATGGTGACTTTTCAATGGATATCCATTCACTGATCAATGGTCATTCCTATACGCCATTGACAAATGCGGAAATCTCAATGAGTCCCCATTCATTGTCCAATGGAGTCGTATTAGGACCATTGGTTGCCATTAGCGATTCAATGGAGTTTTTTACTACGGGGCTGAGAAAATTTTACTTTACACATGTCATTTTCATGGTGGTTTCTAAATAAACATACGAGAAATGAATTAATAAACAATTTTTAATTCTTTTTCTCGTATGTTTCTCGAATGTTTATTTAGAACTCACCTCGTAAATAACATATGTTATGTAAAATTTTCTCAGCTTTTCGAAAAAAATATAGAACATTTTTTCAAAATATGGGCAATGGCGAAAAAACAACTTTACAGATTTAAAACTCGATTTTGAGAGCTTTTCACAGGCATTATCGAAAAAGCAATATTCTTTTTTGAAAGCTGAGACTTTTTTACTCAAAAAAACGTATTTTTCAAAAAATAATTATTGTAACGGAAGATAGCAAAAAAAATGAATAAAATCAATTTTTTTCATTCATTCATTTGTCGTATGTTTATGAAAAACCCATCGCGGAAAATACATATTTCATGGGAAATCGTCTCAGCTTTTCGAAAAAGATATTGAAAAAATTTTCAAAATTCGGGTAACGCCTAAAAAACAGTTTTTTAGACTTTAAGCTCAATTTTAAGAGCTTTCCAAGTGCATAAACAAAAGACAATATTCTTTTTTGAAAAACTGAGACTTTTTTACATTTTCATCTTTTGTTATTGCAAATTCGTGATCAGTGGACGAATTTCTATCGATATAGCCCTTGAGATCGTCATAAAAACGAAAAAAAATCACGATTTTTACCCCCTATCGGTCGCCTGTGCATTCGCCAAATGACCTCGGATGATCCAAAATCCTCCATATGGTCGATTTTTTTTTCGTCATTTAAAGGTCCATAGGGTATGTTCTGGATCGCAAATTTCCTGGGGAACACGAATAAGCTATTTCCGGTACATAATTTTTTTACGGGTCATGCTTAAGAGGACAAAAATTCATTTTTGGGACTTGAAAATTCAAAAAAAATTGGGAAAAAAATGAAATTCTCTTCGTTTTTGCGGTGGGCATACTTCGACTCGTATCTTGACGATATACTGAACACAACGCCGTTTATCTCGCCCTCTCCGACCTTTGATTTCCCTATTCTGAGCCATGAATTCCATAAAAACAGTCTTTTCGTCTGTTTGTCGAGGAAATTCCATTTTTTGTTATTGCAAATTCGCGATCAGCACACGAATTGCAATCGATTTCCCCCCATCGGTCGGCAGTCCATTCGCCAAATGACCGCGGCTGATTCGTGATCCGCCATATGGTTCAATTTCTTTTTTCATCACTTAAAGGTTCATAGTGTGTTTTCTTGATCAGAAATTTCGTGGGGAACACGAATAAGTTATTTCCGGAACATAATTTCTTTAAGGGTCATGCTTAAGAGTACAAACAACGATTTTTGGAAATTGAAAATTCAAAAAAATTAAAGAAATTCTCGTCGTTTTCGTGGCGGGCATACTTCGACTTGTATCTTGACGATATACTGAACACAACGCCGTTTTATCTTGCCCTCTACAACCTCTAATTTCTCCTATTCTGAGTAATGAATTCCATAAAAACAGTCTTTTCAACGATTTCTCGAGGAAATTTTATTTTTCTTCTTGCAAATTCGTGATCAACGGACGAATTTCCATCGATATAGCCCTTAAAATCCTCATAAAAACCCCATCGGTCGCCAAATGTCCATTCGCCAAATGACCTCGGATTATTCGTGATCCGCCATATGGTCAATTTTTTTTCCGTCATTGAAAGGTTCATAGAATGTTTTCTGGATCGGACATTTTTTGGGGAACACAAGTAAACTATTTCCGGTACATAATTTTTTTACGGAGTACAAAAAACGAGTTTCGCATCTTGAAAATTCAAAAAAATCGAAAAAAATGAAATTCTCTTCGTTTTCGTAGCGGGCATACTTCGACTTGTATCTTGACGATTACAACGCCGATTTCCACTAACGATTTCCATAAAAATGGAAAAAAATCACATTTTTTCCCCCATCGGTCGCCTGTTCATTCACCAAATGATCTTGGCTGATTCGTGATCCGCCAGATGGTCGTATTTTTTCCGCCGATTATAGGTTCACAGCATGTGTTGTGGATCGGAAATTTCCTGGGGACCACGATTAGGCTATAATAATTTCTTTACGAGTCATGCTTAAAAGTACAAAAAAAGATTTTGTAAACTTGAAAATTTAAAAAAATCGTAAAAAATGAAATTCTCTTTGTTTTCGTGGCGGGCATAATTCGACTTATACCTTGACGATATTCTGAAGAAAACGTCTTATCTCACCTTCTGCGAACGATAAAAAAAATGAAATAAATTATAAGATGGTGAAGGTGGGATTTAAAAAAAGTGGTGTGCCACATTACATGATTAAAACCGTTCTAGTTATCCGATACTAAATTATAAAAAAAAGATTCATCATTAGTAAGAATGTCGTTATAAACTGTAGCTCAGAGAAAACGGAAAAAAACCGACAAATGGGGACTGTCTGAACCATGAATGGCGTTTTTCAAACATTTTTTTCATAGTTTTTAATGTTTTAAAAATAGTAAAAAAATAAAATTCTATTTAAAAAAAGTGGCAGGGACGATACAGAGATATACATTGAAGATTGGTACAAAATATGAAGTGGTTCGGTTGAGTAGAATCACGCAACTATGCCTCATGCCTGGTGCGTCAATAAAATAGCTGTAACTCCGTAAAGTATTCCAATTTAGAAATTTCGTTTGGAGAATATATTCTTCAAGATATTAAGATTATGAAGATTCAAAGGAAAATTGATTACTTTATTAAACGTTATTAAAGTTATTTCTATATAAAGTTTCAAGTAACGTTACTGAAACTAGAAGGCGAAGCTAGCAGACGTGCGACAGCTTTTGTTTGGGACTGACCCCCAGCGTGAGCCTGTGCGCTTCGAACGGTAGGGAATTGCCAAACGGTATGCACGCAATAAAACTTTTATAACGTTGACAATGAACTCTAAATTCGTTTCGTATGTTCCAACGTTCATTTTAATAATTAAAAGAAACTTGAAATTATTTTTATTCTTTATTTATTTATTATAATAAATCATCATGTTTACTATTCTGACACGAACACAATTGCACCTACGAAAAAAGCACATGAACGGCGGCCGACCGCGTAAATTTATAAAAACATACCTCAAGTAATAATGAACAAATCGAGCTATAAGAAACATCGGGGCGAAAATGGTTAATAAGAATAAATATTGTGTTACATTATTTTAGCAAGTCAGATTTAAAAAATTAAATTTAAATGGTACCCTCATGATTCGACAAGCTTTCGAATCTACCCGAAGGCATAACAAACAAAAAAACAGCCATGAGATACCACGGGGTCGAGAGCATAACGATGTCCACGTTATCAACGATTCTTATTAATTTCTCCTGACGATGCAGCATAAATCAGTCAGGATGCGCCGGTACTGTTTGACCGTTAGTTTCGGCTGACTGTTTTGTGAAACGTACACTAAAAAATTGATAAATCTTATGGTTAAAGAATAAACAGAGTGAGCATATTCATCTCACACTTTAAGGCTTTGAATAGTAAACCGTATTTTCGTACATTCAACGGCGTCATAAATTTCTCGGGGGATTCGTTGGTGATTTCCGCGCCCAGTGGGAGACATTTTTTTAAAATTCTCCTTTCCGATAATTATACGCATCAAACGAGAGACCAGTTTATTCGGCTGCGTTTTGAAGGAATCGGTGCAGCGTTTTAGATCTACCGTGTTAATATAGATACCGGATTCTGGGAATAATTCCGTCTAAAAAGTAAAGAATTTGGGTAAAATTCAATGAAGAAGGTCGTCGTCATAAGTTAGAAATCGAAAAAATTCACAATATGTTGCATATACTGAAATAAATGTAACGCAACAATAATAATACATAAAATGAAGAAGTTTATGAATGTGAAAGAGGGCCATTTTGAAAACCTTTTGAAAATTTGCCAAAAATGCAAAGTGCCTACGGTACTTTGATAAACCCTTAACGGTCGCACTATCTTCGAATTCTATAACGGTCCCATGAGATCCGTTGTACTCCACGAGAGAAAAATGGTCTATAATTCAAATACTAATACTAATATTCGAATTTTAAAGAAAACTAGTAGACACCAAAATCGTTAAAAAAATGACCATTTGGTTTCTTAAAGAAATTTTTATTTTTTTAAAAGTTAAATTCAAAGGAATTTAATCGTCTGAAAATGGCAAAGATAATCATTATGAAATGAATTTATCTATGTGATTCCATGTTACCAAGTTGCAATCGCGGATGAACAATATGTAGCGTTATCAAATTCTATTAAAAAATAAAATGATAGTGAAACCTTTTTCTGAAGGTCTGCAAATGAAGATACACCTTCTTCAACCCTATTATCGAGAGGTTTTCCCTGTAAAAATTTATAATCACAGCAATAAAAAGTGTCGGTAAATATTGTTAATTCTGAGAAACCAATTAGATTAACAATGTCATACGATAAATTTGAATTATGCCTTATTATTTCATAATCTCATTGTTTGTGCAGGCCCTGCTGATACACTTGCATGTATTGTTGCTGTCACGACAGCTTAATACGGAATTGGAGACACTTTCAAGTGTATAATAAATGTGTTCAAAAAAAGAATATGGCAAACATCATTGCTACAGTATTCATTTTTAGAGAATAATTTAACAAAGAGAACATTTGTTGATTTTTCAAGGCTATTAATTGTAGCTAAAATATACCATGGAAATCTTTTATGAGTCATAGATTGGGGAAACTCCTACATTTTAGAATGTGATTAATGTTCAATGGGTTTGCATGATAATAATTACTTGTAGATTCGAGCCTTGTTTCCGGTTTTTAAAATGCTTGGCTTTCTTTTTCGCCTCCGCCAAAGCTGTTTGCAAGCGACGTATTTCAGCTACAATAATGAATGAAAAACAGGGATAATTATGTTGATATTATAGAAAAGTTTTCACCTACTGATTCAGCAATATTTGTGTATTGAGCAAGTGGAGCGAACGGGAATTTCTGTGTACAGAGCATGTGTACAAGCTACATGAGCCCTGACGTCTAATTGAATGTAGAAAACATTGGGTGCGGGATTTTGTAGATTCATACAAATACTGTAGAATGAACGCAAAATCGTAGTGAAAAAATAATCAGGAGAGGATTGTACAGGAATTGAGCACAATCAATGTAGTTGTTCCCAACGGTTTTGACGTTCAAATTATTTGAAATATCCCGTTTTTTCATATTTAATAAACAATTGAATAAATAAGTCGAGAAATATGTTTAAGAGAATGAAAAAAGTTTCATGTCCAGCTCAAATACAGAACAGTGATGAGAAAATTGAAAAATATTCTCTGACCCTGGTTCTCGTGGTCATCAACGTCATCGACATTATCAGTGCTATCTTCAGCAGTATCGGCGGGTATTTCCTCATCACTTAAATTTTCGGCACCATCGTAATCATTAATGGCAGAGGAATTACCAGCAGCATTTTCAGATTTTTTACCACTATTATCTTCCATGCCCGTCTCTTCGTCATCCACATCTTCAACCATGTCCGGGGTGTTTACGCTATCATTGCCATTTTCTACAAGTCCAATGTGCAATTCAATAGAGATAAACCATAAGTATCTAAATATAATCGTAACGTGAAGTGCTCGTAATAACAAGATCAATTCAAATTTCATGTTAATCTATATGATAAACTTGCATTAAATATTGGTCGATTCAAGCTACTTTGAGGGATAAATGTTTGCATCATCTATTTAAATTGAAGAATAATGTTTCAGGCTAGGCTAAACCCCCTTCCCCCTTCATGCTCCCGTGAGTGCGAGAGAGATGGGGCTCAAAACCTTAACACGTATTTTTCAAAAACGACTCAATGAAATGTAAAAAGAATAGTGGGACAACCTGTACGCATTAATTACGCAGGAGACCCGACTCTGCTTTCTCATTATGTCAAGTGATATCAGAGAAAAATGTGTTAAACAAATTTTGAGGTAATGTTGACCTTTAGACTCCATGCAATACAAAATTTTTCTCGCACCAAAAAAAAGAAACGGCGAAATCAACTAAATCTGCGATCACGGGTGGCGAAACAAATTTTTAGTTCGTTCAACAAAATTTGAATTGATTCAACAGCCATTTTCATCAATGGACCAACATGTGTTTGAAGTAAACAATTTTTTTTTGTTCTAACTAAAAATTCGTTTCGCCACCCGTAACCGCAGGTTTAGTTGATTTCGCCGTTTCCTTTTTTCGGTGCGGGTGACGAACATTTATCCACAATCAATCACCAAATTTTAGCAGTAAACGTCTCCTATACACCCCTTTACTCAGGAATTAGTTCAAATAATAATAAAAACACCATGTTTTGACGTTTGTGTTTTTATTACAACAGTCAAGTATTAGAAATTTCGATAAACTAGTGTGTTCTTCCACAGCCAATCCCTGATGAAACTATTCTGCAATTCGCATTAAATGTAGAAAAATGTGGAATTTTCGTAAGCTTACTCTTTCATAGGTATTGTATGCAACAACCGCAGTTTTGAACTAATGATTATGATAACGATGTTGCGATGGAACAATATTTTGTTAAGGCAGTATTCTGGTATGAAGATGTAAATTTTGAGCGTTTTATCAAGCTCGATATAAAAAAAATCTATTTTAACCATTCTTTTTTCTCCTACATATTTATTAATATTATGACAATAATAAAAAAAAATCGAGGAAAGAAATGAAAATGATATAGGTTATAAGTTGGTAAAGTTGTGGTTTCAAAAATGGATGAACTGGCTGACACGAATACAACCCTTCCAGCTATCCGATCACAGATGGGCAAATTTGTAATTTGGTAATGATTGATTACAAATTTGTACTGGCTGACACGAATGCAACTCTTCCAATCATCCGATCACAGATGGCAAATATGTAATTACCCATTACTTCATGCACTTTAATTTAATTTAAGTTTCAGTTGCTTAGAGCATTTTAATTTAATTGAAATTTTTTAAATGTAAGTACCCATCACTTCGAGCAGGTCTATTACATTTAATTGAATTACGCATTACTTCGAGCATTTTCATTAAAGTTAATTTATTTATCTATTATTTCGAGCATTTTAATGAAGTTGCATTTCATTACCCATTACTTCGAGCATTTTAATTAGATTAAATTTAATCGAAATGCTTGATGTAATGGGCATTTTAATGTCATTTAATTAAAATGCTCGAAGTAATGGGTAATGAAGTTCAATTTAATTAAAATGCTTGAAGTAATGCGTAATTAAATTAAATGTAATTAGAATACTCGAAGTAATGCGTAATTTAATTAAATGTAATTGAAATGCTTGAAGTAATGGGTTATTGAATTAAATTAAATAAAAGTGCTGAAAATAATGAGTAATTAAATTAAATTGAATTGAAATGCTCGAAGTATTGAGTAAATTAAACGTGTATATTTGGTGACGAATGTATTTGCTGCTGCACAACACTACATCCGATACATTATATTATAAAGAGATTGATAATTAGTAAGTATGCAGTCGTTATAGCCTCTACCTCAGAGGAAAAGGAAAAAGAATTTTCTCAAAATGGAGGCTATCTGAACATAAAAGGCGTTTTTCAACCATTTTTCATACCTTTTAATCTTCATAAATATAAAATCAATAGTAAAAAAATAATTTTTATACAAAAATAGTAGAAAAGGTAGAGAATTATGCATTAAAGATTGGTGAAAAATTTGGAGTAAATCGGGTGAGTATAACTTGAGATATCATGTGTTGAAAAAAGTAATTTTGAGAAAAACATCTATATATTCCGATTCACGACGGCGTGACGGGCGTAGTTATTTAACTTTTACTGCATTTCGGGTAAAACCGAGAGTGAGGCTCCATGAAGAACGCCACGATACAAATATGGAGACGTTTCCGACATTATTTTATCAAAAAGACACGCCGTAAGTTTGGATGGCGTATCACGAGATAAATATCGATAAATTGTAGTTTTATTGAAAAACGAAATAACGAAATCTAGTTCACAGACGTGCGAGTGAGGGCAGCACCATGGATTCTGGCCAGTAACCTAATATTTAGGGGGCTCGAATGACTTCGTTGGCATTAGCTGTAACGCATTTTAGTCTCTCAATTGACAATTAATTGTTAATTAATTGTTCCCCCTCTTAATTGTCAAAATGTAATTAATTTTCATCCACGGTTGTCGGAGAACGACTGGATGACGATGATACGTCGCTAATGTAGGGATTGAATAAAAATGGTATTTAGCCTCCTCTTAAGGAGGTCGTCTAGTGTGAAGGCTGTTTTTTAATGCTTTTTTCGGGAATTTTTTTTTTCTTGACAAACCATTAAAATAAAATAAATTATGAATTTCGTATCATTTTTATTAACATTTGAACAAACGTTGTGAATTTTTTTAAGTAAATGTTTCAAATATAATCGGAGATACACTGTCCAACAGGAACACATATAAAAAAAGGTGCTCTACTGCTGCCATGATTCTGACCATTCTGCTTATCTGGAATCAAAAAACCAAACACAATCAAAAAACCAAACATGAAGCTCTACCCCGAACCGAAATAAAGCCAGAATTCGAAAGAATCTTTTTTTTTTAATTCTGACTTTATTTTGGTTCCGGGTAGAGCCTCAAGTCTCACAATTGAAATGGCGTTTGGTTTTTTGATTTCAGATAAGCAGAATGGTCGGAATCATGGCAGCAGCGAAGCACCTTTTTTTATGTGTTCTTGTTGGGCGGTGTATCTCCAATTGTATGAAATACATTCACTTCAAAAAATTAGCAAAATTTGTTCAAATGTTAATAAAGATGATACTCAATTCATAAATTCCTTTATTTTAATAGTTTGTCGAAAAAATATTCCCGAAAAAAACATTAAAAAACAGCCTTCACACTAGACGACCCCTTAGAGTGTTACAACCGATTAACGTTTGTACCTGGTGGTGGTGGGTTTGTTTCCGATAACTCTTCATGACAAATCTTTTTCAATTATGTTGCTGTGAACACAGACCCATCTTTGGCCACATTAAGATCCAGCAGATACCGTTTGTTGGCTAAAAGTAAAAATGGTGCTATGTATTACACTGAAAAAAAAATTGTTGGATGAACTGAATCTTTAGTTGCATACGCACAACTAAATATTTAGTTGTACAAACCCAAATTTTTTTGCCTGAATCGTATTTTGGTTAACTGAAGCGTAGAATTAATCAAGAAACTAATGACTTAGTTGGACCAAATAAATATTTAGTCGTGCGTATGCAACTAAAGATTTAGTTCCTTCAACAATTTTTTTTCTCAGTGTACATTGAATATGATTTTATTAAATGCTGATACAAATTTCATTTATTTCGTTAATTTCTAGGATTTATATTTCAACATCAATAATTTTTCTAGAAACTCGTTGACTAGTAATATAGTATCTTACTGCTCTTCCGGATAATTTTCGCTGGCAAATATTCCTCTCCCCATCGGGCCAAAAGAACGCCGTTGACGACTTTCATTGATCTTTCCGTTACAACACTAATTGATGTATCATCCCACATAATCAAAACGTACATAGTGCAGATTTATGTATTCCCCGAGAAATTTGCGTTCAATCTCAGCACTGGTCAACTTCAATAGGTCTTTGAGAAACTTTTGATTAATAATATTCACTTGACAAGTTGAACGAAAAGTCAGTCCAAGGTTTACCCAAAGTTGACCAAAAGTCGACCGAAAGTCGACTTTTGGTTCAACTTGTCAAAGTCCAATAGCTTATTTTTTATTTTTTCAATTCACGAATAATTTTCCGCATTTATTTACAATTACCGAGCCATCTCATAATGCCATTGGATTATCGCGAATCACCTAAAAATAAAAATTATCCTGAAAAACATCCATCTGATTAAAATAATTAAATAAGTCATTCACACGTCACGCGGTTACGTCCGCTGTTCGAAAATGACATTGGGAGCGGGCTTGCATAAAAACAATCTGTCATCAGAGATGTCATTATGAGCTGATCCAAAGCTTTCGGACAGCAAGGATTGCTGTATTCCGCTCGCTCGTTCGCAGCTAGCTTCGAAACGAAGACGCTTGTCATCCGTTCGTTTGTCATCCGTCGATGTGCCCAAACAATGCATAGTACATCCATCATTTAATCGGTACTCACCGTATTGTCGAATCACCCAAACTTTGACCATCGATATCTTGGTCAATTTTGATCGGTAAAAAAATTTAAAAAAAGCGTTCTACTCGGCTGGAGACGCTCTACAACCCCGTCTGCGTTGGTCCACTAGTTCCTTTACTCGCTGTATATATAAGACGAAACTGGAGCGCTGGTAAACATAGTGCTGTAACAATTTTGGGGACGGACCCCAAAATGGAAATGCAAATGTTTTGTCTTGACGTGCAGAAGCGTAGTCCCGAGAGATGGAAATGTTTTGCCTCTGCGTAAGCGTAGTCCTGAGAGAAATACCACGCTGTGCATTCTTTGCCGGTATACGCGTTTCTCTCTCACTCGGTCGTCTTCGCAAACACTTGCGTATACGCGGCTTAATATAGCATCTACTATATCAGTGTAGTTTAAATAAATTCCTTAAGAAAATAATAACCATTATTATAATCACAATTCCTTAGTAGCTTAAATAATTTCCTTAACACGTTGAGCCCGGCGTCGGTCCCTGGGCACCAAAAGTGGCTTTTTTCACGAACTTTTTTTATATGTACGTCCGCTGCCGGCCGAACGGAAATGACAGCAATATCGGCGCCGGGCTCGACGTGTTAGAGACCTGGAAGTATTCAAATGACATACGTATATATATATATATCTCTCTCTATATTATATAAAATTATCGCCGCCGCCGCCGCCGCTGTGTACAAGAATCGAGAACCCAAACCTCCTAACCCAAACCTCCTAACCCAAACCTCCTAACCCAAACCTCATAACCCAAACCTCATAACCCAAACCTCATAACCCAAACCTCATAACCCAAACCTCATAACCCAAACCTCATAACCCAAACCTCATAACCCAAACCTCATAACCCAAACCTCATAACCCAAACCTCATAACCCAAACCTCATAACCCAAACCTCATAACCCAAACCTCATAACCCAAACCTCATAACCCAAACCTCATAACCCAAACCTCATAACCCAAACCTCATAACCCAAACTTCATAACCCAAACCTCATAACCCAAACCTAAAGGCCAACTTCACTAAGTAGAACTTTTACGACGCGAGGGCGCGTAGCGCCCGAGCCGCACGGACCCTAGTATATATATATCGCTCTATATTATATAAAATTATCGCCGC
Organism: Alloplasta piceator; assembly: GCA_946863875.1. NCBI lineage: Eukaryota > Metazoa > Arthropoda > Insecta > Hymenoptera > Ichneumonidae > Alloplasta > Alloplasta piceator. Next base: position 28,751,990 of record OX333079.1, on the reverse strand, counting down.
CGCCGCCGCTGCCGCCGCTGCCGCCGCTGTGTACAAGAATCGAGAACCAAAACCCAAACCCTCAAGGCCAAACCTCGAGGTAGAAACTTGGCGACGCGAGGGTGCGTAGAGCCCGAGCCGCGCGGACCCTAGTATATATATATATTGTAACCGCGTTTCCTGCGCGTTACTCTTCGGACATCCGGTGTGATGAACGTCCCCGGGCGCCAGTCACCTTGAGATGACCCTCGAAGTCTCCCGAAGCTATTCGGGACGATAATGGATCGAACGCACGAGAGACCCGGACGAAATTTCCTGACTAGCTCTTTTCCCAGCTGTATGGTAGAGGGGCGCGATTCTTTAGGCTCACAGAACGACAACCAAAAACGACAACCTAAGGCCCGAAGGCCACGTGTCGACAGCTTCTCGCAAAAGGGATAGAATTTACACGACAAAACGAATCTCCGACGCACAATATCGATAATCGGCCTAACAAAATCTACGCTAGGATCAAACACAAAATTAACTCAATACGTGACACTACAAATATCATACGTTACTCTACAAGTCGACACTAACCAAACGACGATACGCGAAATACAGCCTCGCGAGAGGCCCAATATACAACACGACGCGAATACGATAATTACTCATAACCCAAAGCCAAAAGCGGAAAGAAACTAACAGCCGACTTAACGGCAACAATTCACTAACTAAATTCTTAAATTACTTGCCTCTAATACTCAAGTTCTCTCAGGATCCCGCCCACCCTTTCTTACGATAACGAGATATGCTCGGTGCTTGCTACTTTCCGGGGCAACCCATAGCCAAGATACTCACGGCTCTCTCCGAAGAGGGTACGATAACGATAGCTTGCTCACGGTAACACCGGCGGCGGGCGAATAGATCGAGATCCAGCTCGATATTCACGAACACGACTCTAACCCCTACTCCTTTATCCAATTGCGACGGCAGCGCCATCGCCGTTCATGACCACCCAATGAAACTGCTCGGTCGTCCCCACCCCAAAGAAAAACTGGGAGACACGGCGAGACGGCCGAGCTCCCGCGCGCAACGATCTCCCCTCAGCTCGCACCCCACGGCATACGCCTTGCGCCCGTGGTGTGGCCAACGCCCGCTCGCGCGCTGTAGTCAGCCGTGCTGGTATTGGCTGAAACTCGCGCTTCTTCTAACGCGCCAAAATTTGAAGCGCGTACGAGCGAATGGCGCGACGTGGGTTCCGTAGAAACTCAACGACAGCTGCTCAGAGATATTGAAGTTGGCCGGAACTTCACGACCCGACGACAAGCTCGGATCCCTGAGTCCCGACCCCAAATGGCGAGGCAGAATCAACGCAAGGTAGACGACTTACGATGATCCTTCTCGACTCACGGTAGCGTCTACTCTAACGTGAGCAGGGTTTCCCATACCCAAGGCTCCCCTCCTACCTTGAGGTCCAAATGGTGGAGACTTCCGACAGCTTCTAATGTCACAATAATCCTTTTCCGAATCTCTAACGATAACCTAAACGACATTTCGCGACCAAACCAAAACGAACACAAAATACGACGACTAATACTACAATTTTGCTATTCCCCGCCTCTTGAGTGTCCAAGTAACGGGCGGTTGAAAAACGCCACGTTACAATATATACATTAGGGTGATTGAAAAAAAAAAATTCTTCTCGGAAAGAGGCTGAAAAGTTTCATTTAGGTATGAAGAAAGGCCTGATGAAATATGAGCTCTTAATATTAATATACCCAAACATTGCGCGCATTGCACTTTTCGATTTTCCATTACAATAACATGGAAAAGATTATTTTTAGGTCTTCTGATTTTTATAACTAGTGAACGATTTATCATACGGAAAATGTAAATACATATTTTTGTAGAAAATTAAACGCTCTACAAAAAAAGTTCTGAGTTACTTTTTGATAAGTCCACTCGTTCAAAACTTATTCAATGTCAAAGTTTAATTTTTCTTAAATTTGGCTAATTTTTGGATATTGCACCGGAACTATTAGTTTTATCGACAAAATGTGGATGAAATTCCATGTGAAACATAAATTAAAATTAAAAAAATGGTATTGTGTTGCATAAGTTGCGACGTATGCAATACTTTTTACATAGTTATGAGTGAAATGAACATAACAAACGTTTCTACGTGTTCTGAAAGTGTGTAAATGTGTTTAAATTATTTATAATATATACTTATGCAATTATGCCTCAACGCTGCATAATTCCAGGTTGTTTTGGAGAAACAAATCGTTCAGTTTTTGTTCTTCCAAATGCCCGAATATCATTTTATACATAGACGTATCTACGTAAAACTTACGGCTGTGTCGAGGACACAGCCAACCAGAGATTTCTATTTTTCAATTAAAAATTAAAATTGAATGAAAATTCACTGTTATACTGCAGCGAATATCATTTTCTTGATCGAAAATTGAAATTTTGAACCGAACTTCTGCTGCAACATTTTTCTAAGGGCGGGAGGTAAGGTATTTTTTTCATAATTTCTTTATTTTATTGAATGAATGCTTAATATCTCAAGAATATTGTGTCAAAATTCAAGTCGATCGGTGCAAAATTAACGGAGTTATGAGCACTTGAGCGTCCGTTACTCCTTCAGCAAAAATCAAAATCTACTCGACCAATCGTTTTGAAATTTTGCACAGTACTTCTTCACATAATTCACCAGGCATTGTTGAGAGCTTTTTTTAAGTTAATGATCAATTTTACAACAACCAATAGGCCGATTTTTTTTGCGAAAATCGGGTTTTAGGCTTCCAAGTGCTATGAAAAATTGGAAAAACGGAAAAAAATCCTCTCGCCATTACCTCGAGAGACATCACCTTTAATAAATGCGTTTTAATTTTTTCGTCTCGAATGATTCTGTTGTGAGTTATACTGAACCTCGCAAAACTATTTTTTATCGAGGCGCCTCCGGAGATTCACTGCCACTCGATCAATTTTCAATATTTTGCAATGAAAATGTAGGGAAATATTGTTCAAATATTGCATTATTATATTGAAATTGATTGAATAAACTAACACTATCTGTGTCGCAAAAAAAAATTTTTTAAACATGCTGTTTTCACCGAATTGACCTCCCCTGCCCCCCCAAGTGATCTATTTTTTTCCATCAATATATTGGTTCACATTTCTCAAAAGTTTCATTTATATTTTACATGAAATTTCATCCACATTTTGTCAATAAAAATAATAGTTACGGAGTAATATCCGAAAAATCAACCAATTGTACGAAAAATTAGACTTTGTCATTGAATAACTTTTGAACGAGTGAACTTATCGAAAAGTTACTGAGGACCCTTTTTGTAGAGCGTTAAATTGTGTACAAATATATGTCTGTAGATTTCCCGTAAGATGAGTCGTTTGCTAGTTATAAAAATCAGAAGACGTAAAAATAATGTTTACCATGTTATTCTCATGAAAATAAAAAAGTGCGATGCGGACGATTTTAATATTAATATCAAGAGCTCATATTTTAACTGACGTTTGTTTATACCTAAATGAAACTTTCGAGCCTGTTTCCAAAAAGATAGAAAAATAATTTTTTTTTTAAACGTTGTAAAATATATATATACTAGGGGTCCGTGCGGCTCGGGCGCTACGCGCCCTTGCGTCACCATGATTCCAACCCTCCAACCCCAAACCTCCAAACTCAAACCCAAACCTGACCCCTCCATTCTTGTATAGAGAGGTATATATTGCAGTGAGATTTATAAAATAAAATACGTAAGAACCCGAAGTACATTGTTGCGAAGGATTCCCAAGACAAGAAAATTTACCGTGCGCAATTAAAATGATCGACTTTTTAGCAGTTTCCCTAGCATGAAGTGCTACCGTCGCTTTCTAGAAAAAAAACCGCAAAAGCGACTAATAAAGCGACCGGTCGCTTTGTGACAAAAATGGACCGCTGAAGCGGCTGAAGCGATCGGAACAGCGACCAATCAAATTTTGTTCCAGGTTCGGTTGCTTTTACGGTCCCAAAACCGTAAAACGACCCATCATTTTTTTGTTGCTCAGGTGTTCGCATTTTTCCATTTTTTAAACTGACCCTCGTGGTTTTAAAAATGCAATAAAATGAGCAAAAAAAAGTGATTGGTCGCTGTTCCGGTCGCTTCAGCGGTCAATTTTTGTCACAAAGCGACCGGTCGCTTTGTTGATCGCTTTAGCGGTCGCACTGTTTGGTAGGGTTGGGAAGAAGACACGTGCTCTGTGCGATCGCCGAACCCCCTCGAGCTATAAATGAAATGTACGTTACACACTTATGAACCACGAAAAAATACGATTGGCATTTTTAAACAACATATGCGCAGAAACTTGTATATACATGCATATATATCCTTCTCACTGTAATTGACGAATCCCCGCCGTGTTCATAGTCGTGGGAGTTCAGTGTAATATTGCTTTAATGAAGACCGATCTTAGCGAACATTGCTGTGATGGAGAAATCGCAACATATTCATAATTCGCCATATTTTAATTCGCAATATGAACTATATAGTGAGAATAATCAGTTAATTTTTAATATTCATATATTCTATAGATGGAAGATCGTTCGTCCGGAAAGCGACGTGCTTCTCCTAAGGGAACGGAGAAGAAAAAAAAAAGAAGTCGAGCCATCACGGTGTCAAGAAACGTGTAAGTTGGATTGCAACAAATTGTTAATGTGAAAAAATCTAGCCCAGTTGTGGATGATGATGAAGAGTCCTAGGAATGTAATTGAATTTTTCTTACCACATTTGAAAAAAAGTATTCATACAGACTAGCGCCAAGTATTGAATTGAGGTAGTAGTCTCGCGACAGTACCATTAAAAAGTTTATATCCCGCGTAGCCTTGCGCTGCTAGGCAAACTACCGTGGTTCGTACGAAAACTTTCGATCGAGTACAGGCAGCCCGCGCGCTGCCACACGCGAAGTGTATATACCGACACACAAACACTACCGTACGAACACGTGCGCGGAAGCGACGCGTTCAATTGCACACACAATTTTACGCTTCAAAAGCCTATGTTTTACGAATGAGACGGTCGACTGTAATTATTTTGGGCTCTAAATGTTCACAAAAACCCATTCTGTCGTCTAGCCAATTTTTATAAAAATGTGTCTCGCACTGTCTCAAAGTGTCAAACACTTTGAGACAGATTTTCGTTACAATTTATGTCGTGCTCTATTTATATGATATAAAACCCTGTGCAAAATTTTAGAAAGGTTCATTGTTTGGAAACTGAGATATTTATTGTTAAAGTTGTGCTGTTATACACGTAGTATTATGGGAGAAACTGAATTCTATGCTTAATTAACTACACGGCGAGACACATTTTTATAAAAATTGGCTAGACGACAGAATGGGTTTTTGTGAACATTTAGAGCCCAAAATAATTACAGTCGACCGTCTCATTCGTAAAACATAGGCTTTTGAAGCGTAAAATTGTGTGTGCAATTGAACACGTCGCTTGCGCGTGCGTGTTTGTAGGTAGTAACCTTCAAGACTATCATGATCTGCGTTTTGTGGTGTAAAAGCTATGTGGTGTGAAACATACATGTATTCGGGTCCAGACACAATTACTTGGTTTAATTATTTAGTAATAAATGCAACTGTTTTCAATATGCAGAATTCATAAAGTAGATAATGAATTTGAAGATATTAAGTCTTTGAATGGTAGTAGTTTTTTTAATGGATGTGAAATTGAAATTGGGAAAAAACTCGTATAGGTACACTGAGAAAAAAAATTCGTTGATCGAAACAAACTTTATTTCGTTTAACAAAATTATTTAGTTCGATACGGGCAACTAAATATTTGTGAGATCAGTCGAAATAATTTGTAAATGCTGGATATAAATCATTATTTGTATTAAAAAAATTACGGCATAACCAAAACAGACGATAGTAATGCAAATAAATGTTTTGTTGAAACATCAACGTATTTTGTCGAAATAAAATTTATTTAGCAATCAAAAGTGATTATTCGTTTCAATTGTCAACATTGCTTTGGCTTTTAATAAAAAATTAGTCGAAATAGCAACATGGAATAGTTCAGTACAATCCCAATGTAGTTTAGTTCATTGAAATGCAGTTGAATCTAATATTCATAAAACGTTCAATTAACTAATGTTTTATTTCTGACTCAGAGCTTATGGGATCTGGTCCAAAACCTGAAAGTTGAAATATAAAAAAATGTACTCGATCTCAATAAAACCTCCGTCAATTAGTCTAGCCAATACATAAAATTGTTGGTTTAATGAGAAGCTATTTTGCATTAACTGAAATTGTGTTGTATCTAACCGGTAATTAGTCCAATGAACACAACAAATAGAAGATTCAATCCCATGCGTGTTCATTAATGTGGTTAAACATGTTATAAAAAATATATAGCCCTTGCCAAATTATTTAATATGCGTAGTTTACCGGTCCTAAAAAAAAAAAATGGAAAGGAAAGAAAAATCTGCGCCAATTCTCCGATCTAATTTCTCTGTCCGACCGGGAATCGAACCCTCAAACGTACCTATCATCTTTCCCATCGTACCTAACTACCTAATACGCTACCTATAACGCTATCGAATACTACTCTGCACGTGAAAAAAATGAGAGGTTATGAAGATTCGAATTTTTTTCGGCAAGGGAAAATGTAATTTGTTGTTTATGACGTTTAAAACGTTTTTTTCATCAACACTGTACTCGCTAATTCCAATCGTACATAAAAAAAATGTCGAAATAAATAACTAAATAATGTAGGTCTAACTAAATAATTAGTTTCTCGAATAATTCTGCGCTTCGGTTGACCCGAATATTATTCAGGCAAAAACATGTTGAATTGTACCAACTACATATTCGCTTCAACATATTTGACCACCGAAACTTCGACTCTACAATATGATGTAGTTAGTTTTAGAAGCAAATAATATTTCTGGTGAACAAAATTATTGTTGAATAAACTGAATGAATAATGATAATATGAACCAACTAATTTCTGCAAAATTTGGTAACTTCAGATTCGCCCAATTAGTTGAAATTGAACAAAAAGTTTATTATTGGATTGTGGTTCCGTTGTATTAAACGAAGCCTATTCTGTCGTTGAAATAACTCGAAAAAAGATTATTCTAAACCAGATTTCAGTTTTCGACCAACAAAAGATTTCAGCATTTTAAATATATCAAGATTATGAATAAACTAAATTTTAATTTAGCTGGGATGATTTGATGATCAGATAAATTAGTTGATGTTACATTACGCTTGGTTTATTAAAGCAAAAGTTGGTTAAGATCACTGAAATGTTTCTAGCTTTTAAAATTTAAATGACCTACATTGGTAGTGCTCTTGTAACAATTTTTTTTTCATATCTGGCTTTACCGTTAGTTTGAATAATCAAATACATTTCTTTGATCCAACCATACGGTGTAGTCAATCCGATAAGTAAGATATACAATAATATTTAATTAAAGCAACTAAGAAGCATGTCTAAGCAAATAAACGATACTAGTTGGTCGAACACATTAATTTTGCTACGGTGATTTAGTTGATACAAATAAGAACATTTTTTTAAAATTTGGTTCGATTACTTACATCATATTCTATTCAACAAATAAATAGTTCAATTGACCACTTCCGTCCAAATAAATGGATTTAGTTCGATAAACAATTTTTTTTTCTCAGTGTTACTAAGAACGGTCAGAAATTATTTATTGTGAATACTTTTAATATGTCACATGTATCTCCAGAGTATATAACGTCAAAAGTTAATGAAAAAGTTAGTTGAAGTATACGTTCATATCATATTATATCATTTATAAGGTTCACTTTGTTAGAAGTCCAAAATGAAGGCAATTTCGTAGATTTAAGATTTTCGAATCGTAAACTATGATGGAAAAGCAATTTGTTCGTCAAAAGTACGATTTTTATAATTATTTTTTTATCTCCAGACCGCAAATAGTTGATGTTTTGGCAACGTAAAAAAAATCCCAATTTGAAACCCTTCTCATAGGAACATATGTGTAACGTTTTTACAAAAATGTTAAAACTGTATTAGTTATAATGTTGACGATGCTATAAAAAACTCGTTTTCAGTCCATTGTGGATAATAGGTACCAATGCACGAAAATTTTGGAAAATCTAGACGATCTGCGATCGGAGTTGAAAAAAGACAAAGAAGATAGAAGCGCGTTTGGGTTAATGGTCACATCCAGTCTTCAAATACTCCAAGACAATTGGAAACAGATACGAAGTAAGTAGTTGCACCCTCTTGAAGAAAGATTTGCAGTAGTGATTTATTGTTGTTTCGAGTCTTCAATATTAATATATTTTTAATGTTACGAAACGTCAAGAAATTATCTGAATACATGCGTGTCCGATCCTTCATTACTCGAAAACGCGTCTACCCATCAAATCGGAACTTTGCACTTGTTTCTAATAATAATAAGCCCTATTGTAAATAATTTCAGTTTGAGCTTGTATTTTTTTTGTTTTTTCCAAGAAACGCGTAACGTTGTTATTTGTGCACGAAAGAAAAAATTGTCCTGAAATTTTTTTACAGAGCCGATATACGATTAAAGTTTCTCCGTATCACAATCAAACGAATGTTCTAGTAGGACCGTTGTATATATAAGATTATGTATCTATTCGCCGTTATCGAATTAGTCCATCCGAAAGTACTTCACGTGGCAGAGTCAAAATTTCCCTATCCAATATCGCCAATACACGAATCGTAATACAATCTGCAGGTGCACGGGAATCTGCAATGGTCACAAATGAGCTGGAGCTCAATGATATCACTAAACCACCAATGCCTGGATTTATTAGAAGCGGCGAAAATGGACATACGGTAAACAAAAAATTATCGAAGATCCTATAATATAATGTTTGTGTCGTGAAAAATTACCCGTTTCATCAAATGTTTATCTATAGCATATTCACTAACAGACTTAAAATTTATTTTGAAGAACCCAACATAATTTCTGTTGGAACAACAACAGATAACAAGCGATAACAAACGAGCACTTATGAACATTTGCCTTGATGGCAGCAGATGCCAATATGATCACAGAAGTTTCTGCTTTTTAGCGCAACGGCCACCGAAATACTCCAAATACTTATCCTCATTATAAGTGTATATTTTGATACAATTTGGGAAGGGTCGTTTGTGTAAGACGAATAGATGATACCCAGAATGCGTAAAAATACGTCACACACGATGTACCAGTGGGTGGTACCACGATGGCTCGTCGTGCCTCGTGTATGAAGCGATTGACACTAAAATCGAACCCTTGTTCAAACAGTCAAAACTCTGGTACGGTACGAGCTATAGGGGTGATTTTCTCTTTTATATAAAGCTAACAGACGATGCTTTTTCAAACATTAATAAATTTGTAGTGCTTTTTAAAGGGGGAGGCATAGGATCAGTTATCATTTGAATTTATGGAAAATGTTCCATTCTCACAGATTATGGAAAAAATTTTAACCAGCGTTGATGGAACAAAAAATCTATACAAAATTTAGAACTTTAAGTAACTAACCGGTTGTGACGAAACAGGGAAAGCAGTAACAAAAATAAAAATAATAAATTTTTCATTTCCAATTTATCGATTGCAATCGGTAGGTTCACTGCGGCCAAGGAATTTGGATTCCCAAAGTCACTTACGATAACGCAGTAAAAAATGCCCGGAGTCATTCGCAGTTCGTAAAAAATATAGCTCTGTCTGTATTTGGATTCGAGGAACTGAAGAACTCGAGGGTAACTGGCAGTACTTCGAACAGAACAAAAAGCGCGGCAAAACCATCGTTAGATGCAACGAAATCTTTGGCTGTCCGTGGTAAGTCTTATTTCATAATTAGTCTAATTTCATAAGTCTTAATTTCATAATTTATTAGCTTGAGACCTGGGTAAAAAAAAATTGTAATCCTTTTGTTGCTGAACTAGATTAATGTATTTTAAATTCGATTATTACTATGATTACTAATGATGGGATCTATTTATTTTCGCAAAGGTTTTGAAAAATCGATATCTTGAAAAAGGTTAAAAAAAAAACGTGGGAAAAAATCATGGAGGCCCCTTTCAACCAATATTGAAACAAAAAATTTTCAAAAAAATCGGAGATGAAAAAAAATGGTGCTAAATTTAAAATCGAAAAAAAAAATAGATCCCGTCGTTTGCCCATTATCTAGTCAGGCTTAAAAGTTGTGGAATGGATGACAGTATTGTACAAAATTTTTTTAAGATAATCGATCAGTTTTTTTTTTAATCAACAATTTATAGTGAAAATTTGAAAATCTCATAGGAGTACGGTTTAATTTTTTTTTCCGATATTTTTTATCAAAAGTACGTTAAAAAACAAAAATGTTAAAAAAAAATAATCCCATTTGGCCCATTTTTCGCTAAGTTATGGGCGTTTGAAGAAAAAGTAGCCTAATTTTTGAAAAATCGATATCTCGAAAACGGCTCGACCAAAATAATTGAAACAAATTATGAAGACATCTTTTAACCAATACTAAAACATAACAAATTTTGAAAAAAATCGGAGATGCATAAGCTGAATAAGGTCCGGTTTGGCGTGGAACGCCTCATATATACACTCAGTCAAAAAATTAAAGGAACAGTAAAATTTGCGAGATTTTTCACCGATTTTCCAAAGGCTGTGACTTTGTTGATTTTGGTCGGAAATTTTTTTTAAAAGAAGCATTTTGTAGCTTGAATCTTCTAGTTTCGGAATCTTGAATCAAAAAATTTTTTCGGGCACCACCCTCGATGCAGTCGAAAGAAGTATCGAGGAAAAAGTTTTATCGAAATTTTTGCTTTTTTCAAAACATTCGTTGGGCTCCAAAAAATTTTTTCGATCTTAACCAATTCATGGATCGTTTAGCTGGATTCTTTAGTTTCAATTTGCTTTTTTTATTTTTGTTTTACGACAATTTTTCGCTGAGATATCGGCGATTGAACAAAAATTTGTTTTTTTTTAGATTGTCGATATCTCTGGAACTAATCATTGTAAAGCGAGTAAACGGTGGGTTTCGGAAACTTGAATCTGTCTTCTATAAGTTCCCGTTACTGTCACAGACGAAAAAAAATCTTTTCGATGGTTCATATCGACATGAAAAAGTCCAAAAAAATGGCTGTTTTTCTCGTTTTAGGAAATCTACCACAACTCTGCAGATATTGCGAAAAATAACAATGTTCCCAGGTTTTTTTTAGCTCAATACATACCTAAAAACCATGCCAATTTTCAAAACAATCGGTCCAGCCGTTTTTTGTGACTGCATCATCAAACTTTAAAAAAAATGGAAGGAACACGTTTATCGATCCCCTAAGACTAATTAATGGTGTTAAAAATGAGGAAAAATGTTTTATTCTTATTTTCTCTTTAATTTGCATTGAATGAGGTCGAGAGCTTGAAAAAAATGCAAATTTCAAAAAAAAAATTTTTTTTCAATTTAGGAAAAAATATTGTTTTTTTTCCAAAATTTTGGAAAAACGTTGTTTTTTTCAAAATTTAGGGGAACAAATTCAATGCTAATAATGCTAATAATTTTCATGCAAACAAAAATTTCTATGCCCAATTTTGCCTTAAAAAATTCCAAATAAAGGGTTTTTTCTTGTTTTGGAAAATCTACCAAAACTTCGTAAATATTGCAAAGGGTACTAATATTTGCAGGTTCTTTTCTAGCTTAATGCATACCTAAAAACCCTGAAAATTTTTGAAACGGTCTATTGGATCGTTTTTTTACCCAAATCGTGAAAGTTTAAAAAAAATGAAAGGAGCACGTTTATTGATCGTTAATCACCAATTAACGATGGTAAAAATGAAAAAAAACTTTTTTTTTGTCTCTCAAATTTGCATTTAATGAGTGTGAGAGTTAAACAATTTTTTTTTTTAAATTTGACTTTTTGTTCAACTGTCACACTCATTAAATGTAAATTCAAGAAGCAAAAAAATAGAAAAACTTTTTTTTTCATTTTTACCATTTTTTGTCTGTGATAGTAACGGGAACTTATAGAAGATAGATTCAAGTTTCCGAATGATGATGTACGATGATTAGTTCCAGAGATATCGACAGTCTAAAAAAAAACAAATTTTTGTTCAATCGCCAATATCTCAGCGAAAAATGGTCGTAGAACAAAAATAAAGAAAGCAAATTGAAGGTAAAGAATCCAGCTAAACGATCCATGTATTGGTTAAGCTCGAAAAATCTTTTTGGAGCCCAACGAGAGTTTTGAAGAAAGCAAAAATTTCGAGAAAATTTTTTCCTCGATACTTCTTTCGACTGCGTCGAGGGTGGTGCCCAAAAAATTTTTTTGACTCAAGATTCTGAAACTAGAAGATTCAAACTACAAAATTCTTTTTTTTTTTCAATTTCCGACCAAAATCAACAAAGTTACAGCATTTGGAAAATCAGTGAAAAATCTCGAAAATTTTACTGTTCCTTTAATTTTTTGACTGAGTGTATTTATTTTTAAAGTAGTGCCGGTGTGTACACTGGGGTGGTTATTATTCCGCGAAAGTAGCATTTTTATATCTCTCACCACTTGGATATCTTCCATTTGATAAAAAAAAAATTTTACAAAGTTTAAGACCAATCGGACAACGTTTGCCCGTGGCTTAAGAGGGTCAAAGTTTAATATTGGTGCCAAATAATAAAAACTAGCTTTTGAGCTCTTTTTCGTGTAGAGCAGCGACGAAAAATTGCAGTGGGCTATATAATCCACAGGATTTCTACACTGAGGAAAACATGTAGTTGGAAAGCTCGAAAATTGTTTGATGCTATCAAATTATTTAGTCCCATACGCACGACAAAATATTTTTTAATTTAACAATATATTTTGATAATGAAATAAATAAATCGTAATTTGGATCCACAAAATTGAGTGTTGCATTAAAATATCGGAAAACTTTGAACGTAATATTTAGTTAGTCTGAAAATAATTACATCTTCAATGAATATGTTATTTGTTATAGAAAAACACCCACAACAAAATTCACAAAATAATTTACTATTCAAACAAAAAACTAAAAAAATAAACATGAACCCGTATATAACAACGAATAAAAATGTAGTTGTATCGAGTACGTCACTGTTAACATGTGCGTAACAAAAATTATTTTTAACCAACGTTTCGTCTTTGTATCAGAATGGGAACAAACATTACTTACCTATAAATACATATATGCTTGTCCCAATATAGTTTTCATTCTATATTTGGTAAAATGTACTCAATATGCGATTGCGTAACCAAATGCTTTAGTTGAATGAAAAGTTTATACTTCCTATGCAATGTAGATTTGTTCACCGGGAAAAAATGCATTAAATGGAAACACTTTTTTTGACGCCACAAGGGCTTTTCCTTAACTAATCAATCGTAAGATTAATCAGTCAAGCGAAAGCTTAATTTATTTATCCTCGCTCCCATGAAGAACACCAACGCCACCGAACTGCATTGGTGATCGCAATAAAACATGTAGTATTTAGTCAATAGGACTGCGCGACCACAGAGCGCGGGTAAAGTTCAAACAATGTCCAATTTAATGTTGGGCCCCGATGTGAGCAATACATGGGACTTTATCGATGCTCGGTGGCTCTCTCGCTAGCATGTGAGCGCGCGCTATAGCTGACGCCACCTACCGGATCTTGGGCAAAGTGTTGATATTTATTGGACAAATGTATTGTGGCCTGAATTGTTGAGTAAATAATTTGGTCACATTAAAACAATTTCAAGCTTTTAAACCAAATTTGTTTCTCAGTGTACTAAACCTTTTTATCGGTGCACGACAGGGGTTCAATTAGTTTCGCTTTTTATTCGCTTAGTTGAATGCTTATTGTAATTTGTTTTAATTAGCTATATTTTGTGAATAATTGAGATTCTGATTTCTCATGAATAAGGTATGCAAAGAGATGTTTGGAATGATCTTGAAAAATATGTTCGAAATGAAACAAAATATTTTGTCAATTTACGGAAATTAGTTATTTAGATTGTGTTGTGTTGATTTTATCTATAATAGACTATTAATGAAGTTTATTGGAAGTGTCGAAATTATTTGTTTGTAGTTTTTTGAATGAGTTTTATTCTCACTTGAAGATTGTTCAAAATCTTATCTCCAATTATAATATGCATTTTCCAAAGACTAAATAATTAAAAAAATGTATATATCTTTTATTCATGTCAAATAATAACGTATTTTAGTATAACAGATCATTTTTTAACGACATGTAACTATGTTGAATTATTTTTAGGAAAACGAGGTAAAATCTTTCGTAAGAAGGGGGGGGGGTCGAACAAATCTTATGTGTCCTTACATGGGGAAGGGGGGGGGTCAAAGGTGGCCGAAATTATCCTTACATAATTAATGAATGGCCCCTAATTGTTAAAAATTGATCTCAATAGTAGAACACGTAGGCAGAATGCCGAGTTATTTTTTTATTCTTTTCCTTTCCTTGCGCAATCATCATTGACTTTGGCCGCCCACGCCCTTTCTCCAAAAACCAACCCACTCAGCGAACCGAGTATACCGTCAGCTATTCTCTCCGTTTCGGGAGCCCGTTACGTTTTCGGCTTAGTTGCATTCCCTTTCGGAATTTTTCGTTCATGTGGTTCGCCGATTCCTCGAAAACAAAGATCGGCTGACGCTCAACGGCTCTTAAGGCGACCGAGACGGAGAGATTGGCGCGAGGATAACTAAAAGTAAAAATCCGCGTTGCACATATTAAAGTGTATAGGGAGAGCAGTGACCGAGTGGCTAGAGCGCAAGTCTCGTAACCCGCGGGATCCGGGTTCGATTCCCAGCGACGCCGCTGAAAAATATGTTCAATTTTTCAAGTGTTTACAAAAACGCTGGAATCTCGCAACACCTCATTGTGATGGGTGGGTGGCAGTTGCGCGGTTCCGGTGCACTGTGGGTAGATTCACAGAAAAATCGGCAAAACTAGGCCGATGTGCGTACTGAAAAATGCAATGGTGATTCTCAAGTTTTTAACCTCGCTGATTTCAAATCTGGAATCAAAATTTCGAAAAAACAAAATGGCGGACCGGAAGTGACTGCGTTACTAAAAAGAATCCGATTTGAGTAGGGGTAAATTAGCGGTTTAAAAGTCACTGATTAAAAATCTCAAATCCAAATTTTAAAAAAACAAAATGGCAGACCGGAAGTGACTATCGGCGTTACTAAAAAGTATCCGATTTGAGTAGGGATCGGTAAATTTGCGGTTTAAAAGTCACTTATTGAAAATCTTGAATCAAAATTTCGAAAAAACAAAATGGCGGACCGGAAGTGACTATCTGCGTTACTAAAAAGAATCCGATTTGAGTAGGGGTCAGTAAATTTGCGGTTTAAAAGTCACTTATTGAAAATCTCTAATTAAAATTTCGAAAAAACAAAATGACGGACCGGAAGTGACTATCTGCATTACTAAAAAGCATCCGATTTGTGTAGGGATCGGTAAATTTGCGGTTTAAAAGTCACTTATTGAAAATCCTGAATCAAAATTTCGAAAAAAAACAAAATGGCGAACCGAAAATATATTTTTATCTTACTCATAAGCAACTTTTGCTATCAGAAATCAATAGTTGTGTTTTGAAGGTTGTTTTTTATAAATTTTGAATGAGATTTGGGGAAAACAAAACGATTGTCTGGAAGTGAGGGAAAGTTTTCAAATAATTTCGGAAAATTAGTTATAAATCATTTTTAACGAATTTTATTGCTAAATACATTTAAAACAGCAATCGACACTTAACAAATTAAATTTTACCGAAAATAATACGTGCGTTACATAGAATAATTAATAAATAATAATGATAATGATAATATTAATTATTAATAATTATTCCTGATTTCAATATTAATCATAATCGTCAGCGTCGGAATCGCGATCGCCGTCGTCAGAGAAATTGGTGGATTCTGATTCGTCACTCGTGTATTCCATTAGTTCACCTAAACCATACTTATCGCGAGAACTATCGGTACAGAGCAAAAGTTGCAATGCTTCTGGTGATAAACTTTTTGCTTTTTTCGGATACTGCTTGCCCATGCTCGATATGTATGGATCTGAAGTTAAGAGGAGTCGATTGAAAACGTCTTGCATGGTCGCTGTTCTCGAGTGTTTTCGAGCAAAACACTCGCGATATTTTTTAATATCCTTGTTACGGGCTTCCTGTGCGTCTTCTGACATTTGCCCGATAGGAAGCGGGGACCATTCAATTATCAAAGGACCGTGAATCAAAACTTTGTGAACCGTAGTTGGCATGCAGTACCAAGAATACAAAGTTACGAACATTTCGGCGGTTTCAAGACTATATTGTTTGAAAGCAGTTACATTTACGGCAAAGCCACTTGAAAGAACTTGCAATATTATGTGGAATCTTTTCATAATATTCTCGTCCAAACCCAAAATTCTTGATGAAATTTGAGTATTTTCGAAAAAACGTCGCGCAGTGTTTCCGTCGTTACTGCTACCAAACCCTTGTTTCGGTTTATCAACATCAAGATGCAACTCTTTCTTGAATGCGGCTTGAATAACTCGTTTTCGCTCAGCAACTACTTTTTTTCCTTTATCTTTTCGAGTTTGCCACTTGTGAACACCGATTTTATAGCCGATGTGCAAGAAGCACTCAAAAAAACGGATCTACGCATGCAACGTTGATAATCCAAGTTCGAGTCGAGTTCTGTCAACGTCTACAGTTTTCATCAGCTCTATGTCATTAAATTGCGATGATGTGAGATTGCATATATAGCAACGCATTGCGGATTTTGTATTTGTCACGGAGTTGCAAACTTTGCCGTCAATCATAGTGAAATACAGCTCGTATTTAACAGTAACTTCCTTCCCGTCAATAAATGTCGTAAAAGGGGTGAGAGACTCGATCTGATTATCAACGTGTTGCCGTTCCTGAATCGTTAACGACAGTTTCTTTTAAAAATTGAATTCTAATAGGGCGACAATACCGTGGAGATGAGGGCCTGGGATTTTTCCAAAGGACGAATTCTTTTTTTGAGATATCCGATCCTAAAATTTGCAATGGAGCTAAAGACGTTAAAAATATACTCGCATCAGAACTCTCAGCATTCGTAAACTTTTGTTTGTATTCACTGTGCCCAGAGCTTCCATCACAACCCCATTTACAAATTAGTCTTAAATTCTTCGATTCTTCAGGGCGCAAAGAGTTAATCACGTCAGTTTGCAACTTTAGAATTCTGTCGCAAGTGTGATCAATCAAAGACTGTAATTTCACTTCGGCTAAAGTCTCAGTTACCGTTATATCTGAAGGGTAACAACGGTTTTTAGCAGCAACGACTTTTGCGTACGATGGATAAATAGCAACTTTTTTATTTCTCAAAGATCGCCTGATGTCTATGTATTGCTGTTTTGTTAGTTTTGCATTTACAAAATCTATCAGTGCTTCATCTCCAGACATCTCAACTAGCCGTGGATCTATCGACGATTCATATGCTGTTCGGTATCTCGCAGCTCTTGAGGGAGATTTTGTTGTGATGTTTTTTAAAATAGTGGCAGCATCGTTTAATCCTGCAGAACTGAGTCTCATCCTGGTGGCCAAACTTAATTCCTCCACGCAATGCTCTTCACTGACTTCTAAAGCCCTTCTTTTCTTGGTACGTTCACTCGACTCTTCGAAACTCAATTTTCGAGGTCGCCCAGATACACCTGAAGTTGATGGCTCTCCAATTGGTTTCGTACAATTCTGAAAAAAATAGCGCGAGCGTTATACTATACATCTTGACCCATAACTCGAGTTTTCGAAACATCAATAAAATTAATTACCAAAATAGTTATTGAAGTTTGCAACCATTTTTCATTTTTTTTTAAAAATGCATCGTGGCTTCTGTGCACTTCGAGCCATCTACTTTTGATATTACAAAGTAATTTTTTTAATGAATCCTTTTCATTGTTGTCAATCGTGAAAGATTCGGATGACTCAAGAGTAATTTTTTCCTCAAAAATCTGAAGTTGCTCATCCAGGCACAATTTAAATTTCTCCTTAATCATTCCAAAAATATCCTGATAAGTGCACGTGTAATCCATGGCACGTGAACCTAGAATAAAACAAGTATGATAAACATTTACTAAAAATGAATGTGTTCATGGGAAAAATTTTAATCTAATTGTAAATGATAGTATAAATTATTGTAACATTTTGAACACCCGTTACATGAATCATGACTCTTTACGAATAGATCACTGGGTAGAAAATTATTTTATATTCCACAAGGACCGGCTATTGTCCCCAGCAGGTATACGTTTACCTGCTGGGGACTATGCGCCCAGCCTGAACAAAGAAGCCAAGCGTTGCGCGACATGAGAATTCCGGTTCCCAAAGCCAGATATGCAACAATCTGCAGAATTTTTTTTATAAATTCTAATCTTAATAACATTATCAATAGGCTACAATGTTCAAAAGTCTGGGATCTCCTGGGATCATAACTATTTTTATACTTCTTTTGGAAAAATAAATTTACAAGCTTGCTTAAAATGCATACATTGAACACTTTTTTATACATACAATATTTCAAATTTCAAAAAACTATTTGACATGATAGTATTCTACATACCTTCAAGATTATCTCCCATTTTACCGATTTGAAATCGGTAGCGTAGAACAAAATATATTTCACTTTGCGCGAATCAAAAATTTCAGCGTACAAAATCGCTACGTTCTTCACTCTTGAACGGTCGAGTTCAGACTGTCGTAAGTCGAGTACCGCGAAGGGTAGGGACCGGTCCTTTTACAATAGGGCGTACAAATACCTGGTCTTTGAAATGACATACATAGAAATACGAAATGAGAACACTCAATTTTTGGGTTTTGCCGATTTTTCTGTGATTCTGCCCACAGTGCGGTGGAGACTCGCGCACGGTTCACATCGCTGGGATGGTGGCTCACTTCTCCTCGGCAGAAATGTGATACAGTAGAAATGGGAAAGAATGGTGACGGCTGCAGCTGAAGAGAAATACAGGGAAAAGTAAGGAGATGGAAAAAACCCCAAGGAAAGGTAGAACAGTGTACAAACCCGAAAGGGTACCCTAACAAAACGGGATACCAGTAAGTGACTAGTTAGCGACCGTCGTCTGTTCGTATTTTCAACATTGCGACCAGTTAGCGACCAAAAATTGGTCGCTAACTGGTCGCAAACTGGTCGCAGTGTTGAAGATAGCGACCGGACGACGGTCGCTAATTTTATTAGGGTATACAAAAGAAAAATAGGAAATGGAAATATTAAAATGTAGAATGCTTGCTTCATTTATTATGTTCTTGAAGAAACATGCTTTATGTACGTGATTGAAATAACCGTTTGTATGTAGAGTTTTCGGATAATAAAAGCTAAACTTCTAAATCTATAAATTAATTATCAAGGTTCACTTTCTATGTACATACAGATATCTTCAGGCATTACTTAACGCACGAACAGAAGTGCTCAGAAAGTTTGATCCAGGAGGAAATGGCAGAGTATTTAAATTACATTCGGGGCAAAATTTCGGACATGAATCGGCGATCAAGAACCATATGTTAGTAAAAAAATCAATACATACAATCAGATTTTTTCCATAATATTCGATGATACAAATAATTGTTCCTCAAACCGGTACACTACACTTGACACGATCTAGTAAATCAGTAATACGATTATGGCCTGCTATTGTACGTAGTAATTTTTTTAAATATTTATTATTAACTTTCGATTTTTGCCCCTTGAACATATTTCTTATAGTGATAACACAATTGTAGGGATCCGGCCAAAAACCATACATTCAGACTACCTTGGGCATTAAAAATCAACCCGTTTGTCAGAAATTTTTTTTTTTCGATTTACAGTAAAACATAATACATCTGAAATCAACCAACATAATCAAGGTTCTGTGTCTCGCAGCCCTGACTGAAACCCTTCAATTGCACACATAATCTTCGACCTTTAAAATTTCACCGTGATGATTTTCAGACCTCCTGATGTACAATTTCTTCTGTTGCAGCCAATTTAGCGAAAGAGCCGGAAACCCACAATATTAACGAAAAATCAACAACACTTGAGAAAATCATAAATATTCGAGAAGAATCAACAACACCTGAAACAGATGAACCTGAACCTCAGATACAGATAACGAAAAGGGAGATCATGGAAGGAATGAGGATAGAGATGAAGATGACTCCGGATTGACATAAAAAACCTTAACCTGGAAAACTGTACTTAGAAAACCATAACCTTGAAAACTGTACCTAGAAAACTTCACCTTGAAAACTGTACCTAGAAAGCTAGAAAAACCTAGAAATCCAAACCCAAACTGTACCCACAAAACCTTAACCTAGAAAACTCTGCCGAGAAAACTTTACCTGGAAAACTGTACCTAGAAAACTGTAACTAGAAAACTTTGCCTTGAAAAGTGTACCTAGAAAACTAGAAAAACCTAGAAACCCAAACCCAAAGTGTACCTAGAAAACCTTGACCTAGAAAACTCTACCTAGAAAACTTTGCTTGAAAAACTACCTAGAGAACTAGAAAAACCTAGAAACCCAAACCGAAACTGTACCTAGAAAACCTTAACCTGGAAAACTGTACCTAGAAAACTGTAACTGGAAAACTTTGCCTTGAAAAGTGTACCTAGAAAACTAGAAAAACCTAGAAACCTAAACCCAACGTGTACGTAGAAAACCTTAACCTGGAAAACTCTACCTAGAAACTTTGCTTGGAAAACTACCTAGAGAACTAGAAAAACCTAGAAACCCAAACCGAAACTGTACCTAAAAAACCTTAACCTGAAAAACTGTACCTAGAAAACTTAACCTGGAAAACTGTACCTAGAAAACTTTACCTGGAAAACTGTACCTCGAAAACTGTACCTGGGAAACTTTACCTAGAAAACTTGATGTACAAATGACGTGAAATAGAAAAGAAGCACTCACGGTTGTTCTCCCTTAAAAATAAGGCAAGATTTTTTTTTTAATTTGAGTGACATGTATTAAACGACAATAAAGAAAAAACTTGGTACGATTTGGTTTCAACATTTGAGAAATTATTAGAAACACGAATGCTTTAATACAGAAAAGAGCGCATTTTATAAGTATGAAGAAGAGTCGGTAGAATGTTGTGTCGCATTTTCAAATTGATACTGCTGCCAGATGATCATACTTGGAGACACCGATAATTTCCCATTAAACCGCGAAATTTTTGAATACATGTGCCCATGCATCGAAACCAATTGAATTTCTCGTCGTATTTTCGAAAGAAAACCGCTGCAAAATTTTGGATGATGATACTACGGAGACACCAATCATTTCTCATCGAACCGTGAAATTTTTGAATGCAAATGAGAATAGAAACCGATAGAATCTTGCATCGTTTTTCCGATTAAAAACAGTTGCTTTATTGCTATATGTTATCCTTGGAAACACCGATTATTTCCCATGAAAAGCTGCGTCTTTCAAATGCGAATAAGAACCAATAGAGCTTTACGCCGCTTTTCCAAATGAAAATAGCTGCTCCATTTTTATAGGTCATCCATTGAAGCACCGACCATGTTTTAATAAAAAGCTGCGTTTTTAAAATGCATGTTCCAATAGGCATCAATTAAATTTTACATCGTATTTTCAAATGGAAACCACGGAAAAATTCTCAAAGATCATACTATGGAGACACTGATAATTTCTCATCGAACTGTGAAATTTTTGAATGCAAATGCGAATAGAAATCAATAGCATTTTGCGCCGCTTTTCCGAATAAAAACAGTTGCCATATTCCTATAGGTTATACTTGAAAACACCGACCATTTCCCATGAAACGGTGCGTTTTGTAAATGCAAATGCGGATAAGAACCAATACAGACTTGCGCCGCTATTCCAATCGAAAGCAGCTGCTATATTCTTATGGGTCATCCTTGGAAACGCCGACCATTTTTCATAATAAGCTACATTTTTGAAATGCATGTGCGAATAGGAACTGAATGCAATTCATGTCGTATTTTCTAATAAAAACCGCTGCAAAATTGTCGACGATAATACTGTGGAGACGCTGATAATTTCTCATGAAACCGGAAAATTTTTGAATGCAGATGCGATTATAAACCGATAGAATTTTGCGTCGCTTTTTCGAATGAAAACAGTTTTTATATTTCTATAGGTTATCCTTGGAAGCACCGACGATTTCCCATAAAAAGATGCGTTTTCCAAATACAAATGCGAATAGGAACCAATAGAGACTTGCGCCGCGATTCGGAATGAAAGCGCCTGCTATATTCTTATAGGTCATCATTGGAAACACCGACCATTTCCCATAACAATATGCGTTTTTTAAATGCATGTGCGAATGGAACCAATTGAATTTTAGGTCGTATTTTCGAATGGAAACCGCTACAAAATTCTCAACGATCATACTATCTTAACACTGATCATTTCTCATCGAACCGCGAAATTTTTGAATGCAAATGGGAATAGGAACCGATAGAATTTGGCGTCGCATTTCCGATTGAAAACATTTGCCATATTCCTATAAGTTATCCTTGGGAACACCGACCATTTCCGATAAAGAGCTACGTTTTTCTAATGCAAATGCGAATAGGAACCAATAGAGATTTGCGTCGCTTTTCCAAATGAAAGAAGCTGCTATATTGTTATTGGTTATCCTTGAAAGCACCGACTATATCCCATGAAAAACTGCGTTTTCGAAATGCATGTGCGAATAGGAACCAATTGAATTGAATTTCATGTTGTATTTTCCAGTGGAAACCGCTGAAAATTTCTGGATGATCCTACGATGGAGATACTGCTCGTATCTCATAATATCGTAAAATTTTTTAATGCATATACGAATAGAAATCACTTGAATTTTGCTCCGCTTTTCCGAATGAAAACAGTTGCCATATTCCTATAGATTATCCTTGGAAACACCGACCATTTCCCATTAAAACCTGCGTTTTCGAAATGCATGTGCGAATTGAAACCAATTGAATTTCACGTCGTATTTTCGAATGGGAACCGCTGCAAAAATTTGGATGATGATACTACGGAGACACCAATCATTTCTCATCCAACCGTGAAATTTTGAATGCAAATGAGAATAGAAACCGATAGAATTTTGCATTGCTTCTCCGAATAAAAACAGTTGCCATATTCCTATAGATTATCTTTGGAAACACCGACAATTTCCCATAAAAAGGTGCGTTTTCCAAATGCAAATGCAATTAGGAATCAATAGAGTTTTGTGATAATTTTCTGAATGAAAACAGCTGCTATATTCTTATAGGTCATCCTTGGAAACACCGACTATTTCCCACAAAAAGGTGCGTTTTTGGAATGCATGTGCGGATAGGAACCAATTGAATTTCACGTTGTATTTTCGGATGAAAACCGCTGCAAAATTCTCGATGACCATACTCGGAGAAACCGATCGTTTCCCATTAAACCGTGAAATTGTCGAATGCAAATGCGAATAGAAACAGATCGAATTGTACGTTGCTTTTCCGAATGAAAGCAGTACCCATATTCTTATATGTTATCCTTGAAAACCCCGACAATTTCCCATAAAAAGATGCGTTTTTAAAATGGAAGTGTGAAAAGGAACCAATTGAATGTCATGTCGTATTTTCGAATTGAAACCGCTACAAAATTCTCATCGATCATACTATGTAGACACCGATCATTTCTCATGGAACAGCGAAATTTTTGAATGCAAATCCGATTAGAAACCGATAGAATTTGGCGTCGCATTTCCGATTGAAAACAATTGCCATATTCCTGTAGGTTATCCTTGGAAACACCGACCATTTCCGATGAAGAGCTGCGTTCTTCTAATGCAAATGCAAATAGGAACCAATAGAGATTAGCGCCGCTTTTCCAAATGCTATATTATTATAGGTAATCCTATTCCTAAATATTCCTATAGGTTATACTTGGAAACACCGACCATTTCCCATGAAAAGGTGCGTTTTGTAAATGCAAATGCGAATAAGAACCAATAGAGACTTGCGCCGCTATTCCAAGTGAAAACAGCTGCTATATTCTTATAGCTGATTCTTGGAAACACCGACCATTTCCCATAAAAAGCTGCGTTTTTCGAATGCATGTGCTAATTGGGACCAATTGAATTCCACGTCGTATTTTCGAATGCGAACCGCTGCAAAATTCTTGGCGATAATATTATGGAGACGCCGATACATTCTCATGAAAACGTGAAATTTTTGAATGTAAATGCAAATAGAAATGGATAGAACTTTGCGTTTCTTCTCCGAATGAAAACAGTTGCCATATTCCTATAGATTATCCTTGGAAACACCGACCATTTCCCATAAAAAGGTGCGTTTTTCAAATGCAATTGCGAATAGGCACCAATAGAGATTGCCGCTTTTCCAAATGAAAGCAGCTGCTATATTCTTATAGGTCATCTTTGGAAACGCCGCTTATTTCTCATAATAAGCTACATTTTTGAAATGCATGTGCGAATAGGAACTGAATGAAATTCATGTCGTATTTGCTAATAGAAACCGCTGCAAAATTGTCGACGATAATACTGTGGAGACGCCGATAATTTCTCATCGAAGCGCGAAATTTTTGAATGCAAATGGAAATAGAAACCGATAGAATTTGGCGTCGCATTTCCGATTGAAAACATTTGCCATATTCCTGTAGGTTATCCTTGGGAACACCGACCATTTCCGGTAAAGAGCTGCGTTTTTCTAAAGCAAATGCAAATAGGAACCAATAGAGATTTGCGCCGCTTTTCCAAATGAAAAAAGCTGTTATATTGTTATCGGTACTCCTTGAAAGCACTGACTATTTCCCATATAAAGCTGCGTTTTTGAAATGCATGTGCGAATAGGAACCGATTGAGTTTCATGTCGTATTTTCGAGTGGAAACCACTGACAAATTTTTGATGATCCTACGGTGGAGATACTGGTCGTATCTCATCAAATCGTAAAATTTTTGAATGCAAATGCGAATAGAAATTAATAGCATTTCGCACCGTTTTTCCGAATAAAAACGGTTGCCATATTCCTATAGATTATCCTTGGAAACACCGACCATTTCCCATAAAAAGGTGCGTTTTCCAAATGCAAATGCGAATAGGAACCAATTGAGATTTGCGTCGCTTGTCCAAATAAAAACAGCTGCTATATTCTTGTAGGTCATTCTTGGAAACACCGACCATTTCCTATCAAAACCTGCGTTTTTCAAATGCATGTGCAAATTGGAACCAATTGAATTTCACGTCATATTTTCGAATGGGAACCGCTGCAAAATTCTCATCAAACCATGCAATTTTGTATGCAAATGCGAATAGAAACCGATAGAATATTACGTTGCTTCTCCGAATGAAAACAGTTACTATATTCCTATAGATTATCCTTGGAAACACCGACCATTTCCCATAAAAAGGTGCATTTTCGAAATGCAAATGCCAATAGGAACCAATAGAGACTTGCGCCGCTTGTCCAAATAAAAGCAGCTGCTATATTTTTATAGTTCATTCTTGGAAACACCGACCATTCCCCATGAAAAGCTGCGTTTTTTAAATGCATGTGCGGATGGGAACCAATTGAATTTCACATTCTATTTTCGCCTGAAAACCGGTGCAAAGTTCTCGATGATCATACTCGGAGAAACCGATCGTTTCCCATTAAACTGTAACTTTTTTAATGCAAATGAGAATAGAAACCGATAAAATTTTGCGTTGCTTTCTCGAATGGAAACAGTTGCTTTTTTTCGATAGGTTATCCTTGGAAACATCGACCACGTCCGCATAAAAAGTTGCATTTTTTAAATGCAAATGCGATCAGGAACCAATGGCATTTTCCGCCGCTTTTTCAAATAAAAAACAGCTGCTATATTCTTACAGTTCAACCTTGGAAACACCGACCACTTCCCAAAAAAAATGCGTTTTTTTAATGGAAATGCGAATAGGAATCAATTGATTTTTACGTCGTACTTCCGGATGAAAACCGCCTCAGAATTCTCAATGATCATACATGGAGACACCGATCATTTTCCATTAAAGCGTGAAATTTTTGAATGCAAGTGCGACTAGAAACCATTAGAATTTCACGTCGCTTCTGCGAGTGAAAACAGTTGGTATATTAATGAGAGAAAATCCCGATTCAAACTGATTGAGCCTTTTTGGCGTTTTTAATTCCTGATAGAATCGGATTCAATGCTCACGACCCATGGAGTCAATCGGCAATTGCAAACATCTATACTTAGTGCTACTATCAGATTTTATATGCTCCCCGGAAATGCAGATTAATCCATTTACGAGAATGACTCTATCGTTAACGGAGATCTTATCGGATGTTATATGGAAAACCAGGGACAAAAACACATCTATTCCAGATAGAATTGTTTTTTTATCTGTTTTTATCTGACCTTTTCAACAGGGGGTTTGTTCGGATATTTACTTGTTCCTTCTCGTTATCGCTACGCGCTTGCCACTTTTTAATTCCAAGCTTATATGCTATATTCAAACAGCATTCGAAAAATCGTATCCATGCATGTAAAGTTGACAATCCAAACTGTAAATGATCTTCAGAGACTTCCTTTTTTAGAATTGCGTCGATATTGTTGAAGTCTTTTGAAGTTGCTTTGCATAAATAGCATCGTGGAGCAGACTTATTATGCGTGATAGCGTTACAAACTTTACCGTCTATCATCGTGAAAGCCGGTCTGAAAGAAACTCTTATTTCTTTTCCATCTACGATCTTTTCGAAAGGCATAAGATTCTTCTCTTGCTGTTGAATATACTCCATTTCTTCACAAGTGGCTTCAGAACTCTCGTGAAAAAATTGGATCCTGATTGGTCTACAAAAACGAGGAGATGACGGCCTCAGATTTTTCCATACAACAAGCTTTGCGTTTGTTTCTTGGTCGTCAGATACAAGCTGCAGTGGAACGATTCATGTGAAAAAAATATTAGCATCGGACTTGCTTCCATCATCATTGGTGAACTTTTGTTTGCACGTACTTTGGCCGGAAGTGCCATCGCAGCCCCACTTACAAATTAAAATCAAGCTGGAAACATTTTCAGCCGACAAACTTTTGACAACATCCATCTGTGTCAATAATATTCTATCAGCTGTGTGATGCAGCAAAGCTTGCAGTTTTACCTCAGCACTACATTCATTAACAGGAATATCTGACTTTGGCGGATAACATATGAGCTTGGCTTTATATGGCAATTTATACGGCGGAAATAAATCACAGCTCTGCTCTTTGCTTCTATTCCGAAGCTGCTGATATTGCCATTTCGATAATTTTAGTTCGACTATGAGCGACAAAGCAGCATCCGCGGATAAAGTCGTTTCTCGAATGGTATCTATGGACTCCTTATACTTCTTAGCTCGAGATGGGCTCCCCAGTCCCACATCACGGACAATTTTGGCAGCATCTGATTTCCCGGATGATCGCAGGCTCATTAGAGTGGCATACGTTAATTCGTCCGTAGTATTTCTTGTGCGTAATTCTTCAGTCCTCCTTCGTTTTGTTCGGTCACTAGACTCTACAAATTCTGAAGAAGGCCGACCCAAATTTCCAGATTTTTCCGAAGATTTTTTTGATTCTTCGAAAGAAACAAACACGCTCAACCACTCAGAATATTGTTGCAGAAATCTCTTTTCATATCTTGATGCGTGCTGCCACTTTTTATGCAAAAGGTGCAACAACTTGCGGAGGGCAGTTTTTGCATTGTCTGATAGAGCGAAGAAGCGTTGCGATTTTGTGGACACAACATTTTCGATTATTGCATACGTTTCAGGCACTCCTTCACTCAGGTGACCTTTCGTGATCGAAAAAATTTCCTACCTTGTTAAGCCACATCCTCCACGTTCATCAGCGACTAATTCTAAAATTGAAAAACATAATATCTATATAGATGGATAATTCCATATTCAACCTCGTTTCTTTTATTTATTTTTAAATATTATTGGAAAATAAAAATAAAATATGCATAAAAAAGAATTACGGTCCATAGAACTCGATACATTAAACTCTCTGATATTCCCTCCCCTCTGGGGCTTAACCATATAACTAAGAGGCATATCAGGGATTCTCTGTCAACTCAGCCACAGGTTTCGGTAGAAAAAAAAATTAATCTGTGTGGTTTCATTTTTTTACCCTAGAACCTCGATCC
The DNA here is from genome assembly GCA_946863875.1 of Alloplasta piceator. Lineage (NCBI taxonomy): Eukaryota > Metazoa > Arthropoda > Insecta > Hymenoptera > Ichneumonidae > Alloplasta > Alloplasta piceator. The sequence goes on along the minus strand of OX333079.1, from coordinate 28,723,885 downwards.
GTGTCACTCTAGTGATCTTTTCGCGATATCATCAGATATACTGAAAGACTAATTTTTCAGTTAAAAAAAGTGGCCTTTTTTGAATAAAAAAATAATCATTCTATTTTTTGGTAAAAAATTAGCGTTACCGGAACGTGAAAACTATTTCAAATATTCCGCTCGAATACTAACACAAAACTACAACTTTTATGTGCAAAATTTTTTTTTCAATTACTTTAAATTTCCGAGATAAATTCATTTGGAAAGAAAACGGCGATGTGTAAAATTTTTAATTTAAAAATGTTAAGAAATTCACAAATTAGTAGCACTTTAATATAACCAATTATGAGGCACATCTGAGATGGTCGAAAAAAAGTGGCTGAGTTGACAGAGAATCCCTCATATATAGATATAGCGCTCTTTAACTCGACCGACCGCGACCCGCTGCTTGAATGGGTGCCCGTGTATTTCAGTGTACAATGAAGACCGCAATAAAATTCAAGAAAAAGATTCAATTCAAGAAAGACATTCCGCGTCGTTAATGTACGAAATTCAGAAAACTATGTTTTATCTCGCAAAAACTCGTAGCAATGACACGCGCGCAGCTAAGCGTAGCCATTTTCGATGTTTTCCATTCAATAATACATCCATCTACAACATGTGATAGGTCAGCTCGTGGAACACTGTGGAACTTGTCAACTTTTCTCTACGTTTTTAGAATTTTCACTTGTAATTTTTCGTGAATTTTCGTACAAATGATCCATTTATTATTATCGCATGAACTATTATTATCAATTTTCAGTTACATAATGATTTTCTACTCACTTTCAGCTGTTGATTCCATTCGAAAAACTTCGAATCGGATATATTGTAAAGTTCTTGCGTCCTGTTCAATACAGGGTTGAAATGGTCATTTACTGCACGACGCGTCGAGCTTGCTCGAGGGCTCCCTTTCAACTGCCGTACAAAAGCAGGTATAAGGGCTAGGGCCCGCTGATGCCAAGAATTTGACCTTCGGACTCTTCCCCCACCTAACCCACGACTAAAAATTACCGAAACTTAAACTTTATTTTCCGACTTTTAGCCAGCTTTTTGGGATTTGGCCCCACTGTGCATCGATTGAAACATGCACGTTGAAAAAAAATTAGCCAAGATTTAGCAATGAAGCCAGAGCGCTCCGAATTGTCTCAAATTGCATTGGAAAAATATGAAAATTAGCTGTTTTCTGTTAACATGAATATAAAATCGTATCTTCGAAGGATCCTGGTGGATCGTCATTGGCCAAAGTTGTTATTAAAAAACACTAATGCAGTTACTCTGCAAAAAATAGCAAAGACTGTAGCTTCTAACTAGGCATAGTGCCACTCCGTTCAAAAATTCGCTGAAAACACGAAAAAAACGAAATAGCAGGTGAAAAATGGAAATTCTTTCCTAGAACGAAATTCCGCAAATTAACTTGGTTCTCTTATTCTATTAACTTGGTTCTCTCTAGAACTATTTCGTTATATATTCCATATAAATTTTTTATATGGAATGATAAGTGTGGCGCGAGGCATATTGGCATATATAGATGTGCGGCAGCGCTCTACTGATATTTACTCTCAATTTTTTTAATACTTGGTGTCAAGACCCCGCCGCGTCTTTTGATTTCAGTATATTTTGTTCTTCTCAACAATCAGTGCAGATTTATTTGTTCCAAAGGATATAGATGGATTATTCAATGCTTCATTAAGAAGCATGACAGCATCTTAGCAGCATGTCATTAGAGTAGAAAAAAGATATGGCATTTTTTTTTGAATGGTTGAAATAAACGATTTAAAAAAATATATATGAATATATGACGAAATAGTTCTGCGGCTTGCAATATACGCAGTTTGATGTTAAATATGAAATAGGCACGCTTCGTTGTCACGGTACATGTGGGGACCAAGTGCCGTGTTTTAAGGGTAATTGTCGGGACCGTGTCATTATTTGCGGAGTCGGTCCTCGCAATCACCTTTACAAGTGTGAAGGTGGTCCCAACTTTGACCATTACATGTCAAATAGAAAACTTTCGTCCCCCTGCGTCTTTCTTGAGTATTTTTTTTTTTATGATCGGATATAAATGCAATTTAAGTGTGGCGCAAGACATATCTCTATATTATGAAAAATTTCGCCGCCGCTGTCGCTGCCGGCGGGTACAAGAATCGAGAGTTTGGGTTTGGGGTTTGGGTTTGAGGCAACGCGAGGGCGCATAGCGCCCAAGCCCCACGAAACCCTAGATATATAGATGTCCGGTAGCGCTAGGCTGATCATTTCTCTCAATTTCTTTGATACTTGGCGTCAAGACCCTGCTGCGTCTTTTTATTCCAGTATATTTTGTTTTTCTGAACAATCAGTGTAGATTTATTTATTGCAATGGATATAGATTAATTTTTCAATGCTTCATTAAGAAGCATGACAGCATCTTATCGACATGTCATGTAACTAGAATAAAAATATGGCATTTTATAACAAATAGTTGAAAGAAATGATAAAAAAAATATGTGGAATATATGACGAAATAGTTCTGCGGCTTGCGATATTCGCAGTTTGCTGTTAAAAATAGAATAGACATGCTTCGTTGTAACGGTACATGAGGGGACCAAGTGCCGTGTTTTAAGGGTAATTGTTGGGACCGTGTCATTATTTGCAGAGTCGGTCCTCGCAATTACCTTTACAAATGTGAATCCGGTCCCAATTTCGACCATTACACATCCAATAAAAACCTTTCTTCCCCCGTGCGTATTTCTTGACTATTTTTTTTTTGTATGAGAGGATGGAAATACAATTTCAATTTGCTGCGAGGCATATTGGCGTGTATAGATGTGTAGCAGCACTCGACCGATACTTTCTCTCATCTTCTTTAATACTTGGCGTCGAGACCCTGCCACGTCTTTTGATTCCAGTATATTTTGTTTTTCTCAACAATCAGTGTAGATTTATTTATTGCAATGAATATAGATTGATTTTCCAAGGCTTCATTAAGAAGCATGACAGCATCTTAAGGGCATGTCATTAGACTAAAATAACGATATGGCATTTTTTTAACAATTAGTTGAAATAAACGATTTAAAAAATCATATGGAATATATGACGAAATAGTTCTGCGGCTTGCGATATTCGCAGTTTGATGTTATAAATAAAACAGGCATACTTCGTTGTTACGGTACTAATCGGGACCAAGTGCTGTGTTTTAAGGGTAATTGTCGGGACCACGCCATTGTTTACAAAGTCGGTCCTCGCAATCACCTTTACAAGTATGAATAAGGTCCCAACTTTGATCATTACATGTCAAACGCTAGACTGATATTTTCTCTCGATTTCTTCAATACTTGGCGTCGAGACCACGAGACCCTGCTGCGTCTTTTCATTCCAGTGTATTTTGTTTTTCTCAACAATCAGTGTCGATTTATTTGTTCCAAAGGATATAGATCATTTTTCCAATGCTTCATTAAGAAACATGACAGCATCTTAGCGGCATGTCATTAGACTAGAATAAAAATATAGCATTTTTTAACAAGGAGTTGAAATAAACGATTAAAAAATATATATGGAATATATGACGAAGTAGTTCTGCGGCTTGCGATATTCGCAATTTGATTTCAAGGCAAGGCTAAATACCGACATTATTACTGAAGCCCTACATTATCGACTCAAAATCGCTGTCCAAACTTTTTCCAATGCCGGTGGATGAATATCAATAAAATTTATGAATAAATGATGAATGAATTGGAAAATTCAAATGCGAGACATAAATCCACGTTTTCGTTAATTACCACTGACTTGTCAGACAGTTTGGATAGAATCTGATGAGAATAATATTTATTTCATGAAAACTCCATATGGGGCTGCTATCTTTCGGATTTCTGTGAACTTGATTTCGCCATTTTGTTTTTCGATAATACACTAAATTTATCAACATTTATCTCGTGATTTGGATTACTAACTTACGTCGCGGTTTTTTCATAAAATAATGTCGAAGACATATTGATATTCGTGGTTTGGTGTTTGTCATGGAGCCTCACTCTTGGTTTTAGCCGGAATGCAGTAGAAACATCATGATTCAATATTTTCATTTACAGATTCCTGATGGTAATCGGATCTGTAATTTTTTGTTTTTGTTTTGCGAAAAAAATTTAGCGGGGCTCATTTGTGTCATAATTCTGATGATACTGTCAAAATGTTATTGATTTCCATCCATTCGTGCCAGAGTAAGTTTGGAATCCATTTTCGATGTTGTAATGTCCGCATTTAGCCTCACCTTAAGAATGAAACAGGCATGCTTCGTTGTAACGGTACATGTGGGGATCAAGTGCCGTGTTTTAAGGGTAATTATCGGGACCGTGTCATTATTTGCGGAGTCGGTCCTCGCAAACACCTTTACAAATGTGAATCCGGTCCCAATTTTGACCATTACATGTCCAATAAAAAACTTTCTTCCCCCTGCGTATTCCTTGAGTATTTTTTTTTGTATGATCAGATAGAAATACAATTTGTGTAGCGGGAGGCATATTGGCATATATAGATCTGCGGCAGCACTCGACTGATATTCTCTCTCAATTTCTCTAATACTTGGCGTCGAGACTCTTGCCACGTTTTTTCATTCCAGTATATTTTGATTTTCTCAACAATCAGTGTAGATTTATTTGTTCCAAGGGATATAGATTATTTTTGCAATGCTACATTAAGAACCATGTCAGCATTTTAGGGGCATATATTATTAGACTTAAATAAAGATACTGCATTTTTTAACAAATAGTTGAAATAATTCTGCGGCTTGCGATATTCGCAGTTTGATGTTAAAAATGAAACAGGCGTGCTGCGTTGTAACGGTAAATGTGGAGACCAAGTGCCGTGTTTTAAGGGTAATTGTCGGGACCACCCCATTATTTACAAAGTCGGTCCTCGCAATCACCTTTACAAATGTGAAGAAGGTCCTAACTTTGACTATTACATTCCAAATATAAAACTTTCTTCCCCTTGCTAATTTCTTGATTTTTTTTCGTATGATAGGATGGAAATTCAATTTAAGTGTGGCGCGAGACATGTTCCTTTACATTAGATAAAAATTTTGCCGCTGCCACCGCCGCCGTGTACAAGAATCGCGAATTTGGGTTTGAGGCAACGCGAAGGCGCGTGGCGCCCTAGCCCCACTAAGCTCTAGTTGGCGTATGGAAGATGTGTGACAGCGCTTGACTGATATTTTCTTTTATCTCCTTTAATACTTGGCGTCGGGACACTGCAGCGTCTTTATTCCAGTATATTTTGTTTTTCTTGACAATCAGTGTAGATTTATTTACTGCAATGGATATAGATTGATTTTTCAAGGCTTCATTAAGAAGCATTACAGCATCTTAGTGACATGTCATTAGACTAAAATAAAGATAAGGCATTTTTGAACAATTAGTTGAAATAAACGATTGAAAAAACATATGGAATTCATGATGAAATAGTTCTACGGCTTGCGATATTCTATATATGCCTATATGCCTCGCGCCACACTTAAATTGAGTTTCCATCCGATCATACAAAAAAAAATATTCATGAAATAAGCAGGGGGAAGAAAGTTTTTTATTGGACATTGGGACCGTATTCACATTTGTAAAGGTGATTGCGATGACCGACTCTGCAAATAATGACACGGTTCCGACGATTACCCTCAAAACACGGCACTTGGTCCCCACATGTACCGTTACAATGAAGCATGCCTGTTTCATTCTTAAGGGAAGGCCGACACTACAACCTCGAAAATAGATTCCAAACTTACTCTGGCACGAATGGATGGAAATCAATAAAATTTTGACAGTATCATCAGAATTATGACACAAATGGAGCCCCACTAAAATTTTTTCGAAAAACAAAAAAAAAAATTACGGGTCCGATTACTATTAGGAATCTGTAATTGGAAATATTGAATCATAATGTTTCTACTGCATTCCGGCTAAAGAGTGGCCAAGAGTGGGGCTCCATGACGAACACCAAAGTACGAATATCGATAAGTTTTCGACATTATTTTATGAAAAAACCGCGACGTAAGTTAGGAATCTCAATCACGAGATAAATGTTGATAAATTTAGTGTATTATTGAAAAACAAAATGGCGAAATCAGGTTCACAGAAATCCGAACGAGGGCAGCCCCATATGGAATTCTCATGAAATAAATATTATTCTTATCAGATTCTATCCAAACTGTCTGACAAGTCAGTGGCAATTATCGAAAACGTTGATTTATGTGTCGCATTTGCATTTTCCAATTCTTTCATCATTCATTCATAAATTTAATTGATATTCATCCACCAGTATTGGAAAAAGTTTGGACAGCGATTTTGAGTCGATAATGTAGGGCTTCAGAAATAATGTCGGTATTTAGCCTCGCCTTAACATCAAATTGCGAATATGGCAAGCTGCATAACTATTTCGTCATATATTCTATACATATTTTTTAATCGTTTATTCCAACTCCTTGTTAAAAAATGCTATATTTTCATTCTAGTCTAATGACATGCCGCTATGATGCTGTCATGCTTCTTAATGAAGCATTGAAAAATTGATCTATATCCTTTGGAACAAATAAATCGACACTGATTGTTGAGAAAAATAAAATACATTAAAATGAAAAGACGCAGCAGGGTCTCGTGGTCTCGACGCCAAGTATTGAAGAAATTGAGAGAAAATGTCAGTCTAGCGTTGGACATATAATGGTCAAAGTTGTAAAGGTGATTGCGAGGACCGACTTTATAAACAAAGACGTGGTCCCGACAATTACCCTTAAAACACGGCACTTGGTCCCCACATGTACCGTTACAACGAAGCATGCCTGTTTCATTCATGACATCAAACTGCGAATATCGCAAGCCGCAGAACTATTCCGTCATATATTCCATTTGAGTTTTCAAAGCGTTTATTTCAACTAATTGTTAAGAAATGCCATATCTTTATTTTAGTCTAATGACATGCTACTAAAATGCTGTCATGCTTCTTAATGAAGCTTTGGAAAATCAATCTTTATGCATTGAAATAAATAAATCTACACTGATTGTTAAGAAAAACAAAATATGCTGGAATCAAAAGACGGGGCAGGATCTCGACGCCAAGTATTAAAGAAGATGAGAGAAAATATCAGTCGAGCGCTGCCACACATCTTCGATACGCCAACTAGAGCTTCGCCCTCGCGTCGCCTCAAACTCAAACCCCAAACCCAAACCCGCGATTCATGTACACGGCGGCGGCGGCAGCGGCGAAATTTTTGTATAATATAAGAGAGATATGTCTCGTGCCACACTCAAATTGCATTTCCATACGATCATAAAAAAAAAGAAACTCAAGAAAGAGGCTGGGGGAAGAAAGTTTTCTATTTGACATATAATGTTCAAAGTTCAGACGTTTTTTACACTTGTAAAGGTGATTACGAGGACCGACTTTGGAAATGCGACTGTGTAAAGGCGTGGTCCCGACAATTACCATTAAAACACAGCCCTTGGTCCCCACATGTACCGTTACAACGAAGCATGCCTATTTTATTATTAACATCAAACTGAGAATATCGCAAGCCACAGAACTATTTCGTCATACATTCCATGTGTTTTATATAATCGTTCATTTCAACTTATTGTTGAAAAATGCAATATCTTTATTTTAATCCAACAACATGCTGCTATGATGCTTCTTAATGAAGTCTTGTAAAATTAATCTATGTTCATGAAAACAGATAAATCTACACTGAATGTTGAGAAAAGCAAAATATACTAGAATCAAACGACGTGGCAGGGTCTCGACGCCAAGTATTAAAGAAACTGAGAGAAAATATCAATCGAACGCTGCCACACATCTATATATGCTAACTAGGGCTTCGTGGGGCTCGGGGGTTACGCGCGTTCGCGTCACCTCAAACCCAAACCTCAAACACAAACCCAATTATTCGATTTTTGTAAACGGCGGTGGCGACGGCAGCAGCAGCGGCGAAATTTTTATATAATATAGAGAGATATGTCTCGCGACACACTTCAATTGAATTCCCAGCCGATCATACAAAAAAAATACCCAAGAAATACGCAGGGGGAAGAAAGTGTTTTATTTGACATGTAATGGTCAATAGTGAAGGAAGAATCGGGTGCGATTCGGCCAGTGGGTCCAAATGACAGTGGACAATTTTTTTGGTATAACGTTTCGATCCTAATTTGGATCCTCTTCAGATTTATTATTTCTAAAATAACATTCTTTTTTGTCTTATTTTGTATGATATGTTTTACATTATAAGCTTAAATGTTATGTGTCATGACTGACCTGAATTTGTACGGGTAATTTTTTTGGTCATTTAATGAATCTTGGATAATATTCATTATGAATTTATTGTATAAAGACGGGTCATTTTTTTGTGATCCTTGGTGTCTGTGAGAGGAAGGATTTTGATATTTTATTGCTTAGTTTATGTTTTTTGTGAGACTTTTGTGTATGTGTTATTCACCTATGAACTTCATGTTTGATAATTTCCAAGATTATAACTGATGATCTACTTGCAGACGAAACCACATATAAAATCACAAATAAAAATCCACTTAACAGACCACAAAAAGGCGTAAACCAAATTCTTACGAGATGGAAAAATCTTAAAATAATATATGAAACTACACAGAAACATTGAAAAGCAGAAAACTGTAATTTAGCACGATTATACTGCCTTCCAAAAATTCACAAACATAACTATCCGCTACGTCCAATCGTATCTTCTATTAATAGTCCTACACATAAATTGGCCGAATTCATTCAAACTAAACTCTCAAAATTAATAGACACAACAAACTTACACACATTTAAAAGATTGGTATCGAACATCTTTATACCCGATAACTACCAACTCATTTCCTTCGATGTCATCTCACTTTACACCAATGTACCTTTGGAATTAGTCATACAAAGCCTCCAAAAAAGATCAGATCTCTTCTCTGAAAAATTTCCACTAAACGAAGTAATAAAAACAATAGAATTCATAATGTTCTCAACCTACTTTACCTTTAACGACAAAATATATCAACAAATATTCGGCTTGCCAATGGGTTCACCGTTTGCCCCGATATTATCAAACATTGTAATGATCGACTTAGAAACCAACTGCTTAGAAAAACTGAAGTTCACGATACCAATCTACAAAAGATACGTAGACGATATTATTATGGTTCTGCCCACGGACAAAATAGATTCAACACTTAACATCTTTAACTCATACCACACTAAACTACAGTTCACAGTTGAAGTAGAAACAAACAACAAATTACCATTTCTAGACATCTTGCTAATCCAGAAAAATAACTCAATAATCACAGACTGGTACAGAAAACCGACTTGGTCAGGTCGATTCATAAACTTCTTCTCTCACCACCCTCTTACGCAAAAAAAAGAAATTATCATGATGTTGGTAGACAGAGCGATAAAACTATCACACGCATCCTTCCACCAAAAAAACATTGAACTAATCGAAAACACAATGACACAAAACTGTTACCCAATCTCCTTCACAGAAAAAATAATAAACCAAAGGCTAAGATTAATTCATTCACAATCAAATAACGATAACGCATTCGACTCCTCCAGATTGATAAATTTATCCTATACTGAAAATATTCACCACCAACTAGTCCGCCTTTTTCGACAATTCTATATAACACTAGTCACTAACAACCAACACAACATTCACTCCATCACCGGTTCCACAAAAGATAAAATAGATAACATGGATAAATCCAACGTAGTTTACCAAATCGATTGTAATGATTGTGATGCATTGTACATGGGACAAACAAAAAGATACCTAAAAACGAAAATCAACGAACACAAAAATAGTCTAAAACACACTAACACAATAAATACAGCGTTAGCAAAACACGGAATAGAACTAAAACACAATTTTAAATTTGACGACGTTCAAATTTTAAATAATGAAAAATGGCTCAAAAAGCGATTAATTCCGGAAATGATACAAATTAAAGCACACCCCAAAGCAATCAATTTTAGAACCGACATCGACAAACTAAGCAGCATATATAATTCAATAATTTAATAATACTCAAAATAATAACGGGAAAACCTCAAATTACCATCCATCAATTGAAAATTCATTACCAAATCTAACAGTTATCAATTTAAACCCGATCCAAAACCGGTTAACATAACCAGTCCGGCAAGAAAAATCACTAACGGCAAACTTCCCCAACCATGAAAGACCACCCCCACTCTTCAATACTCAATCACACTATCCCATCAATATAAATACCTCCTCACTCGCCTCAATACTCAGTCGCCACTCAGCTCTCGAATCGCCATGTAATGAAAACTGTTAATTTTGATCAAAAATGAATCTTGGAAATTATCAAACATGAAATTCATAGGTGAATAACATATACACAAAAGTCTCACAATAAACATAAACTAAGCAATAAAGTATCAAAATTTTCCCTCTCACAGACACCAAGGATCACAAAAAAATGACCCGTCTTTATACAATAAATTCATAATGAATATTATCCAAGATTCATTAAATGACAAAAAAAATTACCCGTACAAATTCAGGTCAGTCATGACACATAACATTTAAGCTTATAATGTAAAACATATCATACAAAATAAGACAAAAAAGAATGTAATTTTAGAAATAATAAATCTGAAGAGGATCCGAATTAGGATCGAAACGTTATACCAAAAAAATTGTCCACTGTCATTTGGACCCACTGGCCGAATCGCAGCCGATTCTTCCTTCACTATTGTCTCTCTACGGCCGCATAACTAAATCACCACTTGTAATGGTCAATGTTGGGTCCTTCTCCACACTTGTATAGGTGATTGCGAGGACCGACTCTGTAAATAATGGTGTGGTCTTGGCGACTACCTTTAAAACACGGCACTTGGTCCCCACTTGTACCGTTACAACGAAGCATGCTAATTTTTATACCCATTGTTTAATGATATAACGCTAGGTTTCAGCCACGCTTCTAAATCAAGCCTTGAAAAATTAACAGTATTATCACTTCTGTTATAGGCAATAGGGTGCGATATACTTTGACCAGGTCCGAGCCCTCGATCGTATGGAAATTAGCGTATTACAGCTCATTATCTATCTCTATAGGAATTAATCAATCTACACTGATTTTTGCAAAAAATAACATATACTGGAATCAAAAGACGCGGCAGCGTCTTGACGCCAAGTATTGAAGAAACTGAGAGAAAATATCAGTCAAGCGCTGCTGCACATCTATATACGTCAATATGCCTCGCGCCACACTTAAATTGAATTTGGATCCAATCATACGAAAAATAAATACTCGAGAAATTCGCCGGGGGAAGAAATTTTTTTATTTGACATGTAATGGTCCAAGTTGGGACCGGCTTCACATTTGTAAAGGTGATTGCGAGGACCGACTCTGTAAATAATGGCTCGGTCCCGACAATTACCCTTAAAACACAGCACTTGGTCCCCACATGTACCGTTACAACGAAGCACGCCTATTTTATTTTTAACATTAAACTGCGAATATTGCAAGTCGCAGAAGTGTTTCGTAATATATTCTGTAAAAAGTTTGTTATAAGCTTGTATCCTTGCAAAAAGCTTGTTATAACCAGAACGAAACTTCTGCCCACTTTTGCTCAACGCTTGAAATTTTCAATACAAAAAACGAGGCTCGTGTGATTTTTCTCAGATTGTTAAATTTCGGCTAAAAGTAATTTGTTTATAAAATCAAAATTTTACAAACAAATTACCTTTAGCCCAAAATTAAAAATCTGAAAAATATCACAAAAATTCCGTTTTTCATATGGAAAGTTTTAAGCGCTGACAATGAGCCAAAGTTGGCAGGGCTTTCCTTCTGTCTATAACAAGCTTTTACGAAAAAAAAACTTAACCATAGTCACTTCAAATTTAAAAAAAAAAAATCTGAAAAAATCCAGAGTTCTTTTTGAAGGTGCTGCAAGACCATAAAAAATTGCGGACAAAGTCGGAGAGGTGAAGGGTCAGACTCAGGTCGAATCAGTGTGGAATGCCTCATATCTATTATAGATCCTTCGGATAAATAGAATAGATATAGACTAGTATTTTTCGCTGGTATGGATCGGATATTGATGTATCATAGTACAACCTCTATAACTGCAGCTTCAATAGATGCAAGAGTCCCCGCTATGCGGCGGAAATCGATCGACGTGGCACATGGTGTGAGAGCGCCGCGCCGTTGTGAATTGCGGACACGGCTCACGGCTGTGTGAGATGCGCATCGCATGCACGTGCGACATTTGCGTAATCTCGACATTTTTGAAAGTGTGAAGCGGTGTCAGTCCCGCTGCTCTTGCAGTAATCGAGGCCGTAATGTATATGAGGCATTCCATGCGGCTTTGAACGATCAAAAAGTTGTCCACTCTCAACAAAATTGATATATAGTCCAATTATTTAATTAAATGAAAAAGAGTGGTGTAAATTTTTTCAAAATTTTTAGATCGCATTTTTTTGTTTTTCAAAATTTCAAAATTTTTTAAGTACCGTTATATCTTGAAAGCATACGATCTAACAGAAAAATGTTATAGACAAGAAACTTGTAGTTTTACATCAACTTTGTGGAAAATCTTCTATTTGAATGTTTCGAGTTTAAAAATTGACCATTTTCATAAGAAATATACGAAAATAATTTTTTGCGGTTGCGATGCCACTTTTGATGCATCTTAAAAAATTCCAGAAAATACTCTGAAGTGTGTACAATAGACACGTATTTTTTTCAGATGGCTCGATTAATTGTTCCAAATCATTATCTGTTCTAAATCATTATCATGATTTTTGTTTTTTTAGAAAAATTAATTGTTATTTAAATCTGATCTCTCCAAAAATTTTCTTATATTTTTCAGGTAATAAACATCGATAACATAATAATTTTTAATAATAAATGATTTTGCTAAAAAAAAATCATAATAATTAAACAAAGCATAGCTTTGGAACAACCAATCGAGCCATCTAAAAAAATACGTGTCTATTGTACACTCGTCACAGTATTTTCTAAAATTTCTAAAGATGAATCGAAAGTGGCATACCGACCGAAAGAAATTATTTTCGTATATTTTTGATGAAAATGGTCAATTTTAGAACCCGAAAAATTTAAACAAAAATTATTTCACAAAGTGTATGTAAAACTACAACTTTTTTGTCTGAAACATTTTTCTGTTTAATTGTATGCTTTCAAGATATAACGGTACTTACGAAATTTTGAGAGTTAAAATAACAAAAAAATGTGATCCAAAAATGTTGAATAAAATTACACTATTATTTTTCATATAATTGAATAATTTGACGAAATTTTAATTTTTTTGAGAGTGGACAACTCTTTACCGTTCGAAACCGCATGGATGGAGGCAATGTGACACAATACCGTATGAGCATATTCGATTGCTCGACTATATGCATATTGTCATACCACAACTATATTATCGTTACATACATTATATTATTGAACAATTTTTACTAGCATAGAATATCATATCCTATGAAAAATATCAAATAAAAAAAGAAAAGTTTTTCATTATAACGTGTAATGGGTAAAATCGGGACCATCTCCACGTTTATATAGGCGATTGGAAGGACCGATTCCGCAAACAATGGCGTGGTCCCGACAATTACGCTTAAAAAGCTGCGTCTGGTTCCGACATTTACCGTTACATCAACATACATTTAAAAAATTTGTTGGCGCCAAATTGCCGATATCGATGATTAACGTTGTATATATACATTTATTAAAGCGCTTCATTATTAGTAGAGGATCGTAGTATATCGATATGATTCAGTAAAGGAGCTCTCCAAAAGTGTATAGATTCACCGTCAATCGGTGCAATTATCATCAGACAACAATAATTACAGCGTTGCCAAATATTCTCCTTAATCTTAACCGTGAGTGAAAAATTGTGCTAAGGGTAGTTACAAGGACCGAATTCGATGAACAAAAAGAGCAGACGTCTAGGCTTTTATTAATCCGTATTCCAAATCAGTCGCTCGCCGATCTTCGAAGGAGAACGATTTGCCGGTGGATTTCCTTTTTTCTAAGATCACGTTTCAGTGCTGCTATTAAATATGTTTGCTTTGGTACTATTTAGTGATGGTATTTATGATATATGTAAAAACAAAAATGTGAGTTTTAAAGGAGAGGATTGCGTTATACGGTACAAAGGCTCGCGGTACACCGGTACAGTCGTTGCAGTCAACGGTAAGTGTGATACAAATGTAATACATTGAAAGTAAACTCTGGGTCCCGTCATAAGGACGGTATTTTGGTGTAGAATTAGAAAATAAATCTAGCTTTTTACATTCTGAAAGTTTAGACCTTCAGGAAAATATCCTAGAAAGGAAATTTTTCAATTCAAATAATTTATGAAGTTGTAGTGTTTTAGTGCCCTTGCGACTATACCCGTCACGTCGGAACGTAATTTTGAGAGAGTATACTGTTCTAGAATTTTGAAATCATTAATTTTTTTAGCATATTCTTAAAGGTTAGATCTTTAAAAATATATCCTCGAAAGGAGGTTTTTCAATTTTAATAATTTACGGAGTTGTAGCTATTTTAGTGACGCAGCAACTGCGCCCGTCACGTCGAAATAAATCGGAATATAGACGTTTTTCTCAAAACTACTTTTCTCAACACGGCCGACATAATATCTCAAGATCTACTCAACCGTTTTACTTTAAATTTTTCACCAATCTTTAATATATAACTATCTATCAACCCGACTACTTTCGTATAAAAAATATTTTTTTAAATTATTATACAAAAATTAAGAACTCTGAAAAAAAATAATTGAACGATGACCTTTTTTGTTAGAACAGCAGCTATTTTGTAAAATTTTTTTTCCGTTTTCTCTAAGGTAGGGGCTATAACGACATTCTTACGGATTAAGACACTTTTTTTATTCTGTATCGGATGACTGGAAAGGTTGCAATTGAGTTGGCCAGCACACCCCTTTTTTTAGCCCCAGCGCTACCAGTTTATTCATTTCTTATTTAATTGTAGATTTTTTTTCTCGAAAATTTTCTTGTTTATTCTCAATCCATTAGTAAATGTGTGGTGAAAAAAAAGAAAGGCAAAAATATTTTTTTTTTAACTCAACAAAACGCTCACAATATATGTTTCTAGACCAGAATACCGCCTTTAATGCTATTATTGACAAATTTTTCATGGAATTAAAAAAACACCTTTTTTTTGTTCAGATACCCACCACTTTGCGAAAATTGTTTTTCGCATAAAATAAAGTAACCCTAGCAAAATATTCTATCTCGTTTTTGTAGCGGAAAAAAGTGTACTTGAAGCTTTGAAGTCGAAATTGGAAAATGACGCGGACGAGGATACTCTTCCTGAAAAGCCAATACCGGAAAAAGAAACGGAGCGTACGCTTGAAAAGCATGGCATCGACGCCCACGCTGATTTACCGCCTGAGGATCCGAATAATTTGGAAGTAAGGGATGAACCGGCCGTTAACAAAACGCTTGGTCCGGAAGAGATAGTCGATTGCGCGAGCATACGCGCGCGCGAATCTGCACAAGTGCCTGACATTGACGATCACGCCGATTTGCCGGGTGAGGATCAGAATGATTTCGAAGTAAGGGATAAACTAGTCGTTAACAAAACGCTTGGTCCGGAAGAGATAGTCGATTGCACGAGGATTCACGCGCGCGAATATGCACGAGAGCTTGACATCGACAATCACGCCGATTCACCGGCTGCGGATCCGAATAATTTTGAAGAAAGGGATGAACTAGTCCTTAACAAAACGCTCGATCCGGAAGAGATAGTCGATAGCGCGAGCATGCGCGCGCGCGAATCTGTACTAAAGCCTGACATCGACAATCACGCTGATTCACCGGCTGAGGATCCGAATATTTTCGAAGTAAGGGATGAACTAGTCGTTAACAAACCGCTTGGTCTGGAAGAGATAGTCGGTTGCGCGAGCATCCGCGCGCGCGAATCCGCACGAGAGCCTGACATCGACGATTACGCCGATTCACCGGCTGAGGATCCGAATAATTTCGAAGTAAGGGATGAGCGAGCCGTTAAAGAAACGCTTGGTCCGGTAGAGTTAATCGATTGCACGAGCCTATGCGTACGT
Organism: Alloplasta piceator; assembly: GCA_946863875.1. Taxonomy (NCBI): domain Eukaryota; kingdom Metazoa; phylum Arthropoda; class Insecta; order Hymenoptera; family Ichneumonidae; genus Alloplasta; species Alloplasta piceator. The sequence continues at coordinate 28,707,769 of OX333079.1, read as the reverse complement.
GAACCTGCACGAGAGCCTGACATCGATGTCCGAATATATTCATCGGTAGAATCAGCTCTGGATCCGAATTCTCCAATGAAGAATACGAGTAAGCTCGTGATTTTTAATGGACGATTGTTTAGAAATATTTAAATTATTGACAATTTTGCTTCTTCATAAAGGAATCTTTGTTTTCGTGAAAATTTTTTTTAGCTATTTTTATGCCAATGTTTTTAAAATATCGTAAATCATAGAGAAATCACATTTAGAAAATAATAAATAAATAATTAATAATTAATAACTCGAGTACGCTTGGAGATATCGAGCTGAAAGTTGGCACACTTGTCGAACACGAATTGCTCTTTATTATGAAATAATTTTGTTTTAATTCTAACGGGTAGTCAGATTTTATCGACTTTTCTCGTTTTTGGAAAAATGGTGTACACGCTCTAACTTCTGCAGTTTTTAAAATAAAGTTGTTTGGTATTGAATTTGGCAAAAACCGATCAATAGATTAAATTCTTATGAAATTTTGAATGTTTTGAAAAATAGCGTAAACGCTAGAACTTGTGCAATTTTTAAGATACTGCACTGAAACTTTGCACAGAGCTAAAATAGCTATCGAGATTATTCATTATTATATTTAGCGAAAGTCGATCGAATGATTAAAATTTTATGAAACTTGGATTTTTTTTTACTTTTTTCGAAAAATACCGTACTCTATTTGTTCGTTCGCGTTCTAATTTGGCAAAAATCAAGTTCGGCAAGGAGTAAATTTCAAAGAATTTAGCAAATTTACGCATTGATTACTCATGTTTTTCCATAGTTAACAAGGCTTCCTTTATGAGAAAGACAAATTTGATCGCCACACTTTTTTATCTGTGACTTACAGAGAGTGGTGAAGCCAGTAACGCGTCAATGCCGGGTCTCGATACCTTTATAATTGAGTCAAACCTCAACGAGAATGCTACGTACCTGGGGAAAATGATAGTTTTCATTTTTTTTGTCTCAAACTAGGGTCTCATTATCGGAATTGCTTATGCCAATGTGTTCAAAATATCCTAAAACATAGAGAAATCACATGCAGAAAAAATTTCCGTGCGCGCGCGCGCGCGCGCGTGTGTGTGTGTGCGTGCGTGTGTGTGTGTGTGTGTGTGTGTGTGTGTGTGTATTCCTGAGTTTCAGAGGTAAATAATTAATAACTCGAGAACGCTTCAGGATATTGAGCGAAAATTTGCCACACTTGTCAAGCACGAATTGCTCTTCATTCTAACGGGTGTTCAGATTTTATTGCCTGTTTTCGTTTTTGCAAGAATAGCGTAAACGCTCTAGCTTCTGCAATTTTCAAGATATTGCACTCAAATTTTATACAGAATTAGTATAGCTATTAAGGTAGTTTGGTATTAAATTTGACAAATATTGATCGAAAGATTATATTTTTTATTTTTTATTTTCAGAAAAATATCGTGAAGCTTCTACTTGTGCAACTTTTAAGATATTGCACTGAAACTTTGTACAGAGCTAATATAGCTATCGAGGATATTCGTTATTAAATTTGGCGAAAATCGATCGAATGATTAAAATTTTATCCAATTTTGGTTTTTTTGAAAACTAGCGTACTTTAACTTCGGCTATTAGCGAGATATTGTACTGACAATGAAATTCTGTACACATTCAAAATAGTGATCAAGGTTGTTCGTTAATGAATTTTGCAAGAAGTAAATTTGAAAGAATTTGGCAAATTCCCATATTAATTACTCATGTTTTTCGATGGATACCAAAGCTTTCTTTATGAGTAAGACAAATTTGATCACCATATTTGTGATGAAAGAATCTGTGTGAACTATGGATAAAGATGAGGAAGCAATATGCAAAAGTCCAATTTCAAGGGTTTTTATAACTATTTTGACACGCATATACCACACTGATTTTGACGCCAATTAACCAACCAACTACACCATGAAGAAAAATGGTGACAGTGAGTTCGACATTTCAATATTTTGAGATCAACTTTTTTCAACCAAGAAGAGGATTTCATAATAATGGTGGACTCCATATGTACCAGTGCGTAAAAATATGTGGAACTGACTTTAACCCTACCGTATAAGAAAACTAAATTTGCCATTATTTTTTTTTGTTGAATATACATAATGATGAAAATAGGTTTGTATGCTTCTATTTTGAAATGTAGACCCATGTATACTCAATTTGCGGTATGTACGATTGGACCCCAAATGTACCGATTCATAAACATATATATATATATATATATATATATATATATATATATATATATATATATATATATATATACAGGGTATAACTTAACCGAGGAACACGGTTGGTACCACACGACTCGGGCTGATCCCCCGAGTAAAATGCGACCAGGAAGAACGAAATCCGTTCAGTAATTCAAAAGTTATAAGCGATTGAAAATAGATCCTAATGAGAGGTCGGCGTTAGTGGAAACAGGACAGCGTCTCGACGCTCGAAAGAGCGCTAAACTTCAATGAGCAGACTTCGTTAGATACGTCAAAAGACAGTCGAGATTGCTGCTTGAAGCAAGCAGGAGACAAACGCGCGCATAGCTGTCATAATAAAATGCGGGGCAATGTGGATCAATCGATTTTTCCATCGCCAACTCGAAATGCGCGCCGAGTGAAAATTTATTTCATTAATGTGCTGTTTTCAGCTTTTTTATTTTCTCGCGTAATATTCCTGCCTCATGTAAGATGGTTACGGAAAAACATATCGCTTGGATAACTCAATATGTTGCAGGTCGAATTTCGGTTTTTTTTAAATAAAATGTAGGGAATGAAGAGTAAAATCATGTCAATTTTTTATATAATAATAGAAAAATCTCTTCGCTACGAAATAATGTTTTTAAAGGAAGATTCGATTATTAAAGATAGAAGTTGGCAAAAAAAAAAAAAATTTAATCGACATTAACATGTTTCCAAAAGTTACCATAGGATGTAAATTTTTGAGAATTATTTAACTTTTCCACGGGAGGAAATGTTATCTAAATTCCCATACTTTTTACACGTATGATAATTCTTGAGCGTTTCTGTGGATACTAATATTTTAAAATTCCCATACATTCTCAAGAATGACGAATATTTTTCAAGTGATTTTCCAGACCTGTAGGAAGTATGACAATTCAAACTCGAGTTCAGTCGATTACTGTTCAGAAAATTACCATACGCTGTACATGTACGTGATTTTTTGAACTTTTTCGTGAAAGAAATCGTTATTAAAACTCCCATACTTTTTACGTGCATGGGGATTCTTAAACATTTTTCCGAACGCTATTTTTTTTTAATTCCCCTACATGCTCGAGTACAGCAATTATTTTTAATAAGGATTCCCATACGTGAAGAAAGTATGGAAATTTGGAGTTAAATGAAGTCGACGTTCTCAACATTTAAAATTTAGGTTATTATAATTACGAAATACTGTACATGTATGGGAATTCCGAAACCTCACCACGTCAGGGAATGTTATTAAAATTGCCATACTTTCTAAACGTATGAGAATTCCTAAACAATTGTACGTAGGGTAATTCGTTTGAATTCCAATACATTCTCAAGTATAACAATATTTTTTTCGTAAAAATTCTCACACGTGTACAAAGTATGGGAATTTAAAGTCGATTGAAATCGACTATTTCACGGTTGAAATTTCTCTTTAAAAAAAAGAGACGCTGTACGCATAATAAAATGTTTAAAATTTTCTACGAAAAGGAATATCATTTAAATTCCCATACTTTTTACACGTATGGGAATTCTTAAACATTTCTACGAACGGAAATTTTTTGAAATTCCCATACATGCTCGAGTATGGCAATTATTTTCTATGAGAAATCCCATACATGTGGAAAATATGGAAATTTTGAGTCAATTAAAGTAGACCATCTCACCGTTAAAAATTTATGTTATAATAATTACCAGACACTGTACATGTATGGGAATTTCGAAACTTTTCCACGTAAGGTAATGTTATTAATATTTCAATATTTTGTAAACGTATGGGAATTCCTAAACAATTGAGCGTACGGTAATTCTTTTAAATTCCCATACATGCTCAAGTATAGCAATATTTTTTTTGTGGAAATTCCCATACACGTGTAGAAAGTTTGGGAAATCTGAGTCGATTGAAGTCGACGTCCTCACGGTTGAAAATTCTCTTTAAAAAAATTACCAGACGCTGTACGGATGAAAAAATGTTTAAAATTTTCCACGAAAAGGAATATCATTAAAATTTCCATACTGTTTACACGTATGGGAATTCTTAAACATTTCTACGAACGGTAATTTTGTTACATTCCCATACATGCTCGAGTATGGAAATTATTTTCTATGAGAATTCCCGTACATGTAGAACGTATGGAAATTTGGAGTCGAATGAAGTCGACGTTCTCAACGTTATAAATTTATATTATAATAATTACCAGATGCTGTACAAGTATCGGAATTTCGAAACCTCTCTACGTAAGCGGATGTTATTAAAATTTCCGTACTTCTAAATGTATGATAATTCCTAAACAATTGTACGTACGGTAATTCGTTCAAATTCCCATACATTCTCAAGTATGGCAATATTTTTCTGGTAAGATATACAACATTGGTAGGAATTACTATTGGAAAAAAAACATTTCCAACATTTTAAGATTTTTTAAGAGTCCGTTTGATTGACATCGCGATTTTCGCAATTATTTAATGGTTATGGGCAATATGAACATTGAAAAATCAATAACGACCGTGTTTTAACGTATTCAAACTTTTCATTGTGCAATGACGTTTATCATCCTTAATTTGGCATTGCAATTTTCGCAATGATTAAGGGGTTACGGACAAAGAAATATTGAAAAATCAGTAACTACAGTGTTTATCGGTATTCAGACTATTCAAAAGCATTTACTTAATCATTGCACAATAACTTTCATCATCCTTAATTGGGTATTGCGATTTTCGCAGATATTAAGGGGTTATGGAGAAAAGAAATTATGAAAATTCAATAACTACCGCGTTCAACGATATTTAGACTTTTCGAAAGCGTCCACTCGACCATTGCACAATGATTTTCATCCTTGTTAATTTAACATTGCCATTTTCGCAATTATTAAGGGGTCATGGACAAATAAAATATTCAAAATTCAATAACTACCGAGTTCATCAGGGCTTGAACTTTTTAGAAGCGTCCACTCTTTAATTGTGCAATTATTTTCATCATCCATATTTTCGCATTGCGATTTTCGCAATTATTAAAGGGGTTATCGACTGAAAGAATATTGAAAAATCAATAACGACCGTGTTTTACGGTATTCTGACTTTTCAAAAGTGTCCATCTTATCACTGAACAACGATTTTCATCATCCTTAATTTCTCATTGCGATTTCCGCAATTATTAAAGGGTTGTAGAGAAAAGAAATATCGAAAAATCTATAACTACTGCGTTTTACGGTATTCAAACTTCTCAGAAGCGTCCACTTTACCATCGCACGATGCATTTTATCCTTGTTGATTTGGCATTGCGATTTTCGCTATTATTAAGGGGTTCTGGACAAAAGAAATATTGGAAAATCAATAACTGCCGTGTTTTACGGTAGTCAGACTTTTCAAAAGCGTCCACTTTGCCATTGCACAATGAATTTCATTATCCTTAATTTAAAATTGTAATTTTTGCTATTATGAAGGTGTTATGGACAAAAGAAATATTGAAAAATCAATAACTACCGTCGTTTACGGTATTTAGAATTTTCAAAAAAATCAACTTTATCAATGCACAATGATTTTTATCATCCTTAATTTGGCATTGCGATTTTCGCAATTATTGAGGGGTTAAGGCAAAAGAGACATTGAAAAATCAATAACTACCGTCGTCCACAGTATTCAGACTTTTCAAAAGCGTCCACTCCATCAATGCGCAATGATTTTCATCGACCTTAATTCAGAATTGCGATTCTTGCAATTATTAAGGAGTTATGGGCAAAAGGAAAATTGAAAAATCAATTACTACCGTGTTATACGGTATTCAGACTTTTCAAAAACGTCCACTTTATCATTACACTATAATTTTTATCATCCTCAATTCAGCATTGCGATTCTTGCAATTATTAAGGGGTTATCGACGAAACAAATATTGAAAACTCAATAACTACCGTGTTATACGGTATTTAGACTTTGCAGAAGCGTCTACTTTATGATTGCCAAATGAGTTCTATCATGCTTCTTTTGGTATTGCGATTTTTGCAAATATTAAGGCGTTATCGACAAAATAAATATCTTAAAATCAATTACTACTGTGGTTTATGGTATTCAGGCTTTTCAAAAGCGTCCACTTCATCGTTGCACAATCATTTTTATCATTCTTATTTTTCTATTGCGATTTCCGCAATTATCAAGGGGTTATGGACAAAAGAAATATTGAAAAATCAATAACAACCGTGGTTTACGGTATTCAGACGTTTCAAAAGAGTCGACTTCATCATTGCACAATGATTCTTATCATCCGTATTTTCGCACTGCGATTTTGGCAATGAATAAGGGGTTATTGACAAAATAAATATTAAAAAATCGATAACTGCCGTTTTTATCAAAATTCAGACATTTGCAAACATATTAATGATGACAATCATTATATAATTCTAACGTAGATGCTCTTGAAAAGTCTAAATCCCGTTAAACACGGTCGTTATTGATTTTTGAATAGTTCTATCGCTAAAAACCCCTTAATAATTGCGAAAATCTCAATGTAAAAATAAGGGTGATTAAAATGATTGTACAGTGATAAAGTAAACGCTCTTGAAAAGTCTAAATCCCGATAAAAATCGTAGTTATTGATTTTTCAATAATTATTTTGTCGATAACGCCTTAACTATTGCAAAAATCGCAATTCGAAATTAATGATGATGAAGATCATTGTGCAATGATAAAGTAGACGCTTTTGAAAAGTCTGAACACTGTAAAACACGGTAGTTATTGATTTTTCAATACTTTTTTGTCGATAACGCTTTAATAATTGCAAAAACCGCAATTCCACATTGAGCATGATGGAACTCATTATGCAATGATAACAGTGACGCTTTTAAAAAGTGTTAATACCGTAAAACACAGTAGTTATTGATTTTTTAATATTTGTTCTGTCGCTAACCCCTCAAAAATTGCGATAATCGCAATGCCAAATTGAGAATGATAAAAATCTTAGTGCAATAATAAAGTGGACGCTTTCGAAAAGTCTGATTACCGTAAACGCCGGTAGTTATTGATTTTTTAGTTTTTGTTTTATCCATAACTCCTTAATAAATGCGGAAATCGCCATGCCAAATAAAACATGATGAAAATCATTGTACAACGATAAAGTGGGCGCTTTAAAGAACTCTCAATACCGTGAACCACGGTCGTTATTGATTTTTCAATAACCCTTTTCCCCAGAACCCCTTAATAATTTCGAAAATCGCAATGTCAAATTGACGAGAATAAGAATCACTATGTAATGGTAAAGTGGACAGTTTTCTAAAGTCAAAATACCGTAAAACGCGGTAGTCATTAAATTTTCAATATTTCTTCTCTCCATAACCTCTTAATAGTTGCGAAAATCGCAATGCTAAAATATGGATGATAAAAATTATTGCACACTGGAAAAGATGACGTTTTCGAAAAGTTTGACTACCGTCAAACCCGGTCGTTTTTTATTTTTCAATATTTTTTTTATCGATAACCCCTCAATAATTGCAAACATCACAATGCCAAAATGAGGATGATGAAAATCATAGTGCAATGATAAAGTTGACACTTTTAAAAAGTCTGATTACCGTAAACGCCGGTAGTTATTGATTTCTTAATTTTTCTTTTATCTATAACTCCTTAATAATTGCGAAAATTGCCATGCCAAATTAAAGATGATTAAAATCATTGCGCATATAAAGTTGGCGCTTTTGAGAACTCTCAATACCGTAAACCACGGTAGTAATCGATTTTTCAATGGTTCTTTTGTTCATAACCCCCTAACAATTGCGAGATTCGCAATGTCAAATTAAGCCTGATTGAACTCATCATGCAATGATAATGTGGACGCTTTCGAAAAGTCTAAATACCGTAAAATACGGTAGTTATTGATTTTTCAATTTTTGTTTTGTCGATAACCCCTTAATAATCGCGAAAGTCGCAATGCGAAATAAAGGATGATATAAAGAATTGTGCAATGGTAAAGTGGACGCTTTCGAAAAGTCTGAATACCGTGAAACGCGGTAGTAATTGATTTTTCGATATTTCTTTTCCCCATCACCCTTTAATAATTGCGAGAATCGCAATGCTAAATTAAAGATAATGAAAATCATTGTGCAATGATAATGTGGACACTTTTGAAAAGTCCGAATACCGTAAAACACGGTCATTATTGATTTTTCAATATTTCTTTTGTCGGTAACCCCTTAATAATTGCGAAAACCACAATGCCGAATTAACTATGATGAAAATCATTGTGCAATGGTAAAGTAGACGCTTTTAAAAAGTGTGAATACCATACAACGCGGTAGTTATTGAATTTTCAATATTTCTTTTCTCCATAACCCCTCAATAATTGCGAAAATCGCAATGCAAATACATGGATGATAAAAGTTATTGCACAATTAAAGAGTGGACGCTTCTGAAAAGTCTGAAACCCGATAAACACGGTAGTTATTGAATTTTGAACATTCAAGTTGTCCATAACCCCTTAATAATTGCGAAAATCGCAATGCCAAATTAACGAGGATGAAAATCATTGTGCAATGGTGAAGCGGACACTTTTAAAAAGTCTAAATACCGTAAAACGAGGTAGTTATTGACATCTCAATATTTATTTTCTTAATTACCCCATAATAATTGCGAAAATCGCAATAAAAGAAAATTGTGTAAAACATTGAAAAATTTACTGTGTTGTATGAATTAGTTGAGTTAAGACAAAAATAATTAAAAAAATGGAGAAACTGCTTTCACTACGTACAAAAAAAAATAAACAAATGTTAACAAAATGAAAAATCGGCGGGTCCACGGATAGGTCGGCTTGATATGGAATACTTTCATATACACTCGGATTCAAAAGTTTGAAAACACCAGTCAATATTTCTAGCCCTATTCAAAGTTGCCTTACTTCCTCAAAAAAGGATAATACCATTTTTTTCAAAAGCGTTTTGACGCAAAGGGATTAGTCTTTGATTTGTTTTTTTTTTCAAAACATCTTTTATGATTTTTTTCCAATCGGCACGCATTTTTGTACATGACCGTTCTTCGGCCTTCTTTCCACCGTCTCGAACTGGGTACATGATGCCAGAGTCTGGTAAAAGTCTTGAAAACGTGCCCATTCGATATATCGCCACGACTCTTGTCAAGACTTTTGCCGAGACTTTTGCAAAAAGTCTTGCCGAGTTTAATTTTTTCTGCCTATTCCTACACCCACTACTTTTGGATCGTCCACCCCCCTTATGGGGATAAAATCAAAATTTCGACAAGATTTATATCGTTGGGTACTCCGTGTAGGACAATATTTTCGAATTTTCGATGCTGATTTCGTCTCGGTATGCTCTACAGAATTTTTCGATACGAGTTCGACCAATACTACTTCCAGGTCGATCACCCACCGCGCCCCTAATGGCGACGGAATCGAAATTTCTGCAAATTTTTTATTGTTGGGGACACCGTGTGAAATAATATTTGAAAACTTTTATCTCGACTTTGCGCAGTATGCTCTGCAGAATTTTTCTACAGGGGCTCGAACAAGACTACTTCTGGATCGTCCATCCCCCTTATAGGAATGAACTCGAAATTCCTTCAAATTTTATATCGTTGGGTACACCGTGTGAGATGATGCTTCGAACTTTCATTCCCGATTTCGTCACGGTATGCTCTGCAAATTCCGAAAGTACTTCCGGATCCCCCCCCAATAGGGATGAGACCGAAATTTCTACAAATTTTATATCGTTGAGCACACTGCGTGAACTTTTCGGGACAGGCTCGACCGAGACTACTTCCGGATCATTCACTCTCCCCCCTATAGGGATGGAATCGAAATTGTTGCAAATTCGTTGGGGACACCATGTGAGTCATTATATTCGAATGTTCTATCCCGATTTCATCACTGTGAGCTCTGCAGATTTCATCGTTACAGACTCCATCAAGACGACTTCCGGATTGTCCATCCCCCTTACGGGGATGAAACCGAAATTCCTGTAAATTTTATCTCGTTGGGTCCGACGTGTGAGATAAAATTTCCGAATTTTCGATCCCGTTTTCGTAACGGGACATTTTTTTTACACGGGCTCGACCAATACTACATCCGGATCGCTAAGCACCCCGCCCCACTGTGGGTAGATTCACAGAAAAATCGCAAAACTAGGCCGATGTGCGTACTGAAAAATGCAATGGTCATTCTTAAGTTTTTAACCTCGCTGATTTCAAATCTGGAATCAAAATTTCGAAAAAACAAAATGGCGGACCGGAAGTGACTATCTGCGTTACTAAAAAGAATCCGATTTGAGTAGGGATCAGTAAATTAGCGGTTTAAAAGTCACTGATTAAAAATCTCAAATCTAAATTTTGAAAAAACAAAATGGCAGACCGGAAGTGACTATCTGCGTTACTAAAAAGCATCCGATTTGAGTAGGGATCGGTAAATTTGCGGTTTAAAAGGCACTTATTGAAAATCTTGAATCAAAATTTCGAAAAAACAAAATGGCGGACCGGAAGTGACTATCTGCGTTACTAAAAAGAATCCGATTTGAGTAGGGGTCGGTAAATTTGCGGTTTAAAAGTCACTTATTAAAAATCTCTAATCAAAATTTCGAAAAAACAAAATGGCGGACCGGAAGTGACTATCTGCATTACTAAAAAGCATCCGATTTGTGTAGGGATCGGTAAATTTGCGGTTTAAAAGTCACTTATTGAAAATCCTGAATCAAAATTTCGAAAAAAAACAAAATGGCGAACCGAAAATATATTTTTATCTTACTCATAAGCAACTTTTGCTATCAGAAATCAATATTTGTGTTTTGAAGGTTGTTTTTTATAAATTTTGAATGAGATTGGGAGAAAACAAAACGATTGTCTGGAAGTGAGGGAAAGTTTTCAAATAATTTCGGAAAATTAGTTATAAATCATTTTTAACGAATTTTATTGCTAAATACATTTGAAACAGCAATCGACACTTAACGAATTAAATTTTACCGAAAATAATACGTGCGTTACATAGAATAATTAATAATTAATAATAATAATAATATTAACGATTAATAATTATTCCTGATTTCAATATTAATCATAATCGTCAGCGTCGGAATCGCGATCGCCGTCGTCAGAGGAATTGGTGGATTCTGATTCGTCACTCGTGTATTCCATTAATTCACCTAAACCATACTTATCGCGAGAACTATCGGTACAGAGCAAAAGTTGCAATGCTTCTGGTGATAAACTTTTTGCTTTTTTCGGATACTGCTTGCCCATGCTTGATATGTACGGATCTGAAGTTAAGAGGAGTCGATTGAAAACGTCTTGCATGGTCGCTGTTCTCGAGTGTTTTCGAGCAAAACACTCGCGATATTTTTTAATATCCTTGTTACGGGCTTCCTGTGCGTCTTCTGACATTTGCCCGATAGGAAGCGGGGACCATTCAATTATCAAAGGACCGTGAATCAAAACTTTGTGAACCGTAGTTGGCATGCAGTACCAAGAATACAAAGTTACGAACATTTCGGCGGTTTCAAGACTATATTGTTTGAAAGCAGTTACATTTACGGCAAAACCACTTGAAAGAACTTGCAATATTATGTGGAATCTTTTCATAATATTCTCGTCCAAACCCAAAATTCTTGATGAAATTTAAGTATTTTCGAAAAAACGTCGCGCAGTGTTTCCGTCGTTACTGCTACCAAACCCTTGTTTCGGTTTATCAACATCAAGATGCAACTCTTTCTTGAATGCGGCTTGAATAACTCGTTTTCGCTCAGCAACTACTTTTTTTTCTTCATCTTTTCGAGTTTGCCACTTGTGAACACCGATTTTATAGCCGATGTGCAAGAAGCACTCAAAAAAACGGATCCACGCATGCAACGTTGATAATCCAAGTTCGAGTCGAGTTCTGTCAACGTCTACAGTTTTCATCAGCTCTATGTCATTAAATTGCGATGATGTGAGATTGCATATATAGCAACGCATTGCGGATTTTGTATTTGTCACGGAGTTGCAAACTTTGCCGTCAATCATAGTGAAATACAGCTCGTATTTAACAGTAACTTCCTTCCCGTCAATAAATGTCGTAAAAGGGGTGAGAGACTCGATCTGATTATCAACGTGTTGCCGTTCCTGAATCGTTAACGACAGTTTCTTTTAAAAATTGAATTCTAATAGGGCGACAATACCGTGGAGATGAGGGCCTGGGATTTTTCCAAAGGACGAATTCTTTTTTTGAGATATCCGATCCTAAAATTTGCAATGGAGCTAAAGACGTTAAAAATATACTCGCATCAGAACTCTCAGCATTCGTAAACTTTTGTTTGTATTCACTGTGCCCAGAGCTTCCATCACAACCCCATTTACAAATTAGTCTTAAATTCTTCGATTCTTCAGGGCGCAAAGAGTTAATCACGTCAGTTTGCAACTTTAGAATTCTGTCGCAAGTGTGATCAATCAAAGACTGTAATTTCACTTCGGCTAAAGTCTCAGTTACCGTTATATCTGAAGGGTAACAACGGTTTTTAGCAGCAACGACTTTTGCGTACGATGGATAAATAGCAACTTTTTTATTTCTCAAAGATCGCCTGATGTCTATGTATTGCTGTTTTGTTAGTTTTGCATTTACAAAATCTATCAGTGCTTCATCTCCAGACATCTCAACTAGCCGTGGATCTATCGACGATTCATATGCTGTTCGGTATCTCGCAGCTCTTGAGGGAGATTTTGTTGTGATGTTTTTTAAAATAGTGGCAGCATCGTTTAATCCTGCAGAACTGAGTCTCATCCTGGTGGCCAAACTTAATTCCTCCACGCAATGCTCTTCACTGACTTCTAAAGCCCTTCTTTTCTTGGTACGTTCACTCGACTCTTCGAAACTCAATTTTCGAGGTCGCCCAGATACACCTGAAGTTGATGGCTCTCCAATTGGTTTCGTACAATTCTGAAAAAAATAGCGCGAGCGTTATACTATACATCTTGACCCATAACTCGAGTTTTCGAAACATCAAAAAAATTAATTACCAAAATAGTTATTGAAGTTTGCAACCATTTTTCATTTTTTTTTTTAAATGCATCGTGGCTTCTGTGCACTTTGAGCCATCTACTTTTGATATTACAAAGTAATTTTTTTAATGAATCCTTTTCATTGTTGTCAATCGTGAAAGATTCGGATGACTCAAGAGTAATTTTTTCCTCAAAAATCTGAAGCTGCTCATCCAGGCACAATTTAAATTTCTCCTTAATCATTCCAAAAATATCCTGATAAGTGCACGTGTAATCCATGGCACGTGAACCTAGAATAAAACAAGTATGATAAACATTTACTAAAAATGAATGTGTTCATGGGAAAAATTTTAATCTAATTGTAAATGATTGAATAATCTATTGTAACATTTTGAACACCTGTTACATGAATCATGACTCTTTACGAATAGATCACTGGGTAGAAAATTATTTTATATTCTCCCATTTTACCGATTTGAAATCGGTAGCGTAGAACAAAATATATTTCACTTTGCGCGAATCGAAAATTTCAGCGTACAAAATCGCTACGTTCTTCACTCTCGAACGGTCGAGTTCAGACTGTCGTAAGTCGAGTACCGCGAAGGGTAGGGACCGGTCCTTTTACAATAGGGCGTACAAATACCTGGTCTTTGAAATGACATACATAGAAATACGTAATGAGAACACTTAATTTTTGGGTTTTGCCGATTTTTCTGTGATTCTGCCCACAGTGCGCCCCGCTCTTATGAGGATAAAATCTATACTGTAGCAAATTTTATCTCCTTGGGTAAACCGTGTAGAATATTATTTTTGAATTTTCCATCCCGATTTTGTCACTGTGTGCTGTGCAGAAACTGTCGGTACAGGCTGACCAAGACTACTTCTAAGTCGTTCGACCCCTTTTACGAGGTTAAAATCGAAAATTCTGCAACTTTTATCACGTTGGGTACATCGTGTAGGATAATATTTTGGAATTTTCAATCCCGATTCTACACGATATGCTCTGCAGAATTTTTCGATACGAGCTCGATCAAGACTACTTCAGGATCGTTCACCCCCCCCCCCCCCCCCACCCCTTATAGAGACGCAACCAAAATTCTTGCAAATTTTTTCTTGTTGGGTAGACCGTGTGAGATATTATTTACGAAATTCCGATCTCGATTTCTTCACTGTATGCCCCGCAAAAATTTTCTTTACAAGCTCAACTGAGAATACTTCCGGATAGTACACCCCCTCTTATGCGGATGGAATCGAAATTTTTGCAAATTTTATCTTCTAGGATACACCATGAAAGATAATATTTTCGAATTTTGAAAACCGATTGCATCACAGTATGCTCTGCAGAAATTTTCTACACGGGCTCGAACAAGACTACTTCCAGCTCAGCCCCTCCCCCCCTAAAGTGATGAAATCGGAATTTTTGAAAATTTTTTTCTCGTTCTGTACACTTTGTGAGATATTATTTTCAAATTATCGATCCTGATTTCGTCACGGTATGTTCTGCATAATTTTTCGACAGAGGCTTGACTAAGACTACTTCCGGATCGTTTACCTACCCCCCAATATGGGTATGAAATCGAAATTCTTGCGAATTTTATCTCGTTGGGTAAACCGTGTCGGTCATTATTTTCGAACTTCTGATCCCCATTTCGTCACGGTATGCTCTGCAGAAATTTTCGACAAAGGCTCAACCAATACTGCTTCCGGATCCGTTCACCGCCCTCCCCGCCAACGCTATGGGGACGAAACCGAAATTCTTGCAAATTTTATCTCGTTCGGTAGATCGTGTGAGATATTATTTACGGAATTTCGATCCTGATTTCGTCACTGTATGCTCCGCAGAAATTTTCTGTACAGGCTCGACCAAGACTACTGACAGATTTTCCCCCCTGCCCTCTGATAAAGATGAAATCGATGTTTTCACAAATTTTATCTCGATGGTTACACCATGTAGGATATTATTTTCGAATTTTCCTTCCCGATTTTGTCGCTGTATGCTCTGCAGAAATTTTCGGTACAGGCTGACCAAGACTACTTCCGGATCGTTCACCTACTTTCCTAATGGGGATGAAATCGAAATTCTTGCAAAGTTTATCATATTGGGTTCACCGTGTGAGATAATATTTTCGAATTTTCAATCCCGATTTTATCACGTTATGCTCTGTAGAAGTTTTCGATACAGGCTCGACCAAAATTACTTCCGTATCGTTAACCGCCGTCATGGGGATGAAATCAAATTTTTGCAAATTTAATCGCGTTCGGTAGTCCATGTGAGATATTATTTTCGAGATTCTGATCCCGATTTCGTCACTGTATGATACGTAGAACTTTTCGGTACAGGCTCAACCAAGACTACTTCCGGATCGTCCCTCCCCTGTTATGGTGATGAAATCAAAATTTTTGCAAATTGTGTGTCAAAGAGTAAACCGTGTGAGATAATATTGTCGAAGCTTTAATCCCAATTTCGTCACGGTATGCTCTGTTGATTTTTTCTACACGGGCTCTAACAAGACTACTTTCGGATCGTCTCCTCCCCCTCATATAGGGATAAAATCGAATTTACTGCAAATTTTTTTCTCGTTCAGTATACTTTGTGAGATATTATTTTCGAATTTTTGATACCGATTCCATCTCGGTATGCTCTGCAGAATTTTTCGATACAGACTCGATCAAGACTACTTCCGGATCGTTTACCCGCCTTATGGGAATAAAATTGAAATTTCTACAAATTTCATATCGTTGGGCACATCATGTGCGTTAATATTTTTGAATTTTTATTCCCGACTTCGTCACGGTCGGCCTTGCAGAATTTTTGTACACAGGCTCAATCAAGACTATACTTCCGGATCGTTCAACCCCCCCCCCCCCCCCCCATAGAGATGAAGCCGAAATTCTTGGAAATTTGATCTCGTTGAGGACACCGAGAGAGATATTATTTTTAAAATTTCGATCCCGATTTTGTCACGGTATGCTCTGCAGCAATTTTTGACATAGGCTCAACCAAGACTACTTCTAGATTGTTTAGCGCCCTCACCCTTATGTGGATGAAATCAAAATTCTTGCGAATTTTATTTTTTTGGGTACACCGTTTTAGATATTATAGTCGAATTTTCGATCCCGATTTCGTCACTGTATGTTCTGGAGAATTTTTCGATACGAGCTCGATCAAGACTGCTTCCGGATCGTACACCCCCTCTTATGGGGATGAAATAAAAATTTTTGCAAATTTTATCTCGTAGGGTACACCATGTCAGATAATATTTTCGAATCTTCAATACCGATTTCGTCACGGTATGCTCTGCAGAAATTTTCTACACGGGCTCGAACAAGACTACTTGTGGATCTTCCCCCTCCCCCTTTTCCTAAAGTGATAAAATCGGAATTTTTGAAAATAATTTTCTCGTTCAGTACATTTTGTGAGATATTGTTTTCGAATTTTCGATCCTGACTTCTTCACGGTATGCTCTGCAGCAATTTTTGACACAGGCTCAACCAAGACTACTTCTGGATTGTTTAGCGCCCCCACCCTTATGGGAATGAAATCAAAATTTTTACGATTTTTATCTTTTTAGGTACACCGTTTTAGATATTATAGTCGAATTTTCGATCCCGATTTTATCACTGTATGTTCTGGAGAATTTTTCGATACGAGCTTGATCAAGACTGTTTCCGGAACGTTCAGCCTCCCCTATGGGGACGAAACCGAAATTCTTGCAAATTTAATCTCGTAGTGCAGACCGTGTGAGATATTATTTATGAAATTTTGATTCCGATTTCGTCACTGTACGCTCCGCAAAAATTTTCTGTACAGGCTCAACTAAAACTACTTCCGGATCGTACACCCCCTCTTATGGGGATGAAATCAACATTTTTGTACATTTCATCTCGTACGGTACACAGTGTGAGATAATATTTTCGAATTTTTAATACCGGTTTCGTCACGGTATGCTCTGCATAAATTGTCTATACGGGCTCGACCAAGACTACTTCCGGATCGTTCACCCGCCTTATGGGGATAAAATTAAAATATCTACAAATTTAACATCGTTGGGCACATCATATGAGTTAATATTTTTAAATTTTTAATCGTGATTTCGTCATGGTAGGCTATGGGGATTTTTTCTACACTGGCTCGATTAAGATTACTTAAGGATCGTTCATCCCCCCTCCAAATGGAAATGAAATGGAAAATTCTGCAAATTTAATCTCTTCGGGTGAACCATGTCAGATATTATTCTCTAATTTTCGATCCTGATTTCGTCACTGTATGCTCTGCAGAACTTTTCGGAACAGGCTCGATCAAGACTACTTCCGGATCGTCCATCCCTCTTATGGGGATGAAATTAAATTCCATGCGAATTCTATCTCGTTGGGTCCACCGTGTGAGATACAATTTTCGATTTTTCGATCTCGATGTCGTCCCGGTATGGTCTGCAGCAATTTTTGTCACAGGCTCAACCAAGACTGCTTCCGGATCGCCCCCCCTTCCCCCATATGGGGACGGAACCGAAATTCTTGCAAATTTTATTTCGTTGGGCAGACCGTGTGAGATATCATTTATGAAATTTTGATCCCGATTTCGTCACTGCACGCTCCGCAAAAATTTTCTATACAGGCTCAACTAAGACTACTTCCGGATCGTACACCCCCTCTTATGGGGATGAAATCGAAATTTTTGCAACTTTTATCTCGTAGGGTCAGATTATATTTTCGAATCTTCAATACCGATTTCGTCACGGTATGATCTGCAGAACTTTTCTACACGGGCTCGAACAACACTACTTGTGGATCGCCCCCCCCCCCTTTCCCTAAAGTGAAAAAATCGGAATTTTTGAAAATAATTTTCTCGTTCATTATATTTTGTGAGATATTGTTTTTGAATTTTCGATCCTGACTTCTTCACGGTATGCTCTGCAGAATTTTTCGACAGAGGCTCTACCAAGACTACTTCCGAATCGTTCACCTAGCTCCCATTCGGGGATAAAATCAAAATTCTTGCAAATTTTATCTTGTTGTCGTTAACCGTGACAGTCATTATTTTCGAATTTTCGATCCTGATTTCGTCACTGAATGATCCGCCGAATTATTCTGTACAGGCTCGACCAAAACTACCGCCAGATGGTTAACGTCCCTTATTGGGGATAAAATCAAAATTCCTGCAAATTTTTTTTTCATTGGGTCCACCGTGCGAGAAATTTTTTTTCGAATTTTCGATCCCGATTTCGTCACGGTATGCTCTGCAGTAATTTTTGACACAGGCTCAACCAATACTGCTTCCGGATCGTTCGACCCCCCTCACTCTGAGGACGGAACCGAAATTCTTGTGAAATTTGATCACGATTTCATCTCTGTATGCTCCGCAGAAATTTCCTGTACGGGCTCGACCAAGACTACCGACAGATCGTACAACCCTCCCATCCTCCTGATAAGGATGAAATCGAAGTATTTGCAAATTTTATCTCGTTGGGTACACCATGTAGGATATTAATTTCGAATTTTTCTTTCCGATTTCGTCACCGAATGCTCTGCAGAAATTTCCGGTACATGCTGACCGAGACTACTTCCAGATCGTTCGACCTCCCTTATGGGGATGAAATCAAAATTCTTGCAACTTTTATCATGTTGGGTACACCGTGTGAGATAACATTTTTGAATTTTCAATCCCGATTTTATCACGTCATGCTCTGCATAATTTTTCCATAGAGACTCGACCGAGACTACTTCCGGATAGTTGACCCCCTCATGGGGATGAAATCAAAATTGTTGCAAATTTTATCTCGTTCGGTACACCGTGTGAGATATTATTTTTGAGATTTCCATCCTGATTCTGTCACTGTATGCTCTGTACAATTTTCGGTACAGGCTCAACTAAGACTACTTCCGGATCGTACTCCCCCTCTCTTGGGGATGAAATCGACATTTTTGCAAATTTTATTTCGTAGGGTACACCGTGTGAGATATTATTTTCGAATTGTTAATACCAATTTCGTCACGGTATGCTCTGCGGCATTTTTGGACACGGGCTCGAGCAAGATTACTTCCGAATCGTTCGCCCCCCCACCCCTGGGGATAAAATCGAAATTGTTGCAAGTTTTTCTCTCTCCTGGTACACTGTGTGAGATATTATGTTGGAATTTTTAATCCGGATTTCGTCTCCGATTGCTCTGCATAATATTTCGGTACAGGCTCGACCAAGACTACTTCCGGATCGTTCACAAGTTTCACATCGTTGGGCACACCATGTGAGATAATATTTTTGAATTGTTAATCCTGATTGCATCACGGTATGCTCTGCAGAATTTTTCGACACCGTGTAAGATAATATTTTCGGATTTTCAATCTCGATTTCGTCACGGTATGCTGTGCAGAAGTTTTCGATACAGGCTCGACCAAGACTTTCCGGATCGTCCCCCCTCCCTCGCCTCTCATGGAGATGAAATCGAAATTTTTGCAAATTCAATCTCGTTAGGTACACCGTGTTGAATCTTATTTTCGACTTTTCCATCCTGATCTCATAACTATAAGCTCTGCAGAATTTTTCGGTACAGGCTGACGGAGCCTACTTCCGAATCGTCACCCCCCCCCCTTATTCGCACGAAATCAAAATTCTTGCATCTTTTTCGCGTTGAGTACACCGTGTGAGATAAGATTTGTGAATGTTCAATACCGATTTTGTCAAGACTGATTCCGGATCGTTGACCGCCGTCATGGGGACGAAATCAAAGTTTTTGAAAATTTCATCGCTTTCGGTACACCGTGTGGGATATTATTTTCGAGATTCCGATCCCAATTTCGTTACTGTATGCTCCGTAGAACTTTTCGATACAGGCTTAACCAAAACTACTTCCGGATCGTTCCTTTCCTCTTATGGGGATGGAATGAAAATTTTTGCAAATTGTGTGTTGAAGGGTACACCGTGTGAGATAATATTTTTGAATTTTCAATCCCAATTTCGTCATGGTATGCTCTGCTGAATTTTTCCACACGGGCTTCAACAAGACTAGTTCAGGATCGTTCACCCCCCCCCCTCCCGCCCTCATAGGGATGAAATCGAAATTGCTGCAAATTTTTGTCTCGTTCAGTACATTTTGTGAGATATTATTTTCGAATTTTCGATCCCGATTCCATCACGGTATGCTCTGCAGAATTCTTCGACAGAGGCTCGACCAAGACTACTTCCGGATCGATCACCTACTTTCCTAATGGGGATGAAATAAAAATTCTTGCAAATTTCATCTCGTTAGGTAAACCTTGTGAGTCATTATTTTCGAAATTTGGATCCCGATTTCGTCACTGTATGCTGTGCAGAATTTTCGGTAAAGGCTCGATCAAGACAACTTCCGGATCGTCCATCCCCCTTATGGGGATGAAATCAACATTCTTGCTAATTTTATCTCGATGGGTACACCGTGTGAGATAAAATTTTGGAATTTTTGATCCCGATTCCGTCAGGGTATGCTCTGCACCATTTTTTAACCCAGGCTCCAACAAGACTACTTCAGGATCGTTCAGCCCCCCCTCCCTTATAGAGATAAAATCAAAGTTCTTGCAAATTTTATCTCTTTAGGTACATTGTGTGGGATATTATTTTCGAATTTTCGATCCCGATTTCGTAACAGAATGCTCTGGAGAGTTTTTCGATACAGGCTCGATCAAGACTACTTCCGGATCGTTCGACCCCCCTATGAGGATGAATTTGAAAATCTTGAAAATTTCATCTCGTCGGGTACACCGTGTGAGATATTATTTTCGAAATTTCAATTCCAATATCGTCACTGCATACTCCGCCGAATTTTTCTGTACAGGCTCGACCAAGACTACTTGCGGATCGTTCACCTCCTTCCTTATGCGGATGGAATCGAAATTCTCGCAAATTTTATCTCGTTGAGAAAACTGTGTGAGATATTATTCTCGAATTTTCGATCCCGATTTCGTCACGGTATGGTCTGCAGAATTTCTTGACATAGGCTTAATCGAGACTACTTCCGGTTCGTTTATTTAATCCCGTTGGGTACACCATGTAGTATATTATTTTCGAATTTCCCATCTCAATCTCATCACTGTATGCTCTGCAGAATTTTTCCATATAGGCTGACCAAGATTACTTCCGAATCGTTCGCCTCTTTGTGGGGATAAAATCGAAATTCTTGCATCTTTTATCGCGTTAGGTTTGCCGTATGAGATAAGATTTTTGAACGTTCAATACCGATTTTGTTACGTTATGCGCTGCAGAATTTTCCGATACAGGATCGACCAAGACTTGTTCCGGATCGTTAACCCCCCTCATGGGGATGAAATCGAAATTTTTGCAAATCTTATAGCGTTCGGTACACCCTGTCAGATATTATTTTCGAGATTTCGATCCCGATTTCGTCGCTGTATGCTCCGTAGAAATTTCCGGTACAGGCTCAACCAAGACTACTTCCGGATCGTTCATCCCCTCTTACGGTGATGCAAGCGAAATTTTTACAAATTTTATGTCATAGTGTACACCGTGTGAGATAAAATTTACGAATTTCCGATCCCGATTTCGTCACGGTCGGGTCTGCAGAATTTTTCTACACAGGCTCAATCAAGACTACTTTCGGATCGTTGACCCCTCTCCCTTATAGGCATGAAATCAAAATTCTTGCAAGTTTTATCTCTTCAGGTTCACCGTGTGTGATATTATTGTCGAATTTTCGATCCCGATTTCGTCACTCAATGCTCTGGAAAATTATTGGATACGAGCTCGATCAAGTCTAGTTTCGGATCGTTAACCCCCTCCCCCTCCCCCATGGGGATAAAACCGAAATTCTTGCACATTTTATTTCGTTGGGCACACCGTGTGAGATATTATTTTCGAATTTTCGACCCCGATTTTGTCACTGCATGGTGTGCAGAATTTTTCTGTACAGGCTCGACCAAGACTGCCGCCGGATCGTCCATCCCTCTTATGGGGATCGAATCAAATTCCATGCAAATTCTATTTTGCTGGGTCCACCGTGTGAGATAACATTTTCGAATTTTCGATTTCGATTTCGTCACGGTCGGTTCTGCAGAATTTTTTTACACAGGCTCAACCAAGACTACTTCCGGATCGTTTATTCCTCTCCCTTATAGGGATAAAATCGTAATTTTTGCAAGTTTTATCTCTTCAGGTACACCGTGTGAGATATTATTGTCGAATTTTCGATCCCGATTTCGTCACTTAATGCTCTGAAAATTTTTTCGATACGAGCTCGATCAAGACTACTTTCGGATCGTTGACCCCCCCCTTTGGGGATAAAATCTAAATTCTTGCAAATTTTATTTCGTTGAGTACACCGTTTGAGATCTTATTTTCGAATTTTCGATCCCGATTTTGTCACTGCATGCTCTGCAGAATTTTTCTGTACAGGCTCGACCAAGACTACCGCAGGATCGTTCACCCCCTCTTTATGGGGATTCAATCGAAATTGTTGCAAATTTCATCTCGTTGGGTACATCATGTGCAGATCTTTCAAATACAGGCTCGACCAATACTACTTCCGGATCGTTAACTCCCCCTCCCCCCTTTCATGGGAATGATATGAAAATTTCTTCAAGTTTTATCCCATTAGGATCATCGTGTGAGATATTATTTCAGAATTTTCAATCCCGATTTGGTCACGGTATGCTATGCAGAGTAAGTATAAGAATACTTACGGATCGTCCACCTCCCCTAATAGGGAAGAGATTGAAATTTCTACAAACTTTATATCATGGGCTCGCGTTTTTCGCGCTCTCAAGCATGACTTGTAATGAATTTATTTATCGGAAATAGCTTATTCGTGTTCTTCAGGCACGTTTCTATCTAATACACATGCTATAAACGAATAAATGGCGTAAAAAAATACGACCATTATAGCGGATCACGATTCAGCCAATACTGACAATTAGCACGGATAACGAACGCACATGAACAGCGGTTGTCGTAAATTCACAGGAATATACCCTAACCCACAAGAAACAAAACAGACTATTGCCGGAATTGTTTAGAACATAATATAATAACCATATAATAACCCCAGGGCCGGAATTGTTCATAACATATAACAATTATTTTTCATCATTTTAACTCGTCTGAATTACGAAAAAAGACTTTACAGGCACACGCATGACACGAGACACTCGTAAATTTACAGGAATATTGCTTGAGCAATAACAAACGAAATAGGCTAAGGAAAACCCCGGGGCCGGAATTGTTTATAACAAATAAAAATTATTTTCCATCATGAGCGTCTCCGGGGCCGAAATTGTTTATAACAAATTAAAATTATTTTCCATCATATTATCGCGTCTTACTCGAGGAAAAAAAATCCAACGGGCACACGCATGAAACGAGACACTCGTAAATTTGTAGGAATGTAGCTTGAGCCATAACAAACAAAACAGGCTATGAGAAACCCCGGGGCCGGAATTGTTTATGACAAAAAAAAATAATTTCGAACATATTATCGCGTCTTACAAAAACAAAAAATTCCAACGGGCACACGCATGACCCGAGAAGCTCATCAATTAACTAGAATGTTCTTTAAGCCATAACAAATAAAACAGGCTATGAGAAACCCCGGGGCTGAAATTTTTTATAACAAATAAAAACTCTTTTTCATTATTTCTGGACGTCTGAATTACAAAAAAAAATCGTACGGGCACACGCATGACACGAGACACTCGTAAATTTACAGGAATATAGCTTGAGCCATAACGAACAAAACAGGCTATGAGAAAACCCGGGGCCGAAATTATTTATAAGAAATAAAAATTATTTTCTTAATGTTAGCGCATCTTACTTATAAAAAAAATCATACGGGCACATGCATGACCCGAGAAGCGCGTCAATTTACTAACATCTACTTCAAGTGATAACGAACAAAACAGGCTATAAGAAACCACGGAGCCACAATTGTTTATAACAGATATAAAATTCTTTTTCATCATTTCAGCACGTTTAAATTACAGACAAAATCATACGGGCACACGTATGAAACGAGACCCTCGTAAATTTACAGGAATATACCCCGAGCCATAATGAACAAGACCGGTTATGAAAAAAAACCCGGGCCGGAATTGTTTATAACAAAAAAACATTATTTTCCATCATGTTAAGGGTAAGTTTACGAACGTCTCGTGTTTTCATGTGCCCGTACGATTTTTTTTGTTTGTAATTTAGACGTGCTGAAATGATGAAAACGAATTTTTATTTGTTATAAACAATTGCGGCCTCTGTGTTCCTCATAGCCTGTCTTGTTCGTTATGACTTAAGGTACATTCTAGTAAAGTGACGAGCTTCTCGGGTCATGCGTGAGCCCGTATGATTTTTTTTTGTAAGTAAGACACCATATTATGATGGGAAATAATTTTGTTTTGTTACGAACATTTTCGGCCCGGAGGTTTCTCATAACCTGTTTTGTTTGTTATGGCTCGGCGTATATTCCTGTCAATTTACGATTGTTTCGTGTCATGCGTGTGCCCGTTACATTTTTTTTGGGATTTAGACGTGCTGAAATGATGAAAAAGAATTTTTATTTGTTATAAACAATTCCGGCCCCGGGGTTTCTCATAGCCTGTTTTGTTTATTACGGCTCACGGTCCATTCTAGTGAATTGACGAGCTTCTCGGGTCATCGGTCTGCCCGTTGGTTTGTTCTTTAGTAAGACGCGATAATATGTTGGAAAGTAATTGATTTTTGTTATAAACAATTCTGGCCCCGGGGTTTCTCATAGCCTGTTTTGTTTTTCATGGCTCAAGCTATATTCCTGTAAATTCACGAGTGTCTCGTTTCATACGTGTGTCCGGAGGTTTTTTTTTGTAATTAAGACGTGCAGAAATGATAAAAAAGAATTTTTATTTGTTATAAACAATTTCGGCCCCGGGGCCGCTCATAGCCTGTTTTATTTGTTATGGCTCGAATAACATTCTAGTAAATTGATGAGCTTCTCGGGTCATGCGTGTGCCCGTTGGATTTTTTTCTTGAGTAAGGCGCGATAACATGATGGAATTTTTTGTTGTTGTTGTTATAAACAATTCCGGCCCCGGGGTTTCTCATAGCCTTTTTTGTTTGTTATGGCTTGGGTATATTCCTGTAAATTTACGAGATTCTCGTGTCATGCGTGTGCCCGTTAATTTTTTTTTGTAATTTAGACGTGCTTAAATAATAACAAATAATTTTTATTTGTTATAAACAACTTCGGCCCCGGGTTTTCTCATAGTCTGTTTGTTTTTTATGGCTTGAAGTCCATTCAAGTAAATTAACGAGCTTCTCGGATCACGCGTGTGCCCGTTGGATTTTTTTTTTTGAATAAGACGCGATAATATGACGGAAAATAATTTTTTTTTGTTATAAAAATTTTTGGCCCTGGGGTTTCTCATAGCCTGTTTTTTTGTTATAGCTTGAAGAATATTCTAGTAAATTGACGAGCTTCTCGGGTCATGCGTGTGCCCGTTGGATTTTTCGTTCAGTAAGACGCGATAACATGATGGAAAATAATGTTTTTTTGGTCATAAACAATTCCGGCCCGGGGGTTTGTCATAACCTGTTTTGTTTGTTATGGCTCAAGCGATATTTCTGTAAATTTACGAGAGTCTCGTGTCATTTGTGTGTCCGTATTATTTTTTTTTGTAATTTCGACGTGCAGAAATGATGAAAACGAGTTTTTATTTGTTATAAAAAATTTCGGCCCAGGGATTTCTCATAGCCCGTTTCATTTTTTATGGCTTGGAGAAAATTCTATTAAATTGACGAGCTTCTCGGGTCATGCATGTGCTCGTTCGATTTTCTTTTTGAGTAAGACGCGATAATATAATGAAAAATGATTTTTTTTTGTTATAAACAATTTCGGCCCCGGGGTTTCTTATAGCCTGTTTTGTTTGTTATGCTTCAAGCTATATTCCTATAAATTGACGAGTGTCTCGTGTCATGCGTGTGTCCATGGGATTTTTTTTTGTAATTTAGACGTGCTGAAATGATAAAGAAGAATTTTTATTTGTTATAAACTATTTCGGGCCCGGGGTCGCTCACAGCCTGTTTTGTTCGTTATAGCTTGATGTACATTCTAGTAAATTGAGAAGCTTTTCGGGTCATGCGTGTGCCCGTTGGATTTTTTTTTTTAAGTAAGGCGCGATAACATGATGAAAAATAGTTTTTATTTGTTATAAACAATTCCGGCCCGGGGTTTCTCCATAACCTGTTTTGCTTTTTATGACTCGAGGTCTATTCCTGTAAATTCTCGAGCTTCTCGGGTCATATGTGTGCCTGTAAGATTTTCTTTTCGTAATTCAGACGAGTTAAAATGATGAAAAATAATTGTTATATGTTATAAACAATTCCGGCCCTGGGGTTTCTCATAGCCCGCTTTGTTTCTTGTGGGTTTGGGTATATTCCTGTGAATTCACGAGAACCGCTGTTCATGTGCGTTCGTTATCCGGGCTAATTTGTTAGTATTGGAAGAGTGAACGTTATTAATTATTAAATCACTTGTTAATATATATTCAAGCTTCGATTAACTATTTACGTGACTTAAGCAAGATACAAAATGAATTTGAAGTTCATCTTATCACATTTATTAAAGTTTCAGTGCGTGCATACCGTTCGCTGGTAAACTACTGTTTGGGGCGCACGGGCTTACGTTGGGAGTACAGTCCCAACCAAAAGCCGGCGCGCGCGTCTGCTAGCTCCGTTTGCCAGTTTCAGCGACATTTATTATGGCATTGCCAATGTTTCGCAAATTTATGGGTTATGCAAAAAGGAAATTTTAAAAAATCAGTGCCTACCGTGTCGATCGAGATTCTGACTTTTCGAAAGCATCACTTTTGTTATATAGCAGTATTTTGTGTTACCCTTATTTTTGCATTCCGAAATTTGCAATAACAAAGGGAGTGTGGACGAAAAAAAAAATAAAGAAAATAAAAAAAAATTTCCTCTCAATCGAGATTCTGACTTTTCAAAAGCGTTGCTTTTTAAAAATTTACAGTATTCTTTAAGACCCTCATTTTTGCATTGCATTTTTGAAATAGTTAGCGGGGTATGCACAAAGAAAAATTTAAAAAATCAATAACTACCGTCTCTTTCGAGAGTCTGACTTTTCAAAAGCTTCACTTTTGTTATTTTACAGTATATCTTATTGACCTTATTTTGACATTGTGAATTTATCAAAAATTCCGGGGGTATGCACAAATAAAATTAAAAAAAATAAAAAAAAACCGTGTCTATCGAGAGTCTGACTTTTCAAAAGCTTATCTTTTGTTATTTTACAGTATATCTTATTGATCTTATTTTGTCATTGCGAATTTATTGAAAATTACGGGCGTATGCACAAATAAAATTTTAAATAATCAATAATTACCGTGTCTACCGAGATTCTAATTTTTCAAAAGCATCACTTTTGTTAGTATGAGTTGTTGTTGAATCGGCTTCGATACATCCAGTGAGTGATTCCAGGTGTCGATGGAATAATTTTCTTTGATTACGTTTCGATCCTTGGTTCGGATCTTCTTCAGAGATTTATTTACTCTATGAATTATATTACAATATTTTGTATGACATTATATATATATATATATAGTATAAAGTATGATAAGTATAGCGTGTATGATAATATAGATATATATATGGAGCAAGGTGTCTCTAAATTTTGTGTTATTCATTTAATTTTTAGGTTATGCGGTATGATAGTGACTGACCTGGATTTTGTTGATTTTTCTAGATTCATGTTTGTGTACTTGGAAGATGATAGTACAGTATTTATTGATGAAGAAGCAATAAAGTTGTAATGGCTGATTTTCAATTGATTGAACGAGTGATCGTTTTTTGGTGATCTCTGTCATCTGTGAATTTTTTGTGTAGCAAGAATTTTTAATTTTGCGTATTTGAGTTAGTGTAATGTTTTATTAACGTCATATTTACCTATTGAATTCCATGATTTTATATCTTCCAAGTGCACTTAACAAAAAAACTAGAGTTTATAATTTATTCTTCATGTTAAAATGTCAACTATCTGAATGTTCGAGAAGAATTAAGTGGCGTCTGAAGTTTCTTGAGCGCGGGAGGTGTTAAGGATCATTCAGGCAGTGCCGTGTCAAGCATATTGGTATATTGTATTTAGGGTGCTTTTTCCATCTTTGATTTCAGATATGCAAATTTATGTAACTCGGTCGGTAAAAATCATTTCTCTATCGGTAATAAGTTATAGAGGTGTGATATATGAGGTATTTGATGAAGGTGTATATATGAGAGTTTGACAGTATAACGAGTCATTTAATTAAAATTAGTGTGTGTCAATTGTTAAGAAGTATTATTTAGTGTTATTTAATATTATATTATTGAATTGTATATGCAACTTAGTTTGTCGATGTCTGTTCGGAAATTTATGCTATTGGGGTGCGCTTTAATTTGGATCATTTCTAGGATTAGTCGTTTTTTCAGCCATTCTTCGTGGTTTAAGATCTTAACATCGTCAAATTTAAAATTGTGTTTTTGTTCTATTGCATGTTGTGCTAAGGCTGTGTGTATTGCAGTTGTGTGTTTGAGGCTGTTTTTATGTTCATTTATTCTGGTTTTCAAGTATCTTTTCGTTTGACCTATGTATACTGAGTTACAATCATTACAGTCAATTTTGTAAACTACATTTGATTTGTTTATATTTTCAATTTTGTCTTTAGTGGAGCCAATGATGGAGAAAATGTTATGTTTATTGTTTGTTACTAGTGTTATGTTATACTGTTGAAGAAGACGAATTAATTGGTGATGGATGGTTTTTGTATACGGTAAATTAATTAGTCTCGAGGAATCAAAGTCGTTGATATTATTTTGTTGTGTGTTGATTGTCGATAGTCTTTGTTTGATTAGTTTTTCTGTGAATAAAATTGGGTAGCAATTCTGAGTCATTGTATTTTTCATGAGTTCAAGGTTTTTGTTGTGAAAAGATGGGTGAGATAGTTTTATCGCTCTGTCAACTAACATGTAAATTATAGCTTTTTTCTGGTGAAGAGGGTGGTGAGAGAAAAAATTGATAAATCTGCCTGACCAAGTAGGTTTTCTATACCAGTCTGTGATGATTGTATTTTGATTCCGAATTAAAAGTATGTCTAGAAAAGGAATTTGGTTGTTTTTTTCTATTTCTGTTGTGAATTGTAATTTTGTGTGGTATGAATTGAAGATTTTGACTGTAGATTCAATTTTATTTGTTGGCAGAGCGATAATAATGTCGTCAACATATCTTTTGTATAGTGGTAGTGTGAATTTTAATTTTTCTAAGCATTCAGTTTCTAAGTCAATCATGACAATATTTGATAGTATAGGTGCAAGAGGTGCAGTTTACAGTATTTTTTATTATCCATATTTTTGCATTGCGAGATTTGCAATGATAAAGGGGATGTGCACAAAAAAAAAGATTTAAAAATCAATAACTATCTAGTCTATCGAGATTCTGACTTCTCAAAAGCTTCACTTTCGTTATAACACAGTATATCTTATGACGTTCATTTTGGCATTGCGAATCAGTTGGAAATTAAAGGGGTATGCATAAATTAACTTTTAAACAATCTATAACTACCGTGTCTATCGACATTCTGCCTTTTCATACCGTCACTTTTGTTGGTTTACAGTATTCTTTATTACCCCTAGTTTTGCATGGCGATTTTTGCATTTCTTAAGCGGGTGTGCACGAAAGAAAATTAAAAAAATCAATACCTATCGTGTCTATCAAGATGGTCACTTTTCAGAAGCGTCAGGTTTTTATTTTACATTATTCTTTATAACCCTTATTTTTACATTGCCTTGTCAAAAATAATGAAGGGGGTGTGCCCAAAAAAAAATTAAAAAATCAATAACTATCGTGTCTATCGAAATTATGAATTTTTTAAACTGTTACTTTTTGAATTTTATAGTATTTTTTATCACGCTCATTTTTGCATTGCGATTTTTGCTATTTTTAATGGGGTTAGCACGAAAGAAATATAAAAAAAATCAATAACTATCGTGTACATCGAGATTCGGATTTTTCAAAAGCGTCACTATTTTTGTTTTACAGTTTTTTTTTATTACCGTCATTTTTGCACTATTATTTTTGCAGTTCTCAAAGTGGTGTGCAGGGTAGAAAATTAAAAAATTCAATAACTATCGTGTCTTTCAAGATTGTGACTTTTCGAACGCGTCACTTTTTTATTTTACAGTATTCTTCATTACCCTTATTATTGCATTGTGATTTAATGAATAGTTGAGGGGGTATGCTCAAAAGAAATTTAAAAAAATCTATAACGACCGTGTTTATTGAGATTCTGACTTTTCAAAAGATTCTAGGAAAAAATAGTACAGGAAAAAATACCCCCGGAAAAAATAGTACGGAAAAAATACCTGATGGAAAAAATAACCGCGGAAAAAATACCCACGGAAAAAATACCCGATGGAAAAAATACCCGCGGAAAAAATACCCGATGGAAAAAATATCCGCGAAAAAAATATCCGATGGAAAAAATACCCGATACGTGCGTCCATGGGATACGTGAATTTGTGGGGTGGGTTTGGAGCACCGGGCGGGGTGCGTGCGTCCATGGGATGCGTTTTGCATTACGATTTTAAAAATAATTGACGAGGTATGCACAAAAGAAATTTTAAAAAATCAATATCTACCGTGTCTATCGAGATTATGACTTTTCAAAAGCTTCACTTTTGTTATTTTACAGTATACCTTATTATCTTTAATTTGGCATTGCGATTTTTTAGAAAAATACGCTGGTATGCACAAATTAAATTTCATAAAATCGAAAACGACAGTGTCTATCGAGATTCTGACTTTTCAAACCGTCACATATGTTATTTAACAGTATTTTTTATTACCTCTTTTTTTGCATTGCGATTTTTGCAATTTTAAAAGGGGTGAGCACGGAAGAAGATTAAAAAATTCAATAACTGTCGTGTCTGTCGAGGTTGTGACTTTTCCGAAGCGTCCCTTTTTTATTTTACCGTATTCTTTATCACCCTTACTTTTGCATAGCGATTTTTCCAATAGTCAATGAGGTATGGACTAAAGAAAATTAAAAAACTTGATAACAATCGACTCTATCGAGATTCTGATTTTCCAAAAGAGTTTTGTTATATTACAGTATTTTTCATTACCCTTATTTTGTATTCCGAATTTTGCAATAATGAATGGGGTGTTCACGGGAAAAAAATTAAAAAATCAATAACTATCGTGTCTATCGAGATTCTCACTTTTCAAAAGCGTTACTTTTTTATTTTGCAGTATTCTTTATAACCTTCTCTTTTGTATTGCGATTTTTAAAATAGTTAACGGGGTATGCACAAAAGAAATTTTAAAAAATCAATAACTACCGTGTCTATCGAGATGCTGACTTTTAAAAAGCTTCACTTTTGTTATTTTACAGTATATCTTATTGACCTTATTTTGACATTGTGAATTAATTAAAAATTAAAGGGGTATGCACAAATAAAATTTTAAAAAATCTATAACTACCGTGTCTATCGAGATTCTGACTTTTGAAACCGTCACTTTTGTTATATTACAGTTTTTTTATTACCTCTATTTCTGCATTGCGATTTTAGCCATTTTTAAGGGGGTACGCACGAAAGATAACTAAAAAAATCAATAACTATCGTGTCTATCGAGATTCTGACAGCTCAAAAAAGCGTGCAAAATGAATAATATATTCAAGATCGTTGACGAATAAATCGACACTGCCGATCACTGGTACCGAATATTTATATAAACGTACAATGTGAAATCGTTTATCGTAGTCGTTTAATGAAGCCTACGCTTGAAAATGTATCGACTGGGATCGAGCACGATGGAGGATGGATGCCCGGAGGGACACTTGGCCGAATCTATGTGCATTGAGTCGAAAGGATTAAAACCCAGTGACGAACGCCGGAAACAGTTGTCTCAAGTCAAAGTTCGCACTGCCATGCGTGTTGATACTCCGCGAATATTTTCTTTCCTTGTCAATCCGTTTACATGCAGCGCGAATATGTGCAATTTTGCGGTTGAAAGTGCATGCACTGCCATCACGCATGACAGCAGCGGAATGACAATTTAGTCAATTATTGATACACATAGACGTAACGATGGGCTCTGTAGAGTTCCGTTGACAGCCTTTGTTTATTTTTAAAACATTAATCAGAGCGAGCCTCGCCCTCTGCACCCGTTGATCTATAAATGGGAACAATTGTTTAAAATCGAGCATATATTGTTTTTTTTTAAATTAATAAGACCAATGGGTCCAGAATTTGAATAATCTTTTTAACAAATATGATCAGGAGATGAGTTTAAATTTTTCAATTTCAGTATATTTTGGTTTAAAAAATTCCAACACACATATAATTGTTGGTCTATCAAATCCGTGTTAAGAGCCAAAACATTGAAGTAAATTATCATTCGTTAAGGTGATGTTTATAGTCGGTATAAACATACTGCTTGCCGAGTTTGAATTCCTACGAGTTGTCTGTGTAAGGACAAGGTGATATATTTTTAATTCAAGATTTTGCACATGAAGATCGCCTTGTCCAGATAAGGGGGTGAGTTTTGCCACCGCAGGGACAGAGCACTTAAATCGTGCAGAGCATATCTCGAAAGCACCTTATTCGTGCGATTTTTCTGTGCAAGGACAACGCAATATTTATTTAAATAAAAATTCTGCGCGCAAAAGTCCCCTTGTCCTGATAAGGGGGTGAGTTTTTCCATCTCGGGAGTAGAGCATCGAAATGAAGAAATGAATATCTCGAAAGCACGTCATTCGCACGATCTTTCT
The DNA here is from genome assembly GCA_946863875.1 of Alloplasta piceator. Taxonomy (NCBI): domain Eukaryota; kingdom Metazoa; phylum Arthropoda; class Insecta; order Hymenoptera; family Ichneumonidae; genus Alloplasta; species Alloplasta piceator. Next base: position 28,674,818 of record OX333079.1, on the reverse strand, counting down.
GTGCAAGGACAAAGCAATGTGTATTTCAATAAACATTCTGCACGTGAAAATCCCTTTGTCCAGATAAGGGAGTGAGTTTTCCATCTCGGGAGTGGAGCACCTGAATCGAGCAATGTGTTTCTTGAAACCACGTAATTCGTAGGATTTGTCTGTTTGAAAACAAAGCGATATTGTTAAAAATAAAAATTCGGGATACTATTCTGGCAAAAGGGGTGTACGCATTGGATCATTCAAGGTATATTCCGAAAGCACCTAAAAAGCACTTAAATTTTACACGTGTTAGATATTTTTTGAAAATTTATTTATCCCAGGGACCGCTAGCTCTACATGGAATAGCGGTCAGTGACAATTTTTTGTTTTACCACGAAACTTAACGAGCACCTAATTTATGAATCTAGCACGTAAATAGTGTTTTATGGGGGTTCTCACGATTGTGTAGGTGAAATGTTAATAAAATAGGAGGAATTTTTTAACGACCTTACAGCTGTATTATTGTTATCTGCTGGTCCGCTGACGTAACTTGTGGGTTTCCATTGATTGATTTTGATATTGTCAATGCAGTAATTAAATAATTCTATGTAATAAACATGCAATGAATGATAATAATACTTTAGGAATAAATAATAACACCAATGTATACAAGAAATTCATATTGTATATTGAAATGCCAAACAAAGAAAATGACAAAACAACAAACAAAGAACGAAAATAACAAAAGAACAAATGAACAAAGAAAATAACAAAGGAACTAATAAACAAAGAAAATAACAAAATAACAAACAAGCAAAGAAAAGAACAAAAGAACAAACCAACAAAATCAATGGACTTTCTTTGTTTGTTCTGTCACTGAAAAGTGATGTAGTTATTTTATTTAATAATCTTTTGAATTGTTTTCAAAAAGACTCCATCCAGTCATCGTTCACGTCAGTCTAGAAGCTGTTCGAAATGCATTCCTTCTTCCCGCAAGCAAAGCTGGAGACGACTTCGAACGCTCCTTGTGGCTTTTCTAACCATATCACATGGTATCAATTCGGCAGTTTCTCGAATTCGTCGCTCAAGTTCTTCGATATTGGGAATAGGTGGCCCTTTGTAAACTTGCTCCTTCATGTGACCCCACAAAAAAAAATCGAGGGGAGTTAAATCTGGCGAGCGTGGAGGCCAACGTATTGGACCACCCCTGCCAATCCATCTTCCTGGCCATTCTTCATCTAGATATTCTCGCACTGCACCGGAATAATGAGCAGGTGCACCATCATGTTGGTACACCATGAGGTTGAGAACATCTCTAGGCAAGTAACCAATTAGGTCCGGCAAATCGTTCCGCAAAAACTCCAGATACGCATCTCCGTTTAGACGGTCGGGCATGATATGCGGTCCTATCTGAAAAATGGAAACATCAATTTAGTGCGTAGGAGTGTCCCAAAAACCCAAGAGGGGCTAGAATAAAATGGTACGATTCAACTATTATCCTTAAGGCGGTATTTTCGTCTAGAGACAAACATTTTAAGCATTTTGTCAAGCTCGAACGAAAAAAAAACTTATTTACCTTAATTTTTTACAAAACTTTTATAGATATTTTGGCAATTTTTATTGTTATAATTTGTTATAAGCTAGTAAGGTGGAGTGGTAAAAAGGAGCTGACACAATTGCAACATTTCTGTTCGTCCGATACAAAATTAAAAAAAACTTTTCTAAATTAGTTGTTATGTTTTCGTAGAGCCTACCTATGAAAAAACGGTAAAAAAATCACAAAATGACGGCTGTCTGAACAAAGAAAGACGTCTTACAACTATTTTTTAACAGATTTTAGTTTTCTTTACAATATTTTAAAAAAAATTTCTCTCTACAAAAATGGTAGGGGCGATAGAGAGTTTTTTATTGAAAGTTAATATAAAATTGAAATTAAATTGGTTCAGTGTAACTTGAGATATTGTGACAGACGTGTTTACAAAGTAGTGTTGAGAAAAACGCGTTGAAATTTTTGAGCTCTGATGTGAAGAACGTAGTTGCTGTGTCACGAAAATATATACAATGCGGTAAATTATTGAAATAAAAAAATGTCCTTTCGAGGATATATTGTTGAAGTTATGTACTTTAAGAATATTCCAAAAATTATTTTCTTTCAAAGTTGTTGATCAGAATACCGCCTTAACTTTATTCCTAATTAACAATTTGGTGTTTTTGTAAAGCTGTTTAACACATTAAACGGCAAGCTATCAATGCCCAGTGGCGGAATGAACACCCACGACTCACATGGAATTGAACGCGTTGAAAAAATGTTTTCGTTTCAGGTAAAGGCGAAGTAACGAAATTCTTATATTTTTATGCCAATTGGATATATAATATTTTTTAAAACAATCGCAATTACTGAAAGTGTTATTTTGTTCTTATGATAATTTTTTTTTTGGCAATAAGTGCGAATCGAATCATAATTTTCATCTACACGGCCGCTCACCATAGCAACTTCTTTACATCGAATTGTATTAAATGGTACGATTTTTTTTCTTGACCCATATTGTACGGAATAAATTAGACCAACGAGCTACAAGATTAATGAATCTGATATTTTTTATTTAGGCTCAGCATACCTTGTCAACTAGGTGAAAAAATGGATGATCGGAGCTTAAAAATATGCCAAAATTAGAATAATTATTTGCATCGGATGAGCCAAGCGAGGTTTCAAAGTTCCAATGATGAGGAAAGAAATAAGCGTCGTCAAAATTTCATGTAGAACATAAATTCAAGTCTATTCAGTTAACATATTTAATTTTGGCAAAAATGAAGAAAAAAATTTTGAAAATATTTTTTTAATCCTTATGTCAATGTTTTTTTCCCTTGAATAGGAATCCACGAAAGATATTTGCAACAAATGATAAATATTAGAAATTTTAACAGAAAATAATTTTCTTCTGATTTTCTGTCCTTATTCCGAAAAAAAATTAATTTATAAGGAATCAGCTCGATTTGAAATTAGCAGTGAAATTCTGATTGAAATATGATTTTTAAACTATAAAAATAAACATTTTTATTTTGGCCATCTTTTGAAAAACTTCGGAATAGCGAAATTTCAATTGATCATAACTTTACTATCGCTTGACCGATATGAACATTTATTTTTGGCACAAAACCGTTGTGACTAAACTTATAGAATGCTATTTCGTTTATCAAAGATTTTTGTTGAAATGAGAGCGGTTTCAAAATTACCGAAAAAAAACTGACAGGAGTATTAGAAACTTGCAAAAATATATCGTTGTACTTCAAACGTCTGCCAAAAATTGAAAAATGATTACAGTCACATTAAAAAAGCGAGGTTTTGAAGCTCCAACGATGAGGAGGAGAGTTAACTATGAGCGAAGTCGGAATTTTCTGAACAAAATAACCTCCAGTCATTTTAGTGACTATATTTAATTTTTGCGAAAAAGATGTTTGAAAATTTAATAATTTTATTACAACCTTGATGTATTTTATGGATGTATTTTTTTCTTCTGAATACAATTACACCAATGATTTCCTCAAACAATCGTAATTCTTATCGATTTAAAAAAAGAAATGTATTCATTGCAGATTTTTCTCGCTTTTTCTAATGAAAAGTTACTTTCGAAAAAAACTCTGTGTGATTTGCAATCAGTAGTGAATGTAGCCTTGAAATATCGTTTGACAACGAAAAATTGTCTTTACGCTACAATAAAAAAATCAAGTTAGCTTATTATAATTTATATTGGTATGATCCATGTTACCTACTTCTTATTATGGTCTTCTTCTGGTTTTAAACCATTTACTTAGTTTCAAATAGAGACATATACGGTTTGCCGTTGCATCAATAGTCCTGATATAAATTTTGAAACGAAATTTCTTGTAAAAAACTGTTCGAAATGAAGAGAAACGAATATCAACACAACCAAACCCATAATTATATAATTTCAGAGTAATATGCCAGCAAATCTAGTGGACAATAAAACAACCCCTAATTTGGATTTGAAATTTTTTTTTGAAAAAATATCGTCCACTGTAATATTGAGGGAGACCGGGAAAAATGGGTTGAACTGTTCGTTCCCCGCATGTCTGCTAAGGTTAATACAGAGTGCAAAATCTTTAAAGAGGCCCAAACAACCTTCATTGTAGGTGCGACTTTTGTAACATTAGAAACACTTTTTATGCAAAAAATTATGCGAAACATTGTTTGTTGCAAAAAAATTTTCAAACAAATTAAAAAAAAAAATTTTACGAAACAATTTTTTTGCGAAAAAATTGCAAATTTTTTGTTATAATATTGCATTGTCATCAGAATCACAAATGCATAAAATTTTTTAACTCAATCGGAAACCGGGAAGTGGGTCAAATTTAACGTGTAAGATTCGATTATAGATAAACGGACCCCGGAACAGGTGAAACTAAATAAAAGCTTATAAAAATCTTACCAATTCGTCACCAATCATGCCAGCCCAAACGTTGATCGAAAATCTTTCCTGGTGGTTGTGGACTCTCACAACTTCAGGATTTTCGTGGTCCCAATAACGACTGTTATGCTGATTGAAGTAATTATCTCTCGTAAATATGGACTCATCCGTCCATAGAATGTGATCCAGAAAATGGGGATCGGCGTCTATTCGTCGAATCATATTTTCGGCGAACTCGATTCGATTTTGAGGGTCACCCCTATGGAGGTTTTGTACCGTTCGGTAATGATACGGATACAAACCGTCAGAATTTAACGTCCTCCACGCTGTCATGTGACTCGTTCCGAATTGTCGGCCGAGACTTCGAGTGCTTCTCGTAGGATCCGCGTGAACGCAATCTAAGATTCGTTCTTGTATAGCGACGTTATTATATCGAGCTGGGCGTCCTCCCTCAATATTATTGACTGGTACGAGGGCGTTCGTTTCCAAACATCGTCGTTGTAGATTTCGAAACACATTCGGTTGAGGGAAATGATGTCTCATGTGACCATAACGCTCTCGACATAAACGTGCAGCAGGTCCAGCTTGCTCACGACACTCACCCAAACACATCAGCATGTCATGATATTCGCGAGGGCTATATGCAGCCATCATGACAAATTAAATTATTTAAAAAACTGTGATTCGTGTAAAAACGTTTATTGTTCTTAAATTCTTCTCAAATTTAATAAAAAATAATAATGAGTTAGGTGTGATGAAAAAACATTTGACATTGAAAAAAAAACAATACGTAGTTAGTAGTGAATGTTTGTGGTGACGCGAAAGAACTCCTGTGACCGAAGTCTGAATATAAAAGAAAACAAAAGACGATCAAAAATAGTAACAAGCGATCTGTTTATAGCCGCAGTATCCATGACAGAATTAATGTCAAGAATATGTACTGGGTGGCATAAATAAATGTTTTATATCCCAATAGAGCGACACAATTATTTTAAACAATTGTCATTTTTACAAATATTCTAAATAGTAATGATCAGGACATGGCACACAATTCCGCTCGTGACTTTTTCAATGCCCTGGTAATTTAAACCGCGTTAATATTAAATTTCTTATGATAAATCATCGCAGCATCACTTAAGGATGATTCTGGTTTAGATGTTCAAAAAAGGGTTGCTTTCCGAAACTATTAACGAACGTATTATTATAGATATTGATATAAAATTAGTTGGGCTTCATAAATACACTCTAGAAGTACATAAAACAATTTTTATTTTTCTATTTTTTTAAACATTTTTTATACACAAAAATAACATGTCGCCGAAGTTCGCAACGTTGTAGGAGCAACGCTGTAAAAGGCAAAAGTATTGTCCTGCCATCATTCAGAACATGTGAATGATAAACTTAAATACTAATATCTCGGAAGATGTTATTCAAATATGCTTCCCAAAATATTATGCAGCTAATAAAATTCTCCAGAGTTGGGCAAAATACTTGAAAGTACTTCTAGAATCAATCAATCAAGTACAAAGTACCGTAGGTACTTGAAGTATCAAGTACCGGTGATACTTGAAGTACAAGTACATTCCAAGCTTTAGGGTACGTCTCGTAAATTCTAGTACTTGGGTCATTCCATGTCAAATCGACCATGAGTTGGAATCGACCACTTTCAATTTCGATGGAATTTAGTCAAGAGTTTCGTTGTATTATAAAACCAAGTTCGACCAAGGATTTTTTTTTCAAAAATTATGCAAAATTCAAAATGTAACAATTTTTCATATTTTTATCTAAATATCTTGAAAACTATGATAGTTATGAAAAATCGTTTGTTTCGTCTTCAGGAGTATACTTGGGGCTCTGAAAAAAAAATATTCTGCCCAAAATTTCGAAAATGATGGATTAGGGGAATTTTTGATTTTTTAAAATCGTGAAAATCCACAAGTAACATCGAATTTTTCGTTCCATTTTTTTAATATAATACCTTGTACGAATTTGAAAAGATTATGAAATTTTCAGAAAGGTGTTTTTTTTGTTTAAAAAATATGAATTTTTTTTAGTAGAGCAATCATGTAATTTTGTAATTTTCAACAGACAAAATTACATGTTTGATCAACTTCACTTAACTTACAGTACTCGCCAATTGAAGTGGGACAGACAGTTTTTTCTCAATCTTGGCGAATTTTTGACCGATTTCAAAAATCAAAAAACGTACATTCGAATAAATTTAATTACCTTTCAAATGAGACTAGTTAGAAAGCAATCGGTTAAAAATTAGCTGAGTGCGAGGCGATGGAGTCAGGACGTGCGAATCGCGAATTTCGGGACACCCCGGAAAAGGGTATACGCCATTGTTGAATGACTTTCCAACTGAAACCATTCGAAAGAGCAGCTCGTGGCAACCAGGATTTAAAAAAAATTAGAATCAGTCAACTCCAGTAGATGATATAGCCCCGGGAAGTTGTAACGGTTTTTCGATGATAACGTGCAAGTTTCTTGATCGATTGACCTGAAATTTATCGGGGAGTCGTGTTTCGTCATAGCCGACAACCCGGTATAGGTCGGGTTGCAAAAAAACTCCTCGGGGATGAGATCCAGGGTTGTCCCGAACGCACCGTGTCGGTTATTTGCATTTTTCGCAAAGAAAGAGAATTATCTCAAAAATGTGAATTGGTGCATTGTTGAGGGGAAGATTCAACGAACAACTCGTGTGGTCGTGCAATACCCGAATCGACCTGTGTCACCAGCGGGAAGGCACGGAAGAATGGCATGGAAATGCCGAAATCGAATAAGATCGAGTCCGGAGTCGTAGGGCGATGCTCAATTGTTTTTGCACTCGCCGGGTGACTAAAGGTCTTGTCACTAATGAGGCAAGATGGACCGATTTGAAAATAATTAATATTGGAAAATTTTTTTTTTATCATTTTAAGATTTTTTTCAAGACGTTTGTTTAGCATTACGATTTTCGCAATTATTAAGGGGTTATGAACAAAATGAATATCGAAGAATCAATGACTACCGTGTTTATCGGTATTCAGACTTTTCAAAAGCGTCCACTTTATCATTGCACAATGATTCTCATCATCCTTAATTTCGCATTAAGATTTTCGCAATCATTAAGGGGTTATCAGCAAAAAAAATATTGCCAAAAATCAATAACGACCGTGTTTTACGGTATTCAGACTTTTTACAAGCCCCGACTTTATCATTGCACAATGATTTTCATCATCCTCAACTTGGCATTGCGATTTTCGCAATTATCAAGGGGTTATGGAGAAAAGAAATATTGAAAAATCAATAACTACCATGTTTAACGGGATTCAGACTTTTCAAAAGCGTTCACTTTATCATTGCACAATGCTTTTCATTATCCGCAATTTGGCATTTCGATTTTCGCAATTATTAAAGGGTTATCGACGAAAGAAATATTAAAAAATTAATAACGACCGTGTTTATCGGTATTCAGACTTTTCGAAAAAATCCACTTTATCATAGCACAATGCTTCTAATCATCCTCAATTTGGCATTGCGATTTTCGCAATTATTAAGGGGTTATGGAGAGAAGGAATATTAAAAATTCAATAACTACCGCGGTTTACGGTATTCAGACTTTTCAAAAGCGTTCACTTTACCATTGCACAATGATTTTCATTATCCATAATTTAACATTACGATTTTCTCAATTATTAAGGGGTAATCGACAAAAAAAATATTGAAAAATTAATAACGACCGTGTTTATCAGTATTCAGACTTTTCAGAAGCGTCGACTTTATCATGGCACAATGATTTTCATCATCCTTAATTTGGCACTGCGATTTTCGCAATTATTGAAAGGTTATCGACGATAGAAATATTGAAAAATCAATAACTACCGTGTTTGACGGTATTCAGACTTTTCATAAGCGTCGACTTTATCATTGCACAATGATTTTCATCATCCTTAATTTAGCACTGCAGATTTCGCAATCATTAAGGGGTTATGAAGAAAAGAAATATTGAAAATTCAATAACTACTGCGTTTTACGGTATTCAGACTTCTCAAAAGCCCCAACTTAATAAATGCACAATGATTTTCATCATTCTTAACTTGACACTGCGATTTTCGCAATTATTAAGGGGTTATTGACAGAAGAAATATTGAAAAATCAAGAACGACTGTGTTTATCGGGAATCAGACTTTTCAAAAACATCGACTTTATCATTGCACAATGATTTTCATCATCTTGAAATTTGGGACTGCGATTTCGCAATTATTGCGAGATTATGGACGAAAGAAATATTGAAAAATCGATACCTACCGTGTTTATCGGTATTCAGAATTTTCAAAAGCGTCCACTTTATCATTGCACAATGAACTTCATCATCCTCAATTTGACATTACGATTTTCGCAATTATTAAGGGGTTATCGACAAAAGAAATATCAAGAATTCAACAACTACCGCGTTTTACGGTATTCAGACTTTTCAAAAGCGTCCACTTTACCAATGCACAATGATTTTCATCATTCTCAACTTGGCACTGCGATTTTCGCAATTATTAAGTAGTTATCGACAAAAAAAATATTCAACAATCAATAACGACAGTGTTTATCGGGTGTCAGACTTTTCAGAAGTGTCCACTTTTTCATTGTGCAATGATTTTTATCATCCATATTTTTGCATTGCAATTTTCGCAATTATTAAGGGGTTATGGACAAATTAAATATTCAAAATCAAATAACTACCGTGTTTTATGGTATTTAGACTTTTCAAAAGCCCCGACTTTATCATCAACAATAAATTCCATTATCCGTATTTTGACATTGCGATTTTCGCAATTATTAAGGGGTCACGGACAAAATAAATATTCAAAATTCAATAACTACGGTGTTTTACGGTAGTCAGACTTTTCAAAAGCGTTCACTTTTTCGATGTGCGATGATTTTCATCATCCTCAATTTGGCATTGAGATTTTCGCAATTAATAAGGGGTTATCGACAAAAGAAATATAGAAAAATCAACAACTACCGTGTTTATCGGTGATCCGACTTTTCAAAAGCGTTTACTTTATCATTGCACAATGATTTTCATCACCCTTAATTTGGCATTGCAATTTTCGCAATTATGAAGGAGTTATGGAGAAAATAAATATTGAAAAATCAATAACTACTGTGTTTATCGGTATTCAGACTTTTCAAAAGCCTCGACTTTGACATTGCACAGTGATTTCCATCCTCAATGATTTGGCATTGCAACTTTTGCAATTATTAAGGGGTTATGGAGAAAATAAATATTGGAAATTCAATAACTACCATGTTTTACGATATTCAGACTTTTCAAAAGCGTCGCCATTATTATTGCACAATGATTCTCATAATTCTCAATTTGACATTGCGATTTTCGCATTTATCAACGGGTTATGAACAAAAGAAACATTGAAAAATCAATAACTACCGTATTTACGGTATTCAGACTTTTCAAAAAAGTCCCCTTTATCACTGCACAATGATTTCCATCATCTGTATTTTCGCATTGCGATTTTTGCAATTATTAAGGGGTTATCGATGACATAAGTATTGAAAAATCGATAACAACCCGTGAAAAATCCCGCGTTGATCGGGATTCAGACATTTGCAAACATATTGATGATGAAGATCATTGTACAATTATAAAGTGGACGTTCTTGAAAAGTCTGAATCCCGTAAGACATGGTAGTTATTAAATTTCAATATTTATTTCGCCGATAAAACCTTCATAATTGCGGAAATTACAATGCAAAAATAAGGATGATAAGAATGATTGTACAATAATAAAGTAGACGCTTTTGAAAAGTCTGTATCCCGATAAACACAGTAGTTATTGATTTTTCAATATTAATTTTGTCGATAAAACCTTAATAATTGCGAAAATCGCAATACCAAATTCGGAATGATGGAAATCATTATGCAATGATAAAGTAGACGCTTCTGAAAAGTCTGAATACTGTAAAATCGATAGTTATTGATTTTTCAATATTTATTTGGTCGATAACGCTTTAATCATTTCGGAAGACAAAATACCAAATTTAGAATGATTGAATGTATTGTGCAATCATAAAGTAGACGCTTTTGAAAAGTCTCAATACCGATAAACACGGTCGTTATTGGTTTTTTAATATTTCTTTTGTCGATAACCCCTGAAAAATTGCGAAAGTCGCAGTACCAAATCAGGAATAATGAGAATCTTTTTTTAATGGTAAGGTGGACGATTTTGGAAAGTTGGAATACCGTAAATCAGGGTAGTAATTGATTCTTCATTATTTCTATTGTCCGTAACCTCTTAATTATTGCAAAAATCGTAATATTGATTTGAAGACGATGAAAATCATTATGCAATAGTATAGTGGACGCTTTTGAAAAGTCTGCCTACTGTAAAACACGGTCGTTATTGATTTTAAAATATTGATTTCGTCGATAACCCCTTAATATTTGCGAAAATCGCAGCTCTGAATTAAGAATGATGAAAGTCATTGTGCAATGGTGAAGTGGGCCCTTTTCAAAAGTCTGAATATCTTAAAACGCGGTAGTTATTAAAATTTCAATATTTCTTTGCTCCATAACCCCTTAATGATTGCGAAAACCTCAATGCAAAATAAGAGATGATGGAAACCATTGTGCAATGATAAAGTCGACGCTCTTGAAAAGTCTGAATACCGTAAAACGCGGTAGTTATTGATTTTTCAATATTTCTTTCGTCGATGACCCCTTAATAATTGCGAAAATCGCAGTGCTAAATGAAGGATAAGGAAAATCATTGTGCATCGATAATGTCGACGCTTTGGAAAAGTCTGAATCCCGATAAACACGGTCGTTATTGATTTTTCAATATTCCTTTTGTCAATAACCCCTTAATAATTGCAAAAATCGCAGTGTCATGTTGAGAATGATAAAAATCATTGTGCATTGGGAAAGTGGACGCTTTTGAAAAGTCTGAGTACCGTAAAACGCGGTAGTTATCGAATTTTCAATATTTCTTTTCTCCATAACTCCTTAACGATTGCGAAAATCGCAATGCCAAATTCAGGATGATGAAAAGCATTGTACAATGATGAAGTAGACGATTTCGAAAAGTGTGAATACCGATAAACACAGTCGTTATTGATTTTTCAATATTTCTTTCGTCGATAACCCCTTAATAATTGCAAAAATCGCAGTATTACATTAAGGATGATGAAAATCATTGTGCAATGGTAAAGTGGACGCTTTTGAAAAGTATTATTATTTATTATTGAGTTTTATTTGCATAACCTTTTAAAAAGGTTTTTTACAAAACTTATACAAAGACTGAAAACATATATGTATCTTAAACGTAACTTAAAAAAAACTCCCTTTCATCATTATCCTTAAAAAATTTTCGTACCTTATAACTACTCGCTTCTCGCTTATGAACCCATTCATTCTTCCGCTCACTTATTCTCTCGTTCCCAACTCCTTTTACACCACACTTCCTCAATTTCCCTGAGGTATGCACATATTCCAATCTGTATTTTTCCCCCCAACATATTTATTATTTTCCCAACAATCGCTCCTTCATCGATTCCTTCCAACCATTCCTCCACACCTTTTCTTGCGTTTTTCGACACCGCCTCTCTGCTTTTTTTACACAACAAAATATGCTCTAACGTTTCATCCTGCTCGTCACACATTCTACACATCCAATCACTCTCTTCTTTCTTACCCACTCTTTCCACATTCCCACATCTTATTCTCGCCCACATTTCCTTGTCATTTCCCCTTATATTCGCCTCAGACCAATATTTCCAGGGCATACTATCATTTTCAACAATAAATTTATATCTGTAATTGTACGTTGAATCCTTTATTTTCTCCCCCTCTTTCCTCAAAGTCTCTGTTTTTAAATTTTCTAGACCCTCCCTTATTCTCGCCTCGATTTCCCTCACCTCCCTCCGTTCCCAGATCATCCCGATTATATCCTGCACACCCATATCAATTAAAACCCCATTCAAGCATTTTCCCCACTTCGACGGCACACGATTTACTATGGCCCTTATTTCCTCCAACAGACAGATTTTTGGCCATCTTTTATCATTCATTCCCATTACTTCTACGATATATCGCAAAACCCTTTCCCTTACCAGATATTCCATCGTCGGCACACCCAACTCTCTTCTCCATATATACCTTGGCGTGGTCCTTTTTACGCCCAACGCCATTTTACAAAATCTACTTTGGATTCTTTCAAAAATTCTTATTTCGCCCACCCCCCAAATTTCAACCCCATACATTGCCCCCGCCCTTACTATTGAATTTAATAAATAAAGCCTTTCCTCCATTAAATCTCTCCCTGCCCTCCTCCAAATGCCCCACACCTTATTCATTGCTTTTTGCGCTTTACCTGTAGTCTTTTTCCCATGAACCCAAACCGAATTTTTACAAGTAAACCAATAACCCAAATATTTAAAACTATTTACAATTTCCACCTCTTCGCCCTTATATTCCCAATTTTCCCCAACCCTGATTCTACCTCCATTTTTAAATATCATTATTTTCGTTTTTTTTGCATTTACTTCCATCATATTCTCTCCTGCCCAATTTTCCAAGTCTTTCAAAATACTCTTCAACCCTCCCACCGTCTCTGCGATTGCAGCTACATCGTCTGCATATTTTATTGCAAATATTTTTTCCCTCCCAATAACAACTCCCCCCACATTTTTTCTTTCCCAAAGATCCTCCAAATCATCTATATATAAATCAAAAAGCACTGCACTTAAAGCACAACCCTGTCTAACCCCCCTCCTTGTTACAAAGTTTTCCGTTATTTTTCCACTCGCTTGTACCTCCGCTCTTGTCTCTTTATAAATTCCCCTTATCGTTTCCAACATTCTACCCTTGATTCCGTTTGTTTTAATTTAATCATCATTTTTTCTCTGCTTACCCGATCGAACGCAGCTCTAAAATCTATAAAAGCAACATACAGTCTTCCCCCTTTCTCTTTCAATTTTTTGTTTATCACCGTATTTAACGTAAATATTTGGTCCCTCGTACCCCTTCCCGTTCTAAAACCAGCCTGACTTTCTTTCTTTTTATCATTCGCCTCAATCCACTTGCCCAATCTTGTCGTCATCATTTTCGTCAAAACTTTATACCCCACATCCAATAGAGATACACCCCTATAATTTTCCGCTTTCTCTTTATCCCCCTCTTTGTAGATTGGTACGATTCTCGCCGTTTCCCACCCACTTGCCACTATACCCTCCCTCCAAATACTGTTTATTGCCTCCCTCAGTCCCTCCCTTTGTCCCTTTGGTAGCGCCTTCAAAAATTCTACTCCAATTCCATCCTCACCTGCCGCTTTTCCATTTTTCATACCCCTTAAAGCTGCTTCTAATTCTTTAATTGTAAAATCCTCATAAAATTCTTTTTCTGCCCCCGAATCTACCGCATTAAATGCCTGCACCTCTCTTTCCCATATCTCCCTGTTTTCTCCCCACTCACTCTCTTGCCCCTTCTCTCCGTTTAATAATTTCTCAAAGTGCTCCATCCAATCTTTTCTCGATATTTTTTCCCCAACAGCCTCTCTACGCTTATTTCTAAAGTTATTAATTGCTTGCCACCAATTTGACATATTTTTGGCTTTCCCAACTTGCTCCCATACCGCATTCCTCCATTTTTCTTTTGCTTCTTTTATCGTTAATCTCATTTTTTTCCTTTCTGCTACCAAATTAGTCTTCACCTCCCCGTTTCTATGTTTCGTGAAAATTTTTAATTTTTCCCAAACTACCTCTCTCTGCTTTCTGCAGTCCTCGTTAAACCACCTTGGCAATCTTCTCACTTTCTTACTTTTTCCAAAATATTTCATTAGCCCTGCTTTTTCCGCGGCTCTTAATATTTTATCTTTAATCCCATCCCACCCCACTCTACTTTCTTTTAAGCTTGTATCCTTTTGTAATTCTTCAATAAATTTTTCGCAATTTTCCTCTTTCCATACAAGTTTAGCAATTTTGCATTCATCAATGTCCTCTTCAATAATTACCGGATCTTTTGCTTTTTTCCCCCTCATAGTCAGCATTATTGGCAGGTGATCAGACTCAATTATATTTATCACCTCCATCTGCCTGATATGTTCCTGCTCCCCCCTGTCCAAAATGATAGCATAATCTAATACCGACCCGCAACATTCTTCTCCCCCTCCCATAAAAGCTATTTTACCCTCCCGATCCCCCTCTGTTCGACCATTCAACACTTTCAGGCCCAAATCCTCACACAGATTTAACAACTTTCTTCCTTCCGCATTCACTACCATGTCTTGCGATTTTCTTACTTCGCACTCCCAGTCATTCAGCTCTTCCACAATCATCGCTTGCTCATTCCCAATTCTCGCATTCATATCCCCCACAATCACAACTTTATCTTTTTTACATGCTTCCTCTAAAATTACTTCTCTTAACTCTTTTTCAATTTTTCCCATTCCGATGTTATTATCCACTGTTATTATTGCAGATTTTTCCCTTAAACTACAATTGCACACAATTAACCCGAACTCCCACTCTTTTATCTCCCAGCACCCCACCCACTCCTTCTTTACCCCTATTGCCTGCCCCCCCTTAGCTCTCCCTTTTTTGACCCCTTTTTCTTTAATCGCTGCTTTAAAATACCAATTGAATTTCGCACTCATACTTTGCTCCGCTTTACCCTCGTCCTTCTTTTCAACCCATGTTTCTTGTAATACGGCAATGTCTGCCTTTTCTATGAAATCCCAGGCTTCCCCGATTTTAAATATTCCCGCAACATTCCACAACATTATTTTGAAACCTGATCTTTCGTCATCCTGCTGCTTATTTCCCCGAGTCTGTACAATAAACGAATCTTCACTCTTCTCTCTTCTTTCTTCTATTTCGTCGTCTTCATTGCCGTCGCCCAGTCCAAAAGGGCTGCCACCCCGTCCGGTAGGGCTGCTGCTCAGTCCGAAAGGGCTGCTGCTCATTTGGAAAGGATTGCCTCTCCCCTCGATCGTAATTTAGAGGCTCGATGCTCCCACTCCGGTCGCTCCATCTCCACCAGCCGTCCCCGAAGTTTATCTTCATGTAGCTTATTTCCGCAGCTCTTCCGAGGCTTTTTTCGTTAGCCGCAATCGCCCGTAGCCATTTTTGGACCTCTTTTTCTCTTCTCGTCAGGTCGTCATTTACCCAGATGCCTGACCCCTTCAGTTCTTTCTTGTTATTCATCAGCATGCGTTTTTCTTTCCAATCTTTATATCTTACGATCATCAAATCTCTGTTTTCATACTTCTTCCTCGCTTTTTCTTCAATATTTTGCCCACACTTTTCAGCAATCTTGTACAGAATCTTGGCTTTTGTATATCCTTTCTCCACAGGACAGAATATACTTAAGTTGTTTTTTCGGTACTGCCTCCGACTTATTTCTTCTTTTAATTCTTCTTTGTTTAAAGGCCTCGGTTTCATCTCCATTACTTGGTTTAACCTTTCTTGGTCCCCTGATGCATTTCTTCTGACATCCCTTGTTTTTCTCTCCGGCGACACAAAAGATGCTTCGCTGATCGAATCGAAGCTGCAGTTTCCGCCCTCGATTCCGCCCTCCTTCGTCGTCTTCTCCGGTTCCTTTCTTCTTTCCTTATTTTTCCTCCCGTTGCCGATGCCTACGAGCCTGCGACGTTCCTCCTCCCACTGCTTTCTCTCTCGTGCCGCACTCTCTCTTACTTCTCTCACCTCACTTCGCAACTCTTGCACCTCTTTTATGCTCTGATCGCATTTAGCACAATTTTCGTCGCTCTCCTCCATGCACTCCTCTCTTATTTTATTGAGCTCCTCGCAGCACCATTGCTTCATGCGAAATTTACTCTCCTCCTTAATTATTTTTTTAACCTCCTCATTTAACCACGTTTTTGATTGCTTTTCGACATCTTCCAAATAATGTCTCATAACCCCTCTCATCCTTATTTCTGCTTTTCGAATTTCGCAGAACCAATGTTTCGCATAGTTGCGCTCTGTCTCTTCAATTTCGCAGGAATCCGAAAAACCGTCATCCGATATCGCGTCGGTCCCTTCTTCCTCTCCTGCCGTCAAAACAACGCCCGGATCGTCGACGTCTTCTTCCTCGCTCTCCCGATCTTCCTCCTCCCGCCTCCCACTCCTTTTTTCCGCAGTGGTCGATGCTACCTCCCCCTCCTTCAATTTTTTAGGGCTCCCGCCAACACTCTCTTTAATTCCGAACTCACTGCCATTGTCTTGCACATCACCTTTTTCTTTCTCAGACTCATTGTAATTATTTTTCATCGGTGTATGGCGCAGTTTGTTCTTTGTAGCAAAAGCTTCACTTACACTCACGTTTAGAACATCTCCTTTGGTCAAGAAGCGTTCTATCTTGCCGACCCCGACCCTCGTGTTCCTGCAGACCACTTTCTTGGGCCTTCCCCTTCCCTTTTTTGCCGTTGGTAAGTCGACTTGCTTTTTGCCCGTGGAGCCATCTATCGTCGTCCCGTCGGCTGGCTCCACCTCGCCCTCCTCTTCGCCCCTCCCTCCAGCTTCCGAAGAAACTTTCCCTCCTTTTTTCTCTTCATCCGTGTCTCCCGTGTTTAACCTCCACAAGCTCCTTGCTCAGTTAAAACACTCGACACCGCACGTATCTTCCACTTTTACAAAAGCCTACTTTTGTACACCTTCCCCACCGCCTCCCGCAACTTTTCTATTACTTTTTAATACTAAAAACTTCACCTTTTTCTTTTTCTTTCACTTTTTCGTTGGAGCTTCGAGACAACACGTCTACTCGACACGCTCGTCAAACCGGAAGTCCTTTTGAAAAGTATAAATACCGTAAAACGCGGTAGTTATTGAATTTTTAATATTTCTTTTCTCCATAACCCCTCAATAAATGCGAGAATCGCAATGACAAATTGAGGATAATGAAAAGCATTGTGCAATGATAAAGTGGACGCTTTTGAAAAGTCTGAATACCGATAAACACGGTCGTCATTGATTTTTCAATATTTCTTTTCTCGATAAGCCCTTAATAACGGCAAAAACTGCAATGCCAAGTTAACGACGATAAAAATCATTGTGCAATGGTAAAGTGGACACTTTTTAAAAGTCTAAATACCGATCAACACGGTCGTTATTGATTTTTCAATATTTCTTTTCTTCATAACCCCTTGATAATTGCAAAAATTGCAATGCGATATTAATGATGAGGCAGATCATCGTGCAATGATAAAGTCGGCGCTTTTGAAAAGTCTGAATACCGGAAACACGGTAGTTATTGATTTTTCCATATTTCTTTCGTCGATAACCCTTTACTCATTGCGAAAATCGCAGTGCCAAATTAAGAATGATGAAAGTCATTGTGCAATGGTGAAGTGGACCCTTTTCAAAAGTCTGAATATCGTAAACCGCGGTAGTTATTGGAATTTGAATATTTCTTTGCTCCATAACCCCTTAATGATTGCGAAAACCTCAATGCAAAATTAAGGATGATGGAAACCATTGTGCAATGATAAAGTCGACGATCTTGAAAAGTCTGAATACCGTAAAACGCAGTAGTTATTGATTTTTCAATATTTCTTTCGTCAATAAACCCTTAAGAATTGGGAAAATCACAGTACCACATTAAGGATGATAACAATCATTGTGCAATGGTAAAGTGGACGCTTTTAAAAAGTATAAATACCGTAAAACGCGGTAGTTATTGAATTTTTAATATTTCTTTTCTCCATAACCCCTTAATAATTGCAAAAATCACAATGTCAAATTGAGGATAATGAAGAGCATTGTGCAATGATAAAGTGGACGCTTTTGAAAAGTCTGAATACCGATAAACACGGTCGTCATTGATTTTTCAACATTTCTTTTCTCGATAACCCCTTAACAACTGCGAAAACCACGATGCCAAATTAACGATGATGAAAATCATTGTGCAATGGTAAAGTAGACACTTTTTAAAACTCTGAATACCGATCAACACGGTCGTTATTAATATTTCAATATTTGTTTTGTCCATAACGCTTTAATAATTGCGAAAATCACAATCCAAAATTGAAGCTGATGGAATTCATCGTACAATGATGAAGTGGACGCTTTTGAAAAGTCGTAATACAGTAAAACACGGTAATTATTGAGTTTTCAATGATTATTTCGTCGATAACCCCTTAATAATTGCGAAAATCGCAGTGCTGAATTATGGATGATAAAAATCATTGTGCAATGGTAAAGTGGACGCTTTTGAGAAGTCTGAATACCTTGAAACGCGGTAGTAATTAAGTTTTCAATTTTTCTTTTCTCCATAACCCCTTAATGATTCTGAAAATCGCAATGCAAAATTAAGCATGATGGAAATCATTGTGCAATGATGAAATCAACACTTTTGAAAAATCTGAATACCGTGAAGCACGGTAGTTATTGATGTTTCAATATTTCTTTCGACGATAACCCCTTAATATTTGCGAAAATCGCATTGTCAAATTGAAAATGGAGAAAATCCTTGTGCATTGATAATGTCGACGCTTTTGAAAAGTCTAAATTCCGATAAACACGGTCGTTATTGATTTTGCAATATTCCTTCTGTCGATAACCCCGTAATAATTGCGAAAATCGCAGTGCCATATTGAGAATGATGAAAATCATTGTGCATTGGTAAAGTTGACGCTTTTGAAAAGTCTGAATACCGTAAAACGCAGTAGTTATTTAATTTTCAATATTTATTTTCTCCATAACTCCTTGATGATTGCGAAAATCGCAATGCCAAATTTAGGATGATGAAAAGCATTGTACAATGATGAAGTAGACGATTTTAAAAAGTGTGAATACCGATAAACACGGTCGTTATTGCTTTTTCAATATTTCTTTTGTCGATAACGCCTTTATAATTGCGAAAATCGCAGTATCAAATTAAAGATGATGAAAATCATCGTGCAATGGTAAAGTGGACGCTTTTAAAAAGCTTTTAATATTTCTTTTCCCCATAACCCCTTAATAATTTCGAAAATTGCAATGTCAAATTGAGGATGATGAAAAGCATTGTGCAATGATAAAATGGACGCTTTTGAAAAGTCCGAATACCGATAAATACGGTCGTCATTGATTTTTCAATATTTCTTTTCTCGATAGCCCCTTAATAACGGCAAAAACTGCAATGCCAAGTTAACGATGATAAAAATCATTGTGCAATGGTAAAGTGGACACTTTGTAAAAGTCTGAATACCGATCAACACGGTCGTTATTGATTTTTCAATATTTCTTTTCTTCATAACCCCTTAATAATTGCAAAAATTGCAATGCGATATCAATGATGATGCAGATCATCGTGCAATGATAAAGTCGGCGCTTTTGAAAAGTCTTAATACCGGAAAACACGGTAGTTATTGATTTTTCAATATTTCTTTTCTTCATAACCCCTGAATGATTGCGAAAATCGCAATGCCAAATTGAGAATGATGACAATCATTGTGCAACGATAAAGTCGACGCTTTTAAAAAGTCTGAATACCGTAAAACACGGTAGTTATTGATTTTTCAATATTTCTTTCGTCGATAACCCCTTCATAATTGCGAAAACCGCAGTGCCAAATTAAGGATGATGGAAACTATTGAGCATTGATAAAGTCGACGCTTTTGAAAAGTCTGAATCCCAATAAACACGGTCGTTATTGATTTTTCAATATTTCTTCTGTCGATAACCTCTTAATAATTGCGAAAATCGCAGTGCCAAGTTACGAATAATGAAAATCATTGTGCATTTGTAAAGTAGACGCTTTCAAAATGTCTGAATACAGTAAAACGCAGTAGTTATTGAATTTTCAATAATTCTTTTCTCTATAACCCCTTCATGATTGCGAAAATCGCAATGCCAAATTTAGGATGATGAAAAGCATTGTACATTGATAAAGTGTACGCTTTTGAAAAGTCTGAATACTGATAAACACGGTCGTTATTGATTTTTCAATATTTCTTTTGTCGATAACCCCTCAATTATGGCAAAAATCTCAGTAACAAATCAAGGATGATGAAAAGCATTGTACAATGATAAAGGAAACGCTTTTGAAAAGTCTGAATATCGATAAGCACGGTCGTTATTGATTTTCCAATATTTCTTTTGTCGATAACCCCTTAATTATTGCGAAAATCGCAGTACCAAATCAAGGATGATAAAAAGCATTGTACAATGATAAAGTGGACGCTCTTGAAAAGTCTGAATACCGTAATCCACAGTTGTTATTGATTTTTCGACATTTCTTTTGTCCATAACCCCTTAATAATTGCGAAAATCGCAATGGAAAAATAAGAATGATAAAAATCATTGTGCAACGATAAAGTGGACGCTTTCGAAAAGCCTGAATACCGTAAACCACGGTAGTTATTGATTTTACAGTATTTATTTTGTCGATAACGCCTCATGTTCAGTGGAGACTCGAGTTATTTCATTTTGAGAAAATAAACTTTTACATGCGTCGAGCAAGCCACGACGAAAAGGCGAGGGTTCGAGCAATAAAGGGGTCTGGAGAACTTTCCCTTTTTTTTGCGCTCGACGATTTTCGTGTAGAAGGGCCCTAAAGGCAGGCATCTTGAGAATTTGCTAAGCAGATGTGAACCAGGCGTTCGAAAGTTTTCCAATTTTTTTTCTATTCGGAAAATTTCTCGTACCCCCACCTCGACGTCCCTTACCTCGAAAGGGGCATACTCCCTCAGCTATGTACGAAAATTATTTTAACATTCAGTCTTCAGATCTTGTACAGGCACGACCAATACTGTCCTGACCTGACTTAACATATTGTAGAAGAATCCAGACACGATCATTACTGTCCTGATCTGTCGAGATAATAACAGCACGACCATTACTGTCCTGACCTGATTATTTACTCTCAAAACTTGTAACATTCCATCATAGTCAAATTAAATATTAATTATATTGTTTTATGTTTAATTTGTGAAGTAATCAATTCTTTAACCTCCTCCTCTTGCGACTCATCGCCAAGTGGGAGCCGTGCGCCTAATTCTCGTGTATCAGCTTCTAAAGATATATCTGGGATTTACGACCCCAGAGAGGGACGGTTGAATTCTCGTGACCTGAGACTTACGACCTCAGAGAACGGACGACACGTCTATCCGCGAGAACCCGCACACTCAACATGGTCCTTCGAGCCGGATATTGATAACAGTGAAATATTGTCGAAGCGATGAGTGAATTAACAATCTCGTGAATAGACTCAAGACTGACATTGCCAATATTTGATTTATAAAAGATTCAAAATTGTGAGTGCGCGTCGAACATTTTCCCGAAGTTCAAGTGGCCAAAGATTTTTCAACGCCAGTGACCGCGAAAATTCGTTCATTGAGACGCCCAACTCTCAATATATCAAAAGATTCCAATCGCGAGTGCGCGTCGCGAATATTTTTCCGAAGTTCGAGTGGCCGTAAAATCTGTCAATGGCAGTGAACCGCGAGAATTCGTTTGAGACGCTCAACTCTCTGTACATTGAAAAATTCGAAATCGCGAGTGCGCGTCGAACATTTTCCGAAGTTCAAGTGGCCGAAGAACGTATCAACGCCTGTGAACCGCAAAATTTCGTTCGAGACACCCAACTCTCTACAATAAAACATTAAAAAGACGTGAGTGCGTGTCAGACAATTGTGAATATTCAAGAGGCCAAAGACTCATTTAAGTTAACGCCCCGTGTGTACGGCAAGGTATAGTGCGCACAACCAACGGTCGATAATCATGGCAGAATCAGACGAAACTCAAAAAAATAAACGCATGTCGCTAATATCGCAACGCGGGACTCTGAAGGGCAGGATCACGAAACTGGCAAACTATCTTCAAAAGGCTGGAAAGCTTGCGGATGCGGATATGATTGCGCGTAAAATTGAAAAAATCAAGGAAGAAATGCCAAAATCCCTTCAAATTTGCTGCGAGCTATTAGAAATCGAGCCCGACGGAAATCATGAGGAGGAATTCGAAACGATCGAGTACGATTATGAGAACGTACTAGTCCTCATTCGTAAATTTGAAATGCCCGAAGATAATAGACCTATCGTCGCAGATCGCAGGACACCCGAATCAACGGTTTCACGAACGGCCCCATTCGATTATTTACTTTCGCTTCCAAAAATCGAGACGAAAAAATTCGATGGTAGCCTGGAAAATTGGCGGTCATATCGAGACTGGTTTATCCGAATAATTCACAGTCACGAAGCATTATCCGATGCGCAGAAGTTAGATTACCTAAAAAGGACGCTCACCGGAGAAGCAGGCGAAATGATCAGCGCATTCCAAGCCTCGGACGAAAATTATGCAGTCGCCTGGAAATTATTAGACTCGACGTACGATATTCCGAGCGTATTAATTTTCCGACACTGCGATTTACTGATAGACACTCCAGTTATGAGAAAAGGCACCGCTGATGAATTACGTGGATTAATCAATCACGCCCAAACCCAAATTCTCGCTATGAAGGCCTTGGGAGAAAGAGTGGAGAATTGGAATACTCTGATCTCCCACATATTATTAAGAAGGCTCGACAAGGACACCGAGAAGGAATGGAATAGGAGGGCGCCACAGTCCGAAATACCGGATTACGAAGAAATTTTAAAATTTCTAAGGGACCAAGCGACGCGATTAACCTTTATGAGAGCAACAGAGACACAAAGACATATAAATCCCCCGGCTCAAGCAAAACAAGGGACACTTTACCAAAGGGGCAATGATCGCAGAGTGCAATCTCTGTCCACAACACTGAGCGAGGGATCATGCTCTTTGTGCAAGGAACAGCATTTTATTGGAGAATGCGAAAGATTCTTGTCATTGGACACCCCGAGCAGGATTCAAGCAGCACGCAGGGTGCAATTATGTTTCAATTGTCTCCAAGGGAATCACCCGACTCGATCGTGCGAGGCAACTACCTGCGAAGCTTGTCGAAAACGACATAACATTTTATTGCACCTTACGGAGGAAGACATGCAAGCTGCGCGTTCATAATCGCCATTACAAGGGTGCGAGTCGTGTTCGACGGGTTCTGCAGGGGGGAGAACACAGTGTCGCTGGATGGACGGTAAATTTCGCACCCACCAATACGTATGACCAGGGTGACAAGCGTGGCTGCAAACAATCTATCTTCAATTGAGAGACAATTACAAACATGATTTTCATGGATCAGATTATTTTATTTCGAGCTTATATATACAAAAAAAAGGAGATGTATTATTCTCAGTGTTTTTCATTTTTTTTTGTGAAATCGATGTATTTGGATATTCATAATCCTCATTATATTATTTGCTCATATTTTAATCGTCATAGACTCTCAAAAGGGGGAGTGTGTTCAGTGGAGACTCGAGTTATTTCATTTTGAGGAAATAAACTTTTACATGCGTCGAGCAAGCCACGACGAAAAGGCGAGGGTACGCGCAATAAAGGGGTCTGGAGAACTTTCCCTTTTTTTTGCGCTCGACGATTTTCGTGTAGAAGGGCCCTAAAGGCAGGCATCTTGAGAATTTGCTAAGCAGATGTGAACCAGGCGTTCGAAAGTTTTCCCATTTTTTTTCTATTTGGAAATCACTCGTACCCCCACCTCGACGTCCCTTACCTCGAAAGGGGCATACTCCCTCAGCTATGTACGAAAATTATTTTAACATTCAGTCTTCAGATCTTGTACAGGCACGACCAATACTGTCTTGACCTGACTTAACATATTGTAGAAGAATCCAGACACGACCATTACTGTCCTGATCTGTCGAGATAATAACAGCACGACCATTACTGTCCTGACCTGATTATTTACTCTCAAAACTTGTAACATTCCATCACAGTCAAATTAAATATTAATTATATTGTTTTATGTTTAATTTGTGAAGTAATCAATTATTTAACCTCCTCCTCTTGCAACTCATTGCCAAGTGGGAGCCGTGCGCCTAATTCTCGTGTATCAGCTTCTAAAGATATATCTGGGATTTACGACCCCAGAGAGGGACGGTTGAATTTTCGTGACCTGAGACTTACGACCTCAGAGAACGGACGACACGTCTATCCGCGAGAACCCGCACACTCAACACCTCAATATTTGCAAAAATCGCAATACCAAATGAAGCATGATAGAACTCATTTGGCATTGATAAAGTGGACGCTTCTGCAAAGTCTAAATACCGTAAAACACGGTAGTTATTGAGTTTTCGAAATTTGTTTCGTCGATAACCCCTTAATAATTGCAAAAATCGCAATGCCGAATTGAGAACGATAAAAATTATAGTGTAATGATAAAGTGGACGATTTTGAAAAGTCTGAATACCGTATAACACGGTAGTAATTGATTTTTCAATTTTCCTTTCGCCCATAACTCCTTAATAATTATGAGAATCGCAATTCTGAATTAAGGTCGATGAAAATCATTGCGCATTGATGGAGTGGACGCTTTTGAAAAGTCTGAATACTGTGGACGACGGTAGTTATTGATTTTTTAATGTCTCTTTTGCGTTAACCCCTCAATAATTGCGAAAATCGCAATGCCAAATTAAGGATGATGAAAATCATTGTGCATTGATAAAGTTGATTTTTTTGAAAATTCTAAATACCGTAAACCACGGTAGTTATTGTTTTTCAATATTTCTTTTGTCCATAACACCTCAATAATAGCAAAAATTACAATGTTAAATTAAGGATAATGAAATTCATTGTGCAATGGCAAAGTGGACGCTTTTGAAAAGTCTGACTACCGTGAAACACGGTAGTTATTGATTTTTCAATATTTCTTTTGTCCAGAACCCCTTAATAATAGCGAAAATCGCAATGCCAAATTAAAAAGGATAAAATGCATCGTGCGATGATAAAGTGGACGCTTCTGAGAAGTCTGAATACCGTAAAACGCAGTAGTTCTAGATTTTTCGATATTTCTTTTCTCTACAACCCTTTAATAATTGCGGAAGTCGCAATGAGAAATTAAGAATGATAAAAATCGTTGTTCAGTGATAAGATGGACACTTTTGAAAAGTCAGAATACCGTAAAACACGGTCGTTATTGATTTTTCAATATTTTTTCAGTCGATAACCCCTTAATAATTGCGAAAATCGCAATGCGAAAATATGGATGATGAAAATCATTGCACAATTAAAGAGTGGACGCTTCTGAAAAGTTTAAGCGCTGATGAACTCGGTAGTTATTGAATTTTGAATATTTTATTTGTCCATGACCCCTTAATAATTGCGAAAATGGCAATGTTAAATTAACAAGGATGAAACTCATTGTGCAATGGTCGAGTGGACGCTTTTGAAAAGTCTAAATATCGTTAAACGCGGTAGTTATTGAATTTTCATAATTTCTTTTCACCATAACCCCTTAATATCTGCGAAAATCGCAATGCTTAATTAAGGATGATGAAAGTTATTGTGCAATGATTAAGTAAATGCTTTTGAAAAGTCTGAATACCGATAAACACTGTAGTTACTGATTTTTCAATATTTCTTTGTCCGTAACCCCTTAATCATTGCGAAAATTGCAATGCCAAATTAAGGATGATAAACGTCATTGCACAATGAAAAGTTTGAATACTTGAATACTTGAATAATTGCTTGAATAATTGCGAAAATCGCGATGCCAATCAAACGGACTCTCAAAAAATCTTAAAATGTTGGAAATGTTTTTTTTCCAATAGTAATTCCTACCAATGTTGTATATCTTACCAGAAAAATATTGCCATACTTGAGAATGTATGGGAATCTGAACGAATTACCGTACGTACAATTGTTTAGGAATTATCATACATTTAGAAGTACGGAAATTTTACTAACATCCGCTTACGTAGAGAGGTTTCGAAATTCCGATACTTGTACAGCATCTGGTAATTATTATAATATAAATTTTTAACGTTGAGAACGTCGACTTCAATCGACTCTGAATTCCCAAACTTTCTACACGTGTATGGGAATTTCCACCAAAAAAATATTGCTATACTTGAGCATGTATGGGAATTTAAAAGAATTACCGTACGCTTAATTGTTTAGGAATTCCCATACGTTTACAAAATATTGAAATATTAATAACATTACCTTACGTGGAAAAGTTTCGAAATTCCCATACATGTACAGTGTCTGGTAATTATTATAACATACATTTTTAACGGTGAGATGGTCTACTTTAATTGACTCAAAATTTCCATATTTTTCACATGTATGGGATTTCTCATAGAAAATAATTGCCATACTCGAGCATGTATGGGAATTTCAAAAAATTTCCGTTCGTAGAAATGTTTAAGAATTCCCATACGTGTAAAAAGTATGGGAATTCAAATGATATTCCTTTTCGTGGAAAATTTTAAACATTTTATTATGCGTACAGCGTCTATTTTTTTTAAAGAGAAATTTCAACCGTGAAATAGTCGATTTCAATCGACTTCAAATTCCCATACTTTGTACACGTGTGAGAATTTTCACGAAAAAAATATTGTTATACTTGAGAATGTATTGGAATTCAAACGAATTACCCTACGTACAATTGCTTAGGAATTCTCATACGTTTAGAAAGTATGGCAATTTTAATAACATTCCCTGACGTGGTGAGGTTTCGGAATTCCCATACATGTACAGTATTTCGTAATTATAATAACCTAAATTTCAAACGTTGAGAACGTCGACTTCATTTAACTCCAAATTTCCATACTTTCTTCACGTATGGGAATCCTTATTAAAAATAATTGCTGTACTCGAGCATGTAGGGGAATTAAAAAAAATTAGCGTTCGGAAAAATGTTTAAGAATTCCCATACACGTAAAAAGTATGGGAGTTTTAATAACGATTTCTTTCACGAAAAAGTTCAAAAAATCACGTTCATGTACAGCGTATGGTAATTTTCTGAACAGTAATCGACTGAACTCGAGTTTGAATTGTCATACTTCCTACAGGTCTAGGAAATCACTTGAAAAATATTCGTCATTCTTGAGAATGTATGGGAATTTTAAAATATTAGTATCCGCAGAAACGCTCAAGAATTATCATACGTGTAAAAAGTATGGGAATTTAGATAACATTTCCTCCCGTGGAAAAGTTAAATAATTCTCAAAAATTTACATCCTATGGTGACTTTTGGAAACATGTTAATGTCGATTAAATTTTTTTTTTAATGCCAACTTCTATCTTTAATAATCGAATCTTCCTTTAAAAACATTATTTCGTAGCGAAGAGATTTTTCTATTATTATAAAAAAAATTGACATGATTTTACTCTTCATTCCCTACATTTTATTTTAAAAAAACCGAAATTCGACCTGCAACATATTGAGTTATCCAAGCGGTATGTTTCTCCGTAACCATCTTACGTGAGGCAGGAATATTACGCGAGAAAATAAAAAAGCTGAAAACAGCACATTAATGAAATAAATTTTTACTCGGCGCGCATTTCGAGTTGGCGATGGAAAAATCGATTGATCCACATTGCCCCGCATTTTATTATGACAGCTATGCGCGCGTTTGTCTCCTGCTTGCTTCAAGCAGCAATCTCGACAGCCGACTGTCTTTTGACGTATCTAACGAAGTCTGCTCATTGAAGTTTAGCGCTCTTTCGAGCGTCGAGACGCTGTCCTGTTTCCGCTAACGCCGACCTCTCATTAGGATCTATTTTCAATCGCTTATAACTTTTGAATTACTGAACGGATTTCGTTCTTCCTGGTCGCATTTTACTCGGGGGATCAGCCCGAGTCGTGTGGTACCAACCGTGTTTCTCGGTTAAGTTATACCCTGTATATATTTATATATATATATATATATATATATATATATATATATATATATATACACTTACTGTGCGTCTAGAGTGTTAACATTTAACTACTTGTTACATAGACTCTGCGAAAGCCTTTGGAGAAAAAAGACCACAGCAAAAATAATAATAATAATGAAAATATTAACAATTTTAATAGTAACGGAGCAAATAAATAATTAAAACTATTAATATCGCAAAAACAAACAATTTCTACAAAAATAATCACAATTTCGAAAAACAAAAGAAAAAGAAAAAAATCCAACTCGTACGTGCGCACGAATGTATTTAGACTTTGAAAGATCCGGAGGCCTTCGGAGGCTCTGCGAAAAACTTTGGAGAATAAATAAAAAATAAAATAAAAATAATAAAAATATCAAGAATGAAAATAATAACGCTTTAATAAAAATTATAAAAGCATTTTTTTTTAAATAAAAAGCAAATAATACAAACAATTTGAAAATTACAAAATATACAAAGGAAACATAATTTTCCAATAATAATCCCAATTCCTAACCAAAAAATCAACCAATCCAAATTTCTAACCAACAGTTGGAACAACAATTTAAAAAAAACACAATTCAACCCGATTTCTAAAAAAAATAATAACAACTTCGAAAAACAAAAGAGAAAAGATCCAGGCCGTGCGGAGAATATCAGTAGATTTCCAAGACGCGTTGGCCTTGGAAGGCGTTTGGAGACTTTCGGAGGCCACAAAAAATAATAATTTAAATAACAACAATTTTAAAGATTAACAATGAAAAAAATTACAACCCAAACAATTTTAACTATTTTTTGGGTTTATTAGTTTTGGTGTTAGGCTTCTCTCTTTCTCTCACTCTCTCTCTTTCTCTCTCTCTCTCTCTCTCTCTCTCTCTCTCTCTCTCTCTCTCTCTCTTAATTCATCGGCATAAATAATTTGTCGCGTCAACGAATTGCATACCAGTATTCACTTCCGTGGCGTGTGATTGCACACCCCCCGATTTTTTTCATTAGATTCAATTCTTCAGATGAAAAGAGAAATCTTTTGTCGGAATTTTTTTTGTTCTAACTCCGGAATTGCTTGTAAAGAGGGGCGGGGGGGGGGGGGGGGGGGTGAGAAATGCCTTCAAATGAAGTGAGAAATTACTAGGAAAATGTGAGGCAAAATTGTTTTGCAGGTCGTTCATCCTCGATTAACCAAAAACCACCCTCATCATCTTAAGATCTAATAGATGGATGTTGAGGGGGCAAAATTGATGAGCAATCGATTTTCACAAGTGGATAAAAGGAATGAGAAAGCCTCTGCCGCTTTTGATCCGATTCCACAACCCTCAAACTACAAAAACTCCCCCCCCCCCCCCCCCCCCCCAAAGGATTGAAATTGAAAATTTCGGTTGCAATGAATGAGACGGTATGCGCCCTCCCACCCAACATTCGCAGATTGCCAATACGATGGTCACATTAATCACTCTCTGCAATGATTTTCAACACTCTTGATCATTCAAACCACCATTCGAAGAGGTTGAAAATCAGTTTTTCGAAAAATTTCGCTCAATCCGTATTAACAGCCTAGCTCTGTTTCTTATCTCCAACACCAATGGTGCTGGGAATATTAAAGTTTGACAGCTGTCAATTGACCTTATCAACCACTGTCTGTAAAATTTCTTTGAGCCATTTCACAATGTGTTTGCGATTGATAACAGCGATGCTGCTGTGTGAACTGAATTCTAACGAGATTTTCAATCGCATTTGATGAATTTCGGCATTTTAACATGACTTTGAAAACAATGTGTTTATTTGAGATTGAAGATATTCTTGCAAGACCCCTCGAATTAGCGTTGGGGAGGGGGGTTTGAGGGGTTTGAGGGTTGTGGGGTCGGATCAAAAGCGGATTCTTTTTATCCACTTGCGAAAATGGATTGTTCATCAATTTTACCACCTCAACATCCGTCTATTAGATTTTATGATGATGTTTTTGGTCAATCAAGGATGAACGACCGGCAAAACAATTTTGCCTCACATTTTCCTAGTAATTTCCGACTTCATTTGAAGGCATTTCCGCCTCACATTTTCCTAGTAATTTCCCACTTTATTTAAAGGCATTTTTCACCCTCCAACCTCACAAGCATTCTTGGGCTTAAAACAAAACAAAATTCAGACCAAAGATTTCTATTTTTATCTGAAGAATTGAATCGAATGAGAAAAATGGGGACTTCCATTTAACATTTTTTAGTTACCCCCCGCCCCCCGCGGGGGCAACCCCCGGCGTGGTTCTGTCACTTGCCCGATGTTCGTCTCCTTCAATTGGATAACTTTCATTGGAAACTTTTTTCATGAAAACATCATACTTTCGAGATATTCCGGCGTTTCCGGACTTTTTGACACCCTGTATAATACTGTGCACAGTTAATTATTTCCTCACTATTTATTCTGGCGTCAACATTTATTCCTTTCTTTGAATGTGATCAAAACTTTATTTCCACGAACTACACAATATCGAATAATATTTTTTTGATGCGTTTGTAAAAATAATGTCATTTCAAAATTATATAAGTATCGCAATCAATCATTTTTATTAAAATCCCCTAACGATTGACAAAAAAAAGGAAAAAAAGTGTCGATTGAGATTCGAACCCCAATTGTCTGGGTTGCCAACCGAGCGCCTTGCCGTTGTGCTGCGCTCATACGCTTGGCGTTATTGAAACTTTACGGGGATAAAAACTACGTATGAACCCATGGCGCCTTTTTTTTCAAAAACTGGGGTACCTTGAAAGAATCCCTTCAGGGAGTGGTATTCTGGGCTAGTGCCCCTACAATATAGCTGCGGCTCATAAAAATCGGTGTGTATCATACTTGTTGTAATATTTTTGCAAAGATTCTCTTCACGATTCTTGAAAAGATTCTTTAAAATAATTTTATTCCTACGCGGGCGAATAGAACAAAAAATCATTATTTTTTTACCCCCATGCAAACTCAACAAATGTCAGATCACAGTCAGTTTAAAAACAGTAACTCATCTACGTAAGCAAGCTCACTCAACTTCAGTTCGTATCCCTCCACCGACTGTTTTTTTCTGACATTTCCACTATCGTAAAAATGGAGATCGACGAACTCGTCGATTATCTTTCCGATGGCGATGAAATTCTCGATGTCCAAATTATTCCACCCGACAATCAAATACCACAAGATGAACCTGCAGATCCTCCTCCTCCTCCAGAAAGACATCATTATGCAAATTACAGTTGTCAAGTTCGCGGGAAAATTGCAGCCTTGTCGCAAGCTGGATGGGATGAACACAGAATACGCGACGAAATAGGTAAGCTCTTTAGCATATGCATCATTATTTCATATTTTACAAGCTTTTATTTAGCTTCACCTGTCCGTCCTTCTGTAATCAAATCTTGCAAGTCAACTTTGACTCACTTCCCGGTTTCCCATTGAGTTGAATATTTTCGTGCATATGTAAATCGAATGACAGTCGCAAAAAATTTGCAAACAATTTTTTTTCAAAAAATATTTTTCGGAGAATTTTTTTCGAAAAATTTTCTTGGAAATTTTTTGGCAACAAAAAATGTTTCGCATAATTTTTGGCAACGAAAAATGTTTCGCATAATTTTTTGCAACGAAAAAAGTTTTGCATAATTTTTTGCAACAAAAAATTTTTCGCATAATTTTTTCCAAAAAAAATGTTTCGGAAAACTTCGTTCACGAAATGGTTTTAAACAATTGATTTGCACCATTTCTCTACAAAAATTTTACACAAGTTTTTTTTCAAAAAATTTGTGAAAAAATTTTTCAGCATAAATTTTGCAGAAAATTGTTGCAAATTAATTGTGTGAAACAATTTTTTCTAACACATTTTGCAAAATAATTTTTTTGCAAAAAAATTTTGCGAAACATTATTTTTCCAACAAATTATGCGACACTAAATACAAATTACTAAACTAGTTATTTAACATAATATATCCTAAAAAACTCAAAAATAAATAAACACCAAAAATTTTGAAGACAAGCTTTTATTGGTTGTTAATAACAAATAACTAAATAGTTAAAAATAATTTTATCAAGTTTTCAAATAAAAGCGTTTCACATTTTAACAGCAAGAGAAAAAAAAGGGTGTACCACGCTTTCATTTGAAAACTTGATACGGTTATAAGTACACAAACATTAAATATAGGAGATACAATTATTTTCAACTTTTTAGTTACGAACTTTTTAATTTCGAACTTTCAGGTTCACGCAATCCTGAGAAATACTGAATAACACAAAATTTGGCAAATTTTTAGTACTTTTATTTTAGCTGCAGTTACTTGGAAAAAATTTGTCCCCCTCAGCTATTGCATGGACCGAATAGCTTGTTTATTTAGCTTGACTTTGCTTTTTTTGAGACCTCGATGCGACCATTCTTCGCTGGTCGTAAGATACCGGACTCTTCATAAAAGAGGATCCTTTAGTGTTTGACCATTGATATCTCAGCAATCAATGATCGCACACTGAGAGAAAAATTACTAGGACCAAAAAATCGTTTATTTCATTATTTGCCAGAAAATATTTGTTTCGTTCAAATAAATATTTTTTTGGTTCTAGTAATATTTTTTTGGTTCTATAAAACCATTTTTGGTTCTCTAGAACCAAAACAATATTTTTTGGTTCCAGAAATATTTACTTGAACCAAACAAATATTTTCTGGCAAATAATGAAATAAACGAGTTTTTGATCCTAGCAATTTTTTCTCTCAATGCACAGAAAATATAAGGGGGGCTTAAAAAACTTGAATTTACGCTCTACAAGGATTGACGATGGTGTTTAATAACTAAAAAATTCCGATCCTCGCCATGAATTTGAAAAAACAGGAGAAATAGGGCTATTTATGGTTTATTGCTAAATCAATGGTCCAATAAAAAGAATTGGCAAAACGACTAATGTTGAGCGTGACTTTTACAGCTCAACATACCCACGATAACCCCTCTTAATTTTAATTTCATCTATGGAACGGTTTTTTGTTTCAAGCTACCCAATTTTTTAAATAATTCGAAGGATCATGTTTATTCCCCTAAACATCATGACCATTATTAAAGTTTTGAAAAAATGTTTTCTTCCAGCTTTTTCCACATTTTTATAGCAAACAGCGTTTAAATACGGAAAAAAAATTCAAAGAATTTTCGAAGAACATTTGAAAACTTTTTTCATTTCTTTTTTTCCTCACATTCAAACGCTGTTTGCAATAAAAATTTCAAAAAAGATCAAAAACAAATTTTTTCACTTTTTCATGGTAACTGTTAAGTGTTTAGGGACACCAAACATAATCCTTCAATTTCTTTGATAATAAAAATTTCAAATAATTTTCATTTCATTTTTAAAATATTATTTTCATTTCCTTTTTTTTATAAATTTAAACGTTCTTTGCGATGAAAATGTAGAAAAGCCGCAAGAATAATTTTTCTCGTCCAATTTTAATAATCATTATGAATTATTTACGGGCAATAAACATATGAACCTTCAATTTTCTCGAAAATAATGTTGCTTAAAACAAAAAACCCGTTCTAGATATCAAATTCAAACTTTACAGCGTTTTTCTAGGTATATTACGCTGTTAAAGTCACGCTCAACATTAGTCGTTTTATCGATATTTTTAATATAGCCGTTAATTTTATAAAAAACTATTAACAGCCCTTTTTCTCATGTTTTTTAAAATTAAGGGGAGGCTAAATACCGACATCAGCACCTCGAAAACGGATTCCAAACTTGCTCTGGCACGAATGGATGAAAATCAATAAAATCTTGACAGTATCATCAGAATGATTGCACAAATGAAGCCCCACTAAAACTTTTTCGAAAAACAAAACAAAAAATTACAGATCCGATTATCATCAGGAATCTGTAATTGAAAATATTAAATTATAACAAGTGGTGATTTAGGTATGCGGCCGTAGAGAGACAATAGTGAAGGAAGAATCGGCTGCGATTCGGCCAGTGGGTCCAAATGACAGTGGACAATTTTTTTGGTATAACGTTTCGATCCTAATTCGGATCCTCTTCAGATTTATTATTTCTAAAATTGCATTCTTTTTTGTCTTATTTTGTATGATATGTTTTACATTATAGGCTTAAATGTTATGTGTCCTGACTGACCTGAATTTGTACGGGTAATTTTTTTTTGGTCATTTAATGAATCTTGGATAATATTCATTATGAATTTATTGTATAAAGACGGGTCATTTTTTTGTGATCCTTGGTGTCTGTGAGAGGGAGGATTTTGATATTTTATTGCTTAGTTTATGTTTTTTGTGAGACTTTTGTGTATGTGTTATTTACCTATGAATTTCATGTTTGATAATTTCCAAGATTCATTTTTGATCAAAATTAACAGTTTTCATTACATGGCGATTCGAGAGCTAAGTAGCGACTGAGTATTGAGGCGAGTGAGGAGGTATTTATGTTGATGGGGTAGTGTGATTGAGTATTGAAAAGTGGGGGGTGGTTTTTCATGGTTGGGGAAGTTTGCCGTTAGTAATTTTTCTTGCCGGACTGGTTATGTTAACCGGTTTTGGATCGGGTTTGAATTGATAACTGTTAGATTTGGTAATGAATTTTCAATTGATGGATGGTAATTTGAGGTTTTCCCGTTATTATTTTGAGTATTATTAAATTATTGAATTATATATGCTGCTTAGTTTGTCGATGTCGGTTCTAAAATTGATTGCTTTGGGGTGTACTTTAATTTGTATCATTTCCAGAATTAACCAATACAACATTCACTCCATCACCGGTTCCACAAAAGATAAAATAGATAACATGGATGAATCCAACGTAGTTTACCAAATCGATTGTAATGATTGTGATGCATTGTACATAGGACAAACAAAAAGATACCTAAAAACGAGAATCAACGAACACAAAAATAGTCTAAAACACACTAACACAATAAATACAGCGTTAGCAAAACACGGAATAGAACTAAAACACAATTTTAAATTTGACGACGTTAAAATTTCAAATAATGAAAAATGGCTCAAAAAGCGATTAATTCTGGAAATGATACAAATTAAAGCACACCCCAAAGCAATCAATTTTAGAACCGACATCGACAAACTAAGCAGCATATATAATTCAATAATTTAATAATACTCAAAATAATAACGGGAAAACCTCACATTACCATCCATCAATTGAAAATTCATTACCAAATCTAACAGTTATTAATTTAAACCCGATCCAAAACCGGTTAACATAACCAGTCCGGCAAGAAAAATCACTAACGGCAAACTTCCCCAACCATGAAAAACCACCCCCACTTTTAAATACTCAATCACACTACCCCATCAATATAAATACCTCCTCACTCGACTCAATACTCAGTCGCTACTTAGCTCTCGAATCGCCATGTAATGAAAACTGTTAATTTTGATCAAAAATGAATCTTGGAAATTATCAAACATGAAATTCATAGGTAAATAACACATACACAAAAGTCTCACAAAAAACATAAACTAAGCAATAAAATATCAAAATCCTCCCTCTCACAGACACCAAGGATCACAAAAAAATGACCCGTCTTTATACAATAAATTCATAATGAATATTATCCAAGATTCATTAAATGACCAAAAAAAATTACCCGTACAAATTCAGGTCAGTCAGGACACATAACATTTAAGCCTATAATGTAAAACATATCATACAAAATAAGACAAAAAAGAATGTAATTTTAGAAATAATAAATCTGAAGAGGATCCGAATTAGGATCGAAACGTTATACCAAAAAAATTGTCCACTGTCATTTGGACCCACTGGCCGAATCGCAGCCGATTCTTCCTTCACTATTAAATTATAACGTTTCTACTGCATTTCGGCTAAAACCAAGAGTGGGGCTCCATGACGAACACTAAAGTACGAATATTGATACGTCTTCGACATTATTCTATGAAAAAACCGTGACGTAAGTTTGGAATTCAAATCACGAGATAAATGTTGATAAATTTAGTGCATTATCGAAAAACAAAATGGCGAAATCAAGTTCACAGAAATCAGAAAGAGGGCAGCCCCATGTGGAATTCTCATAAAATAAATGTTATTCTCATCAGATTCTATCCAAACTGCCTATTTATGTCTGCCATTTGCATTTTGCAATTTATTCATCATTCATTCATAAATTTAATTGATATTCATCCACCGGTATAGAATAAAGTGTGGACAGCGATTTCGAGTCGATAATATAGGACTTTAGAAATAATGTCGGTATTTAGCCTCGCCTTAATGGAAAGAATAGAAAAAAAAATTTCATAAAAACCATCGTGAATTCTTATAGAGCATTAATTAAAGTTTTTTTCCAAGCAACCACTGCCAAAATAAAAGTACTAAGAAGACCCTATAGGTATAAGAATGGTGCCTTATAAACACACATTTGAAAATCTGAGCGATATATTTTAAAATTTTTTTGAATATTGATAAGAATTTAATGTTAATAACTCTACATGAAAAGAATTGAACAGAAAAACTTTTATCTGATTGATGAAACGCGCGAGATACATTTTTCTAGAAAACGTTATACAAAGCTGCATATATAAACATGCACACATACGAATATTCTACAGAAATTTAGTTTTTTTTTTCTGGAAAATGAAAAATTCCTGTTTTTCTCGAAAAAGCGACTAACAGTAGCACTCGATTGATCGTACGCAATTGACGAAAAACATTAGAGAGTTGAGGTAATGTTGTCCTGTGTAAAATTTCCGCAGCGCGGCGGCTCAGTTCGGAGTGGGGAGAAAGCGCGATCGGGGTCGTCAAGTTATGGCAGCGTGTTTTCATGGTAACGCGTCAAGTTATAGGAGCGGTCAAGTTATGGGAGGTTGAGTTATGGGAGCGTCTAGTGTATTGATGCGAAGGCTAATTTTTAAAGGAATTTTAACAGCTCAATGTATCCCCAATAACTCTGTACATTTACAGATCGATCCATTGACCTG
This sequence comes from Alloplasta piceator, assembly GCA_946863875.1. Taxonomy (NCBI): domain Eukaryota; kingdom Metazoa; phylum Arthropoda; class Insecta; order Hymenoptera; family Ichneumonidae; genus Alloplasta; species Alloplasta piceator. Next base: position 28,637,762 of record OX333079.1, on the reverse strand, counting down.
TTTGTCCGGACTAATTGATCAAAATTGAAAAAAAAAATAAGGACTCACACAGCAAAATTGATCCCGGAGCCATCTCGAGTTAGTCCCATTCGTGTCCTGCCAAGATAGTACGTCTTATGAACGTCTATAGGAGGAACCAGTAAGATATTGTTCTACCCGAGATTAATGTTGGATGTCTTGAGGATATCCTGTCGCAACCGTAATTGGACGATCCCAACCCACTATCTTATAGACGTCTGTGGGAGGTAGTGGTAGGCCATTGGTCTACTCGAGATTGATATAGGATGTCTTGAGGATACCCTGTCGCAACCGTGTTTAGACGATCCCAGTGCACTTTTTTATAGATGTCTCTGGGAGGTACCGGTAGGACATTGTTCTAGCCGAGATTTATATGGGATGTCTTGTGGATATCCTGCCGTCACCATGTGTAGACGATCGCACCGCACTGTCTCATAGATGTCTGTAGGAGGTACTACATTGATCTGCTCGAGATCAACATAGGATGTCTAGAGGATGTCTTGTTGCAACCGTGTTTAGACGATCCCAGCGCACTCTCTTAGAGATGTCTCTGAGAGGTACCGGTAGGATTCCGTTCTACCCGAGATTAATATAGGATATCTTGAGGGTATCCTGTCGCAACCATAATTGGACGACCCAAACGCACTTTCTTAGAGATATCTCTGGGAGGTACCGGTAAGACATTGTTCTACGCGAGATTAATATGGGATGTCTTGAGGATATCCTGCCGTAACCGTGTGTAGACGATCCCAACGGGCTCTTTTAGAGACGTCTGTAGGACGTCAGCCATTGCGCGGCGTTAGTTCCAGACTCGCCGCAAGATGGCGAACGCTCTCATATACGGATCATGCAAAAAGAATGCTTATAAAACCGAGAATTACTTCGGCGATAGAAAATGCTCCGATTATTGATGCCGCCGTACAAGAACCTTTTACAGCGGCATCAAAAATCATTGTGGATACTGGATTGAACATATTAAAACAAACGGTGCGGCGTCGATTAAAAGACGCCAATATCACGGCGCACCGTCCAGTAAAAAAAACCCCATTGACCGAGGCGCACCGTCAGCAAAGGGTGGCTTTCACCAACGAACACAGAAATTGGAGCATTCGACAGTGGAGTGCCGTCATTTAGTCAGACGAAAAAGTAAGTAACGATGAAACAGAACTTTTCGTAACTCCATAGAATTAAGATTTATAAAAAATTTTAGCTTACAATTAAACAAATATTCTCGAGCCCGTGGAGCCTTCAGAAAACCAAAAAAATGCATACTTTTTTGCTTACTCCCTTAATTTTTCCGAATATAGTAATTTTAAATATTTCAAATATCTCGCGTCCCTTTTTCACTCTTCTCTATTGTTTTGGATTCCTTCTTCTGTTCCATAGGTGTTCAGGTCTCATGACGACTCTCGAAAGCATGTGTATCGACCTCGGGGAAAGCATCACAGATGTGATCCGGCCTACGTCGTTCAGAAAGAATGGAGTGGCCGGATCACATGTGGATTCTGGGAGTGCATATCAGCTGACGGTTTAATGGACATGTGCCAGATTTCTACGCGCTTAAACGCCGCAGAATATGTCGACATTTTAGAAACCGTCATGCTGCCATGCGCCCGGGCCAGATTTCCAGCAGATGATTTTCCTGAGATCGTTTTCATGCACGACAACGCACCAGTCCACACCGCCCTACAACAATGGCATGGTTGGCGGAGCACCCGGAATTTAGAGTCATGGAGTGGCCATCATATTCGCCAGATTTAAACCTGATTAAGAATATCTGGAGTGAGTATAATACATTAGATTTAATTATATTTTTTCACTAAATAAAATGAATAAAACCTTAACCAAAACATGTGTTGAATAAATTATAATAAAGCCTGATAAAAATGATTAATCCGTCCCCAGCGAATTTTGTGGCGCCTATTTTTTCAAAAGTTCCTAACTTAACAAAACAATTTTGTGCAAAATTACATCTATCTGCATCGATGCCGAGGGGTCTTCCCGCCAAAAAGAAATTTATTTTTGGATTTTTGCAGCATTCAAATATTTAAAGGAGACCGAAAAATCTTTAAAAATTATTAAAAATTGGAAACATGTAAATGTTGATGGAAACATTATTTTATTTATTTTTTAAAGCTAATTTCTATTTATAATCATAGAATCTTAGTTTAGAAATATTACTTTGCAGCGAAGATATTTTTCTACTATTCTGACAAAGAATGACATTATTTAACTCTTCATTCTCCACGTTTAAAGCGAAAACAAAATTTCCAAAAATTCTACCTACAACACATTGAAAAACAATAAGAACAATAAAATTTTTAATTTTCCGTTGGAAATTCACAAATAAATCATTCTTTACGTTTGATTAATGGGTGATCATTACTGGAGTAGTTGTGAGATTTAACAAGTAGTTGCAAACAATACGATTCTATTGTTAATGTTAGTTTTTTCACCCCTACAATAGATTTTTGAGACACATATCCCTGTTTCTCAACAGTTTTAACAGTAAATCATAACATATAATCATTGTTTGTTATAAATAGGTGTTATGGTCAAGAATTGGCGATCGGGCGAAGACCGTACACGGGATGCCTTGATACAGCATGTTACGAGAGTACGAGAATAATTAAAAGCTGATAACAACGGTTTATACCAAAAACTCATTGAATCAATGCCTAAGCGTATGGAGTGCGTTCTTACCAACGATGGCTATTGGTCCGGCTATTGATCAATTTATTTTCGGCACCGCGTTGGGCATCTCATGTGAACAAAAATAACATTTCAAAATGGAAGATGCAGTGAAGCTCCCTTGCGCCAATGCCAAGGACATCATTGCGTTTGTCTTCGACCTTGAAAAAACCTTAATATTCAGCAATCCCGAGCACATACACAACATTCCGTCGTTCTATCAACATTTGATAATGACACAAAGATTAGTAACCTTCAATCTGATCAAGAGTGTATTTGGCTTTGGCGACATCGATCCCATTGAAAAGATCACTTTTCCACCTACGCAAGCTGCCCCCGTGATTTCGAGCACCTTCCCTTTCATCTTCGGTGATACCAACGTTCCCTGTTTGATTCCCAGCGACATAGATCAAGATTTTTCATTCGACCTTCTTTCCCACGCTTCAAGATTTGAAGACGAAAATGTCAGCCTGCGACACAAATACCGGTATTCCTCACAGATACCAAAAAACAGATTAAAAACAGTAAACGAACACGCTTTTTCGTGCGGTCTACGAGAAGAAGCGCAATAACCGTCGACACTGTCGTAAAATACATGCAACCACGTGATCTTGGATTTGTACCTTCCAAATAATCCGAACAACAAAGAAAAAACAAAGAATCAATGCCTAAGCGTTCGCAGTGAATTATAACCAACGACGGCACTTAGTCGGTTTCGGCAAAGGGTCAGCCATATCATGTAAAAAAAAAAAATTTGACAATTGAAGATGCTACCAAGCTCTCTTACGCAAATGCTATAGACGTCATTGCGTGTGGTTTTGACCTTGAAAAAACCTTCATATTCTGGAATCCTGAGCACATAGGCAACAATTCTTCGTTCTATCAAAATATTATAAAGATACAAAGATCAGTGAGCTTCAATCAGGTCAAGGGGATATTTGGCTTTGGCGATAGCGATCACATTGGAAAGATTTTCACCTACGCAAACTGCCCCCGCATTTTTCAGCACCTTTCCTTTCATCTTCGGCGACACCACGGTTCCATGTTTGATTCCCTGCGCCATACATCAAGATCCTTATTTCAGAAAGACCAGAGATTTCGCGCCAAGGATAGGCTATCCGAAACCGGCGCTTCTTCATTCAACCCTTTTTCCCGCACTTCAAGGCTTGAAGACGAAAATATCAGCGAGTGACACAAATACCGATTTTCCTCACAGATACCACAAAACAGATTAAAAACAAAGTAAACATGCACGCTTTTTCGGGCGGTCAACGAGAAGAAGTGCAATAACCGACAACACTTTCGTAAAATATATGCAACCACGTGATCTTGTATTTGTACATTCCAAATAATCCAAACAACGAAGAAAAAAATAATAGCGATCCACTATGCGTCGCATATTTTGGGACTTACAAGCTACGGCTAAAACGCACCACGTCTAAAGCTAATGTTAATGAGTTTGGAATACAGTATATTTTTTATTTAGGTATTTTAATATATTTATTATGCTCCGAAAATTGTCCCGAATCAATTCAGTTTTTCATCAAGTATACGTTTTCTTCCCGTCGGAGCGAGTACAAGACTTTTTATGAAAAAAAGATCTATCGCCGCGGTTTAAAGTCGGAGCGGTTTTGAATCTTGATAATATAACCCGAGCAGAAATTAAAGTCCGGCTGGGATCGTAGCCACATTAGGCATGGCCTTACAACAACCTCCGGCCCTGATCAGGCTCCATATCAGGTACATGTCAGGCTACTTTCAGGCAAATAACGCTATCATTAGCAAGGTCCTGATCACGATCCTGATTACCGGTCCTGATCTGAACCGGGCCCTAGCCTGGCTACGTTCATTTCATTTGAAATATAAATTTCTTTCCAATTCCGATAAAATCAAGTTCTTAAAATTAATGTTTGAATATTTTTAAGCATTATATAATATTAGGAAATGAAAAAAAAAAAATACGTCTCCACCGGTGTTTGAACCTTTGTCGACCAGTTTCATGGTTATACTCAAAAATAGAAGGGAAAATAATGTAAAAAAAGTATATCTTTTGAAATTTCATTTATTAGCGATATATATTTTCTGTTGTATGCTCCTTAACTTCGCGCGGATCCCAGAAAATTTATTTGCTGATTGTGGGGATCGAGACCTACCTGAATACTGAACCTTCCTAACGATCTAACACTGACACGCTATCCACTACGCTATCATCTAATTACGAACATGTGATGCTTATATTACATTCGTGATACATGGGTCATTAAAAATCATTGTTACATATAGAATAAATACTTCACAGGAAATTTAAAGTTGATAAGTCATTAACGAATGATCAATATTGAGGAGTTGGCCCACGCCGCAGCGGCGAGGAGGGGGCGGGGCACAAAATGCAACGTGGAATCATCTCATGAATTTATTCATGAAGATTTCAACGTGATTAACATCTTGTTCGGAGATAATTTTTTTAAACCATTACGGGTGAGAGGTTTCGGCGGGGGGGGGGGGGTAATTACGCAAAAATATCATCAAAAGATATGGTAGAAATTTTCCACACAGCAAACTTGATCCCGGAACCATTACCACACAGTCCCATTCGTGTCCCGTCAAGATAGTACGTCTTATAAATGTCTATGGGAGGTACCAGTAAGATATTATTCTATTTGGGATTGATATAGGGTGCCTTAAGTATATCCTGCTGCAACCGTGTTCAGTCGATCCCACCGCACTCCCTTATAGATGTCTCTGGGTGGTACCAGCAAGACATTGTTCTACCCGAAATTAATATAGGATGTCTTGAGGATATCCTGTCGCAACCGTGTTTAGACGATCCAACCACACTCCCTTATAGATGTCTTTGGGAGGTATCGGCAAGTTGTTGGTCTACCCGAGAGTAATATAGGATGTCTTGAGGATATCCTGTCGCAACTGTGCTTAGACGATCCCACCGTACTCCCTTATAGTCGTTTCTGGGAAGTAGCAGCAAGACATTAGTCTACTCGAGATTCATATAACATGTCTTGAGGATATCCTGTCCCAACCATGTTTAGACGATCCCAACGCACTCCCTCATAGATGTCACTGGGAGGTACCGGCAAACATTGTTTTACTCCAGATTGATATAGGATGTCTTGAGGATATCCTACCGCAACCGTGTATACACGATCCCAGCGCACTCTTATACACAATGTTAATTAATTACATAACCGGAATTGTCGTACGATCAAAATTGACCGAGTTATTAATATTTAAAGTTAACTAATTACAGCTCGCGATCAAGGAAAAATATCACCACCAATAGCGTTGAAAGTGATTATGGTGGGGTGGGAGACGATGAATCAACCAAACGCACATCCATAGTCATCCGCTTGGACAGCGTCATATGAAACAATGTAGAGCTGACGCACGACGCGATCCACGAGCATCGCAATTTAGGGCTGTTTTCTTATGAAAAAACATTAAGGACTCAAACCGTGACAGCGAAGAAAAAATGAATGGAAAGGCGAGCGAGATCACGTTAGAATAAGAGCTTAAGATGAAGTTGATATCAACTGAAGATCAATTTGATGTCAACTCTAGATTAACTTTATGTAACTTGAGGTGAACTTGAAATGAACTCGAGATCAACTTGATATCAACTGGAACTCAAGTTAACATCAATTTTATGACAACTACATAACAACTCGAGATGAACTTGATATCAACTCGAAGTAAACTTGACATCAATTCGAGATAACTCGATATCAACTCGAAGCCAACTTCATATTTACTCGAGATCAACTTGATATCAAGTTAATATTAACTGGAGTTCAACTCGAGATCAACTTTATGAACCTGATATCGATGCAATGCCATATGAGAAAAATATGGAAAAAATAAATTTCGTTTCGAGCACGGAATATTTAAAAGCACGAAGATCACAGCAAGTAGATATCACCTTTACGTAAATTTGGAAATGAACGTGATATCATGTCTAAAGCATCTTGAGGCCAACTTAACCAACTTCTTAATTGCCAAGCTTCATTTTAAAGGTGTTGGTTAGAAGAAGATCGGATCTGTACGTCGTGAAGAAAATTAGACGATACTTAATCAGTTAATTATAGTTATTTTAAGTACATTTATATTCTCTTTCAAGACACATTTAATTTCTAAACGTGATTGTCTGCCGCCTTTATGTTTCGGTACAAGAATGATGCACGCTGAGTGTTAATAAACCACAATAAACAGTTGTTTTTATTATTCAGAATATCATTACAAAAATAATTATAAGCTTTATAGAAATTTTTAGAACTCTATACAATGTTAAACGATCTGATATGTAACATAGACATTGACCCCATGGACGGAATTAATAATGATCTGTCGAAAGTATAACCGAAAACGCAATTTAAATATACTGTAACCAAAATGTAACCATACACAAATATCAATTATTTATCTGAGTCTCGAATAAATACTTGAAAGATAAATATTTGAATTCATCTTCTGATCCTTATTCTGGAAATGGATGAATCGAAATGTGGCAAAATAAATAATTTTCGATTTTCGATAGCCATCAGTGCGTCTCGTATAGATAGAGTTTTGTCGATTTATTATTTTTTTCGTGTAGTGGCACACAGGTCCGTAATGAGAGAAGTATCAGCATTTAGTGATACACGTAGGCTGTAAAGCAAAAATAATAAGCCTGAGATTACAGTTTTAATATCTGGCATTAAACTTTCATCAACTAGCGAGGCGATAACTGTATATTTAAACATGCCGATTTTCGAACATAAATACAAATTTTCTTTCAATACGTGTAAACCTGATGAATGGTCCATCATTTGACGTATCAAATGAAGAAATTCGACGCTATAGTTAGAACCCTTAAGGTGCAGCGGATCTCTCATCAGGAAATTTTTGAGTTTCACTACGCTCTGCGGGATTCTGACAGAACCGCTTGACGGATCTTATTTTATGACGTCTTATTTCCTTTATAACACTTTTCCAGGCTGCTTAAGTGCAGCACATTTTTTTCAGTCCCTTATTATAGAGTTACAGGCAAATTTTTGAATTTTTCACCCGTTTTTTGTTTCAAAAATCTTAAAAGTCGCCTGTAACTCTATAATAAGGACCTAAAAAAGAATTTGCTGCATTGAAGCAGCCCGGAAAAATGCTATGAAGGAAATGAGACGTTGTAGGATAAGATCCGTAAGGTGGTTTGGTCAGGATCGCGCAAAGCGCAGTGATACTCAAACATTAAGTCATGAGCGAACCACTGCTCCTTAAGTGTTCCAACTAGCGCAAAAATATTTTCATTCGATACGTCATCGGATCGGAGTTGTGCGCATGCGCTAGACATCAGCGCCACGTAGTATGATAGCCGGTAACTGAGATACGCGACCGCACGCTTAACACGGGAGTGTTCACCCACTGGTCGGGGCCTCAATTAAATTCATGCACGGGATCTTTTACCCCTAAACATCATAATCATTATTGAAGGGAAGAAATTTTTTTTTTAGTGCTTTTTCCACATTTTTATTGCAAACAGCGTTTAAATTTTTTTTAAATTATTTCTTTTCCCCTTAAATTTAAACGCTGTTTGCGATAAAAATGTGGGGAAACCTGAAAAAAAATATTTTTTCTTCATTTTGATCATGATTATGAAGTGTTTAGCGGCAATAAACATTATCCTATAATTTTTTTCAATAATTCAATTGTTTGAAACAATAAACCGTTTGATCGATCAAATTGAAACTTTACAGGGTTTTTATGGGTATATTGAGCTATAAAAATCACATTCAACATTAGTCGTGTTGTCAATATTTTTTAATTAGCCGTTGATTTTCTAAAAAAACCATGAATAGCCCTTTTTCTCCTGTTTTTTTTTCAAATTCATCGCAAGGATGGAAAACATTTTTTTTTCCAAAACCCATCGTCAATCCTTCTACAGCATTAATTCAAGTTTGTGAAACCGCCCTTCTGTTTTCTGTGCAATCATTGGTTGCCAAGATATCGATGTACAAACACAAAATAATCTTTATTCATTAAAAGTCGGATGCTTCAGCGAAAAATGGTCGAAGCGAGGTTCCAAAAAAAAAAAACAAATTGAAGCTAAATAAACAAGCTATCCGGTTAATGTATTGGTTAACTGGAATTTTTTTTTTCAAAGTAACTGAAGCCTAAATATTTTCCAAATTTTTATTTATTACTATTTCTTAGGATTGCGTGAAACCTGTAGCGTCTAATTTTTTTTTGCTCAAAGATCTTCAAATTAGAAACTTCAAGCGTCAAAATGCTCTGTTTTAGACCTCGATACGACTATTTTTGACTGAGATATAGCATTATTAAAAACCACCAAGAATTTAGCACATTTTTTTGTACCTTTAAGGCCTTTTATACACTTGTAGCGGGTGAAGGGACGTGACGTTCTTGATTTTTTTTCGATGGGACAATTAATGTTTATTAAAGAACTGCGAACAACGTCAATTAGTACATATCTTCATGTACTTGTACAATTTTTTTTATTGAAAAATATTTCAAAATGGCGGACCTCCAGCTGTATTCCAGGAGCGCCGTTTTATAAGTATCAGTTGCGGTGGACATGATAACTCGAGAACGATTCATTTGAAATCAGAATTGAAAAAAGATTTCATCGGTAAATTGCATTGGCTTGGGCCTGTATGAAGGATTTGTGAAAATATTGATTTAAAAAAAAATGATTAAAGTTTTAACAAAAAAATGCATTTTTTGGAGTGCTTAATTTTCGGTGTTTTTGTTACAAACAATTTTTTTTCAACGATATTTGAAATCCTTCGTCCAGGCCCCAGCTATTACCACAATAAATAAGTGGTATAAATTTGGTATGGATCGGCTTAATAGTTTTTTAGCAATCGTATCCACCGCAAAGGTGTTTGACAAAAAAGTCGATTCTGAGATGATCGCATTTAGATTCAAGTATGTATGCGCGCGTCGGGCGGTCGTGCGGTTGAAATACCTATAAGAGCTTAATCGATGAGAAAACAACTGCTGATCATGAATATGCAATTAAACAAAAAAATCTATCGAAAAATAGGCGAAACACTGTTCTCATGCATTTGGAGGCCTATTGGCTGAGAAAATGAGAGTTCGTAGAGAGCGAAATAAAAAAGCATTGTCTTCAGTATGTCGCCAGAATATGAGCCGAATTATGCCTGCAACAAAAAATAAGAGAATTATCTGTTTTTTCAAATTTTTTATTATTTTCAACCCTCCAAAAATGGTTTCCTAAATTTAGAGCAAAATACATGAGGAACTTACACATCGCAAATAGCATATTCGTGTTTCCTAAGAAATTTCCGATCTTAAACACAAGATATGAACTTCTGAATAACGAAAAAGTTTGTTTACCATCTGCCGGAGTCACGGATCAGCCAAAGTCGATTGGCGAATTGACAGTCATCACGGAGATGGACAAACTTGTCATTATATGAAATTTAATTACCCATTTCTACGACCATTTTTATGAAATTTCATCAATTACCCATTACTTCAAGCATTGTAATTAAAATAATTTTAATAAAATAAAATAAAATTTAATTAAATTTCATTTCATAATTTAAATTAAATTAAATTAAATTACAATCAGGGGAGACCGGGGCGGGTTGTGACAATTTTTACTTTAACGAGCATATCTTAGTCAAAAAAAGTCTCACATCTATGAACTTTGCAGCCTGTTCTATACCGAGAAAAAGGTTTGGTAAAGTGAAGAAAATTTGGCTTGAATTAACTAAACCCGGCGCTTACGGGTGGCGAACGAAATGTGTAATTCAGTTAACTCAAAACGTGTATCAGAATGGATACAAAAATTGCATTTTCATAAATACATATATCCTTGACCCAACAGAGTAGAGAATCCGTTCAATTGAAAATTACATTGTTTTGATTCTACATTTAGTAAAATGATCTCGGGCGAAGTGCCGAGATCGTGGTAGTAACTATCCGTACTATCGACTAAATATGTTGTGGCCACATTGAAATATTTAGTCAAATTTATCAAACAATTTGATCGACTTGAAAGCATTTACTATTCTTTTTAACTGGATGAATAGCTCAAATTAAAACTAGATTTTGTTGATGAGACGAAACATATAGTTAAAATAATTTTATTTACTTCTAGTAAATGACTAAATATTTGATTGAATAGGAAACAAGTTGTTGAATCAATCTCGTTTGAAATCATTTTGATCCAATGTTGTAATTGCGGTGAATGCAGTACACATTCGAAACAACGACACCAATTTTATTATTTCAACAACGGGGTAATCAAATCAAATATGTGACGATTGATTAAAATGAATTTTCCGTGATCGCAGCGGGGTAGTTGATATTACTAAACCTTTTTTTCGGTGTATGCACTATGTGAAACAGATGTAAAAATAAATAAAAGTAATGAGGGTCTATGCGGAAATTGATGAAAACTGAAACAACTCCCCCTGTCATAACTTTCCTACCTACTGAGATAAGTTGTGACAGCCACGTATTTGATCGTCATAACGAAAGTAATTCAATTAAACGCCACTATTGGTGAATAAAAATGACTTTAATATTAATAATACGTATTACTCAAATTTTAATCCATTAATCAACCTTTCTGAAAAATTCTGTGAAATTCTGAAAATTCTGAAAAATTTTGCGACATCTGAAAAAAAAAATAATAACTCTGTTACGTCCTGGGTTTATTCGACAACCATTTTTTTTTGTGTTGACCATTTTGTTTAGGTCACACATCGAAATTTATAATAAATTTATAATAAATAATGTTCATTGGTGCTCGGAGGAGCCAGTAAATTGTCAAAAACATTTTGCAACGGCTTATCGGTGTGCGAGCGAGTAGCCGTTGACGATCTCACGGTAGTTGGTTGCAGCTTTTCTGCTGACCGAGGAGATCTCACGGTAGCAAAGAGACGCTGCACATACAAGAGATGTGCAGCGCTCGGCGTAAGAACATCTCGCTCGCGCCTCGATATCCAACCAAGTCCTTAGGACTATTTTTACGAGAAAAGAAATTAGTTGCGTTCGGAGGTGCGACCCGAGCGGTCGCATCCGCAAAATGAATAAAAGAGTTGTATTCGAGGAGGCGACCTGAATCGTCGCTCCCGTAAAAATTTATTAATCAGTTGTATTCGGGGGAAGTGGTCAGAGTGCCCCCCCCCCCCACCATAAAATGATCAGTGCGGTCTCTTCGGAAAAATATAAAAGCCAATCAATAAGAATGATTAAAAGTGTAAATCCATTTTCGCAAAATATCTCGGCCATTGGTCGAGAACATAATCCAATGAAAGTGTTGTTTTGTTATCATTAAACAATAACCTGCATTGGATTATATTATTTTTCACTTCACCAATCCCGCTCGTGCTCTAATCCCTGACGGGCGCATTCCCGTCTAAAAGGAGCAGCAAAACATATTCACAGGTTCGTCCCAAAATTATTATCAGGACGTAACAACTCAATATGTAAAAGTCACACTGCAAAACATTATTGCAAGAAAAAATCAAAATAGGAGAGTTGTGACAGCTTGTCACAACTATCGTGCTTTCTTCCGAATAATAATTCTTAACCGTCAAATACCTGATGAAACCAAAAAAACAAAAACATACCATGAAGTTTGAAGAGTGTATACATATGAGAAAAAATATCGCAATAATTCTAACGCAATACCCATCGAGGAATAGGATATCGTAAAATTGGTTAAAAACTCACTTTTGGCCATTTTTCTGGCGCTACCGTCGTGAAACCACAACCTATGTCCGTGGACCAACCGCGCGAATTAATAAAGCAGCAAAGTTTCCAGTTCTTGATGGTTGCAGGGGCCTAGAAATCGGCTTTGTCACAACTCTCCTCTGTCACAATCCGCCTCGGTCTCCCTTACAATTACTCGAAGCATTTTGATTAAATTTCATTTGATTAAAATTACTTGAAGAAATTTAATTAAATTAAAAATAAAGAGAATGCTCAAAGTAACGAGTGATGAAACATGTAACTCGGTGACAAATCTATGTGCTGCTTCCCAACACTGGATTATCGAGCATTTCAGTTAAATTGAATTTAAATTCAAATCTTACTATGACTCAAGTGAGATGCTGATAAAAATTGTTATCAATTAATTAAAAAATATTTAGATGCTAGAACTCTTTGCAAAACCATCACAGAGAACTTTACTTTCAATCCCGTAAATAACTCAAATATCTCATTTATACACTAGCACCTCACCATTCCTCAGGTGAAATGAATATGAAAATGGTTGTTCAGTAAATTAGGAAAATATTTAAAGACTAAGACTATTTGCGAAACCGTAGAAGACTTCTAGAACTTTACTCTGAATCTCATAAAGGACTTGAATTTCGCATTAATGCACTAGCGTCTCACCATCGCTTATGTGAGATGCTGATAAAAATTGTTGTTAATTAATCAAAAAATTATTTATAGACTGAAACTCTTCACGAAACCATAGAATAAGAGTACTACAACTATACTGTGAAATTCGTAAAAAATATTTAGAAACCACAACTCTTTACAAAAACTCTTTATGAAACCATCAAAGGATACTAATACTTCACTGTTAATCTCGTAAAGGACTTAAATTTTGCATTAATGCACTAGCATCTCACCATCGCTTGTGTGAGATGATGATAAAAGTTATTGTTAATGAATTTAACAAATATTTAGAGGCTAAAACTCTTCACGAACGATGGAAGAGTACTGGAACTATACTTTCAAACTCGTAAAAAGCGCGAATTTCGCATTCATGCACCTGCATGTCATAATTGCTTTGGTGAGATACTGATAGAAATTGTTGTTAATCAATTAAAAAATGTTTGGAGGTTACAAGTCGGCACGCATCCATTGAAGAGAACTTTACTCTCCATTTTTTATTTGCAACATTTCATTTACTATAAATATCCTTTCATGTTTTGTTACGTCCCACTGTGGGTAGATTCACAGAAAAATCGGCAAAACTAGGCCGATGTGCGTACTGAAAAATGCAATGGTGATTCTTAAGTTTTTAACCTCGCTGATTTCAAATCTGGAATCAAAATTTCGAAAAAACAAAATGGCGGACCGGAAGTGACTATCTGCGTTACTAAAAAAAATCCGATTTGAGTAGGGATCGGTAAATTAGCGGTTTAAAAGTCACTGATTAAAAATCTCAAATCCAAATTTTGAAAAAACAAAATGGCAGACCGGAAGTGACTATCTGCGTTACTAAAAAGCATCCGATTTAAGTAGGGATCGGTAAATTTGCGGTTGAAAAGTCACTTATTGAAAATCTTGAATCAAAATTTCGAAAAAACAAAATGGCGGACCGAAAGTGACTATCTGCGTTACTAAAAAGAATCCGATTTGAGTAGGGGTCGGTAAATTTGCGGTTTAAAAGTCACTTATTGAAAATCTCTAATCAAAATTTCGAAAAAACAAAATGGCGGACCGGAAGTGACTATCTGCATTACTAAAAAGCATCCGATTTGTGTAGGGATCGGTAAATTTGCGGTTTAAAAGTCACTTATTGAAAATCCTGAATCAAAATTTCGAAAAAAAACAAAATGGCGAACCGAAAATATATTTTTATCTTACTCATAAGCAACTTTTGCTATCAGAAATCAATATTTGTGTTTTGAAGGTTGTTTTTTATAAATTTTGAATGAGATTTGGGGAAAACAAAACGATTGTCTGGAAGTGAGGGAAAGTTTTCAAATAATTTCGGAAAATTAGTTATAAATCATTTTTAACGAATTTTATTGCTAAATACATTTGAAACAGCAATCGACACTTAACGAATTAAATTTTACCGAAAATAATACGTGCGTTACATAGAATAATTAATAATTAATAATAATAATAATAATAATATTAATTATTAATTATTCCTGATTTCAATATTAATCATAATCGTCAGCGTCGGAATCGCGATCGCCGTCGTCAGAGGAATTGGTGGATTCTGATTCGTCACTCGTGTATTCCATTAATTCACCTAAACCATACTTATCGCGAGAACTATCGGTACAGAGCAAAAGTTGCAATGCTTCTGGTGATAAACTTTTTGCTTTTTTCGGATACTGCTTGCCCATGCTCGATATGTACGGATCTGAAGTGACGAGGAGTCGATTGAAAACGTCTTGCATGGTCGCTGTTCTCGAGTGTTTTCGAGCAAAACACTCGCGATATTTTTTAATATCCTTGTTACGGGCTTCCTGTGCGTCTTCTGACATTTGCCCGATAGGAAGCGGGGAGCATTCAATTATCAAAGGACCGTGAATCAAAACTTTGTGAACCGTAGTTGGCATGCAGTACCAAGAATACAAAGTTACGAACATTTCGGTGGTTTCAAGACTACATTGTTTGAAAGCAGTTACATTTACGGCAAAGCCACTTGAAAGAACTTGCAATATTATGTGGAATCTTTTCATAATATTCTCGTCCAAACCCAAAATTCTTGATGAAATTTGAGGATTTTCGAAAAAACGTCGCGCAGTGTTTCCGTCGTTACTGCTACCAAACCCTTGTTTCGGTTTATCAACATCAAGATGCAACTCTTTCTTGAATGCGGCTTGAATAACTCGTTTTCGCTCAGCAACTACTTTTTTTTCTTCATCTTTTCGAGTTTGCCACTTGTGAACACCGATTTTATAGCCGATGTGCAAGAAGCACTCAAAAAAACGGATCCACGCATGCAACGTTGATAATCCAAGTTCGAGTCGAGTTCTGTCAACGTCTACAGTTTTCATCAGCTCTATGTCATTGAATTGCGATGATGTGAGATTGCATATATAGCAACGCATTGCGGATTTTGTATTTGTCACGGAGTTGCAAACTTTGCCGTCAATCATAGTGAAATACAGCTCGTATTTAACAGTAACTTCCTTCCCGTCAATAAATGTCGTAAAAGGGGTGAGAGACTCGATCTGATTATCAACGTGTTGCCGTTCCTGAATCGTTGACGACACAGTTTCTTTTAAAAATTGAATTCTAATAGGGCGACAATACCGTGGAGATGAGGGCCTGGGATTTTTCCAAAGGACGAATTCTTTTTTTGAGATATCCGATCCTAAAATTTGCAATGGAGCTGAAGACGTTAAAAATATACTCGCATCAGAACTCTCAGCATTCGTAAGCTTTTGTTTGTATTCACTGTGCCCAGAGCTTCCATCACAACCCCATTTACAAATTAGTCTTAAATTCTTCGATTCTTCAGGGCGCAAAGAGTTAATCACGTCAGTTTGCAACTTTAGAATTCTGTCGCAAGTGTGATCAATCAAAGTCTGTAATTTCACTTCGGCTAAAGTCTCAGAATTAGAATTTTGCGTTAACTACCTCAGATGGGGTTACGGTAAGCCATTTTACGATGTCAAATGCGCATTCCGTTAGGGGATCACAGTGTGACCGCTCGAAAAATGACTGATTTTCGAGATTTTTTTAGGTGGATAAGCTAAGCTAATCGTCTAATTTTTTTTTACATATTGAAGCACCGAAAAAGCATACAAAATGATTTTTCAACCATTTCTTTACTTATTGCTTAATATTGTTTTCATTCGCGAAAAACTGCGGAAAAAAATGTTGTCTCATGGTGACCAGGATTGCAGCTCCATATTTTATCCGAAACAAAAATCAAAAATATATTATTAATCTGTAGGAAAGCCGCTACCTCCCTACGGAGGTTTTTTAAGAATTGAAATTTGAAAAAATGGCGGCGATTTGGAAAAAAAGGATTACATTTAGCCTTTTTCCTACAGTTTTCATAAAAGCATAGGAAAATTGAAAAAAAATAAAATAAAAAGCTTCCATAGCCTGATCAGGAATGACATAAGGAATGTTCTGTTAAAATTTCAAACGGATAGCTTGAAAACTCTTCCTTTGAGATTGGCCGCCGTTTTGAAAAACATCATTCAGAGAAAAAAGCGTTTAAACTTAAAGTCTTCGCGCCAGGTTTTACACTCCTATAACTTTTTCTGAGAAAGTCTTTGGCGAAAGAAATTATTCGAATTTCGATCTAAAAATGAGACAGAACGTTTATAACTGTGTACACTATCGGATAATGCAAACAATTTATTTTTAAAAATTTCACACTGCGATGATTGCTTAATGAAGCTATCGGGATCACATCAAACGTAAAATATCACTATTTTTTCCATACAGGTTTTCCGTTTCCATGACGATTCAAGAAAGCACGTTTACCGGCAACGCGGCAAACTTCATAGCTGCAACCCAAATTTTGTAGTTCCGAAACAATTCAGTGGTCGAATAACCTGCGGCTTTTGGGGATGCATGTCAGCTTCTGGATTGATGGAGTTGTGCGAAATATCACCGCACATGAATTCAGAAGAATACGTCGAAATTTTGGAGAATGTCCTCCTGCCGTGTGCCCGTGCACGATTTCCCGTCGAGGAATTCCCGGTCATTACGTTCATGCACGATAACGCACCAGTGCACACGGCAGGTAGGACCACTGTTTGGTTCCGCGAACATCCCGAAATCAATGTTCTTCAATGGCCACCATATTCCCCAGACCTGAATCCCATTGAAAACGTTTGGAGTGAGTGCTATTTCCAAAGTAATACAAATTTCTTTCATTTCTAATAGAGGAATTAATTTCTTTGCAAAATGTCCGGACAGATATGGCTGTGGTGTGCGTTTGCGTGTACGCATCATTCTAATTGGAATTTTTACGAAACTTTTTTTTCTTTTCATCGTTCGTTAAGCTTCTCCATTACGAAGTCATAATTAATGCACATCCTTGGTCATAAAGGAGGCCTGGCAAATGATAAAAAAACACGAAACAGTTGTGTTAATTTCCAATGTCCATGATTTATTGCGTTTCTCTTTTCTCGCAAAGTCCTTATCCTTTTTCATGCCAGCCTATCAAAACTTGCAATTCTGTTATATTTAATTCCTTCGTTCCCACAATGTCGTCTGCAACCACTCTTTTCTCATGCGCTACGAGGATTTAGGAAAACGACGGAAAATGTTTCCGACATCGCCGAATATAATATTACCAGTCATTCTTTTTCAACAGGTGTGATGGTCAAGGATTGGCGTTCGGGAGAGGATCGCACTCGAGACGCTCTAATCGAGCACACTCTAAGGGTTTGGGATCACCTCACAGTCAATGATGAACTTACCCGAAAAATTGTTGCATCGATGCCGAGACAGTTCGAGTGCGTCATACAAAATAATGGATTTTGGTCCGGTTATTAACTTCAATTTGTATAATGCTTACGAATCGTAACAATCGTATTTTCATTTAACTCCAGTTAACTCAAACAAGAAATGAAATCAGTAAAAATACGCGTTTTAGGTCGGAGTTTTATTCTCTCGCTCTTTCGCTATCGGTTGTTCAAGAAAATGTCGTCGTACGGCAGAGAAAAACGTTTGCACAATTTTCCATATCTTTTTTT
Organism: Alloplasta piceator; assembly: GCA_946863875.1. Classification (NCBI taxonomy): domain Eukaryota; kingdom Metazoa; phylum Arthropoda; class Insecta; order Hymenoptera; family Ichneumonidae; genus Alloplasta; species Alloplasta piceator. The sequence continues at coordinate 28,619,646 of OX333079.1, read as the reverse complement.
CATCTCATGATCATCAACACTCATTCGAGTCGTGTCATGTTAAAAAATAATGGAAAATTGTACAACCTTTTTTTCTGCCGTACGACGACATTTTCTTGAACCACCGATAGCGAAAGAACAAGAAAATAAAAGTCCGACCTAAAACGGACATTTTTACTGATTGTAAATAGGCAAAAAAATCATGAGCAGTGCCTACTAAGAATTAAAAAAAAACCCAAGTTTCGATGCGTACAAACGATGCAAATTACATCACAATATTATGGTCCTAAGTGGAACGATTCTCGTGTAAAACATCATTATGTTATTGTTATTATTACTATTATTATTATTGTTGTTGTTGTTGTTTATTATTATCATCAAACATGAGACAAAATGCCCAGCGAAAATAATTCGGGAACAATGCCACATTATTTTATACTATTATTACCACGAAATACTCATCTTCAATAATATATCGCCCTAAAAAATACGAATTATAATCCCATAAACAATAAATTTTCCCTGCCGACGGAACAGTCCCTGTACAATTTGTCAGTGATTCATAAAAATCGATTAACAATATTGAATCTCGCGATGCACAGTAGGAGAAAAGCCCAAAAACCTGGCCAAAACCTCAAATGACCTTTGACGGGAATAAGAATTGGCTTACAGGGATTTTCAAGGTCGCTGATTACGAATCTGAAAGCCAAATTATCGTAAACAAAATGGCCGATCCAATATGGCTGACATGAATGTTAAAAAGTTGCCAGATGTCGACAAAAATTGGTATTTACGGGTTTTCAAGGTCGCTGATTACCAATCCGATATCTATTGTTTATAACTTGCAACAAAGAGCTTACAGCAAATTGTTATAAACAAAATGGCCGAGTATCCTGCTAAATAGATAAATTAATATATAAAAAAAAATCATCATAATAAAATAAACGTGAACAGTGTATTCTACGCAATTATTATTTTTATTTCCAAAATACATACGGAACGTTTCGAAAATAGAAAATTTTTTTCTTAATCTCATTTGATTGAAGAGTATCGAAAAAGTCTGTTTCGAGTCCTCAGGCACTACAACTGTACGTCCGGTGTCCTTGGAAATTTTCTCTACCATAAATTCGATCAAGAAAGCGAATTTATCGGATAAATGCTCGCTGATTATCAGAAATACTTCTTTCCTTGTCAGCACCAATTCTTTGTAACCGGATCCTGTAATAAAGACATAAAATTGTAGAAAATTGGTGTTAAAGGAAAAGATAAAATTTTCAATTAATACAATAACTTGAACAATGTACATTATTTTACCAAATAAATAACCGCAATAATTGAAATAATTTTAAAAAAATTAGACAGAAAATATTGACATGGATTTGGTTAAAAGAAAGCTTTGCTTACCATATAATATATATATATTCAAATATTTTATTTGAATGTTATAACATTTCATTCATATTTCAGAAATTTGTATGTGGTTGATTTTAATATGTATATATATAAATATATATATACTAGGGGTCCGTGCGGCTCGGGCGCTACGCGCCCTCGCGTCGCAAAAAGAAATCTTGTACATGATGGCCCATGAAGATCGTGAACAACATGGTGTCAGGGGGATCTAAATAAATAAAAGAAACAAATTTGCGCAAGATGCTCTTGTATTATATAAAAATAAGCAAATATTCATAAAAATCATACACATTTATAAAGTAAAAAAACCATGCTAATTTTTAAAAATCACGTGTACATTAAATTTGACAAAAATATTTATTGGTTAAATTAGAAAATTAGAACACAATTTTTAAACATCTTAGATAATACTTCAATTGATTTCACTGACCGCGTCATAAATTAAATACTTCTTTCCAAACGATATTATCAATTTCATCTGAGATTTCTGAATTATTTTCAATATAAATTTCATTTGAATTTCCACATCTAGAAAGAGCTACATATAATTGACCATGTGAAAATAAAGGACGTCTGATATATATTCCTATTTTATCTAAACTTTGACCTTGAGATTTGTTAATGGTAATTGCAAATGCCAAAACAACCGGAAATTATCTCCGGTAAAGAATAAACGGCAAAGAGGAAGACTCTCCAATATCCAATATAACCCTTGGTATGAAAGCAAAATTACCGGCCTTTGTACCAGTTATTATTTGAACTTTAATATTGAAATTATATAAATGAACAATTTTCAGTCTTGTGCCATTACAAAGCCCATCATTTATACTCAGATTTCTAATAAGCATTACAACTGTGCCGACTTTTAATACCAATTTATAAACAGGAAGTCCTGGAAATTTTAAAGAATTTAAATATTCTATCGGATAATTTAAGTTGATATCATCATCGGTTTGGTCAAGTCCTTTATGTTTTGCATAATCAATAGCGTAATATGTTTTTCCAATACTTTTAATTTTTTTAAATATTTTTTCATTTAAAATTTGTACATCTTCATTATGGCAAGTTAAAATTACCCGATTAGATAAATCATCGTCATTCAAAATTTCGGTACCGTAAATTTTTGAACAGATATCGTTCGTACTCCAATTTTCTGGTATCCGCAATGTTGTTATATCACCTGATCCAATTTTCAATAAAAAACTTGAAAATGATTGATCATGAGTACGCATGTTTGTCTTTAATTTCATAATTTTAAAGTGATTCCATAGACGTGAAAATTTTATTGTATCTTTGATGATATTCAATTTTGTTCCGTACTTGACCACTGGAAGAATTTGTCGAAAATCTCCACCCAATATAATTAATTTCCCGGCAAATGGAACATCTTCAAGTCGACAACAATCTCGAAGAGTTCTATCAACAATTTCTAATGCTTTCTTCGGTATCATTGAAGCTTCATCCCAAATAATTACATCACAATCCCGTAATTTCTTTTTATCTGATGCTAAATTTAAAAACAAACTTTCGATTGATGTTAAATCTAAAGGTAATTTAAAAGTCTTGTGACTTGTCATACCTCCAGGTAATAAAATAGATGCAATTCCTATCCAGGCCATTGGTAATACTTTTCGTTGAATACTTAAAAAATAATAAATTAATACTTCGTAAAGAAATGTTTTACCAGTACCCCCAGGCCCATCAATATAAATCATTTTTTTATTACCGTCTTTAATTACATAATCGAAAATTGTTTTTTGCTCAACGTTTAATTTAACAACTAATTGTTCGAATTTATTTTTATTGAATATCAATGTTTCTTGAACATTTTCATTGTTGATATCGAAATTAAAATCTGGCTCCGGAAGCCCAAAATCTGTACATTTCATATTTTCTAACTTGAAAATTTCATTTATTTCGAATAATGACCTATTTTCATTGTTATCCGAAAATCCTTCACAAAAATATTCTTTAAATTTATCCCAAATGTCTTTCCCTATTATAAAGTTATCAGAAATGAGGAACCATGCAAAAAATCTACGTAATTCTTTAGGTAGCATTATTATGCAAGCTTCCTCAAAAATATTAAAAATTTCTTTCTCGCATTCAACTAATCCCATTGCGATTGCAGCTTCTTTAAATGTTTCGTAAGTTCCATTTTCGTGTCTTTTGAGATCATCGAAACATGTGGCCCCGAGAACACGATTTAGAATAAGTTTTAAATGAAAACGTTCGATATTTTTAGGACTTACGCTAACAACACGACCGATTGCTCTGGAAAATACTTTACGTTTTATCCAAATCTTTTTCAAAGGATCAAATTTATATTTTCTCGGAATGTTTGCATATAAAGTTCTTCTTGCTTTATCGTCAATTTTATTTAATTTAAACCACGCTATTAATGTTGTTTCATTTTTTATTAAAGCATTTTCCTCTTTATTTTCTTCGAAAATAATACACTGTTGATTTTCCGTGTGTAAAGCTAATCGTACAATTGTATGGGATCTCCCTGAAAGAGACAGTTCTTGTATTCGCCAAGCAGCCTCCATTGGACTGACTAATAATTTCTGTATTTGTTCCTAAATGGTTTTTTTCTACTTTTATATACACTCGATCGTGTCCTTTGTGTAAGTACTTATATAAATATTTAGTGCTCATGATTGATGCACAATACTCGACGTTTATGTGACATTTATATTTCAAAAGAAGTTTTGGATTAAAAGGGACAACCATGCTATTATCTACTGCTACGAAATTTCCGTTAATCATACTATTATAAACGTGTCCTGAATTAATATTATTTCTACGTCTATATTTTGGAAAACCATTTTTCTCAAATTCGGTAGATTCACAAAACTCTTTCGGAAATTTTTTTGAACAAACATCTTTAGTTTTGTCATAACATGGGGAGTATTCCGTGTGGGGTCCATGTAACATATGTCTTATCACCAATGCTTGCAAGTCTGGATCAGTTGAAGGGATTTCTGCACTGATGAATTTATCAATCATTTCAGGAGTTGTTAATTTAGTTTTATAATCCAATACAAACAACATATGAGCATACGGCAACCCGCGTTTTTGAAATTCGATAGTATAAACATATGCCAAAACTTCTCCAAAAACTTTTCCACTTATAATATCTGATAAAAGAGAACGAAATTTTGAATGAAATAATCTTACTGTAATATTTGGGATGTCTTTACATGTTGTTCCCGAAGGGAATTTTTGTAAAATTCGTTTCAATTCTGGCCAATTTGGATTACACGTCATCGTTATAAATAAATCAGGTCTTCCAACTCTTCTTACAATGGCCATTGCATCTTGATAATTTTGATGCATATTTCTCGGACTACCTAGATATGTTGAAGGTAAAACAAAAATATTTCCCAATCGTTCCGACTTGTCGGAATTCAAGACATTGCGTGCTACATGATCAACCAATCCCTGATAACATTCAATTCGCAATTTTTTTTGATTGAATCGAATGAAATTTAATCTGTTATTTTCGATTATAATATATGCTTGAATAATATACTGTTGAGTTAATCGACCACAATATGAAATTGGATTAAATTTACTATCCAATCTGAATGCTAAACGGTGCGAATAATACTGTAGAGCTGTAAGCCTTTTTGTCGAATTTTTATTTTGAGTAAATGATGGACTCCATCCCAAATCCCCATGCGGAAACATGATTGGGAAGGACATAGGGTCTGTATGAAAAGATAATTTATTCAAATATGATTGAGAGTCAACATCTTTATTTGGAAACTTTTGATAAACCCGCAAATCAAAAATCGGAACTTCACCATCTTTTGAAATTATCAATGCTGCACATTCAGCAGTTGTAGGCAAATTATAACGATGTTTGTTTCAATTTTTATTTCGAACAAAATACAAATAATACTCTGGCAAAGATTCATCCTGAGACAATTCATATAAATGCTTGTATTTTTTTGCATATGGGCTTACATTGTTTAAGACTTTTGATATGATTTGAATATGTTCTTTGACTAATTTTTTTTTTCTTTCAAAATTTGCTCTGTTATTTTATAATTATCATAAATGTAAATTTGTCCACAGTGTGGTAAATCACCTTTGTTCGGAACAAAACTTTTTGAAATGATATGACAAACCTGACCTTGAATTTTTAAGTTATAAACACCCCGTTTGACATCATTTACTTCATTAGTACAAAAACTCACAAAAGAAAAAAGGCTATTATAATAACGGATTAATTGTCGAAATTTTCCATTATATAATAGTTTTTTCAAATCATCGTTATATTCACTTAAGGGTGGAAGTTGTACTTTTCCCCCATGACAACAACTTTTTTTAGAAAATTCTACTTTCCAGAATAATGCCGAACAGAATGGACAGATATAATTCATATCTCCAAAATCTAAATACGATGTTTGATTTGACCACATTTTAACTCGTTGAACATTTCGTCTTTTATTTACACGTTCTTCAGGCATGTTTTCAATAATATCTTTCATTCTTTTTTTAACCACGCGTTCTTCGGGCATATTCTCAATGACATCTTTCATTCTTTTTTTAACCACGCGTTCTTCAGGCATATTCTCAATAACATTTTTCATTCTCTTTTTAATCACGCGTTCTTCAGGCATATTCTCAATAACATCTTTCATTCTCTTTTTAACCACGCGTTCTTCAGGCATATTCTCAATAACATCTTTCATTCTCTTTTTAATTACGCGTTCTTCAGGCATATTCTCAATAACATCTTTCATTCTCTTTTTAACCACGCGTTCTTCAGGCATATTCTCAATAACATCTTTCATTCTCTTTTTAACCACGCGTTCTTCAGGCATATTCTCAACAATATCTTGCATTCTCTTTTTAACCACGCGTTCTTCAGGCATATTCTCAATAACATTTTTCATTCTCTTTTTAATCACGCGTTTTTCAGGCATATTCTCAGTAACATCTTTCATTCTCTTTTTAGCCAGGCGTTCTTCAGGCATATTCTCAACGATATCTGTCACTCTCTTTTTAGTCATGCGTTCTTCAGTCATATTCTTAACAACATTTTTTGCCCTTTTTCAATCACGTGTTCTTCAGTCATATTTTCTAATACGTCTTTCATTCTTTTTTTAATCACACGTTCTTCAGTCATATTAGCAACTCGATCGGATTTCCTTTTCTTATCTAAAATTGTATCTGTTAAATTTTCCACGTGCCTTTTGTCATTTATTTTATTTTTATTTTCAGAATAATACTTCCGGTCATAATTTTTACGGTAGTTTTGCCGAAAATCAACATTCGAACATTTTATAATGTCGTAATGACCGGCATCTGAAGGACCTGTTAATAAAAGATTTAATTCACCGTTACTATAAGTTTGTTTATGTTCACGTAGAATTTCAATATTACTTTTATAAATCAATACTTGCACATTATATAAATTTACAAATGACTGAATTTCGACCTCTCCTCCATAGACATGGTCTTTTGACATATACAATTTATAAGATTTTTCGTTAACAATAATTGTATTATAAGATTTATCACCTGTTATGAACGGGTGATAAAATGACCAATTTTTGACGACGTTTGAAACAATTTTTAATCTAATTTGTCGATGTTTTTCTTCATTGTTGTAAAGGAAATGAGCAAACGACCGAAACAAACAATTACCATCAGGTTTGATATTCTTTTCCATAGTAATTTCCAATTTATTCAGAGTTTCCAAATTTTTGTCATCAATTGATGTAAAATCATGTACTATTTTAGTCGTTATATTTTTATTTCTTGAATTTTTATCTTTTTTGTATTTTTGTTTACTTTCATTTATCACCGAGTTTGCAGATGTTTCTTTTGTGTTTTTATTATTTGTCTTCACGTTTATTTTTGTTTTGGAGTTGTTAATTGATTTTTTATCTGATTTGATATTATTTGTAATTGGATTTGAGATCGAAATTGCGACTGGTTTTTTAATTGACTTTTCAGTCGTTTCACTTACTGATTCAACAGATGTTATATTTGCCATTGTATTAAAGCTTGATTTTGTTTTTGATTTTACATTTAAGTGAGCAATTAAACCATGTGTAGATTTCACATCAGTTATCTTTTTAAGACTCGATTTCGTTTTTGAATTTGTTTTTGATCGTATAGTGGTTTTAATATTAGACTTCATAGTTGTTAACTTTGAACTCGATGTAGTGTTTGATTTTGGAATCAACTCTGTGCTTGCTTCTATCGGTAATTTTACCATCATTGTTGATTCTGGCTTTATGTCTTAAGTCGATTTTATTTTTGATTTGATGTTGTTTTCTGATGTTGCCGTTAATATTTTAATATTTGAACTTCCTTTGGTATCGTTTCTAATCGGTTCGTTTGGTATCGTTACTAATTTTGGAACTGTGTTCGCGAACTGTGGTTGCTCACAATTGAGAACGTCGAAATGCCCAGCATCGATAATTCCTGATAATAAAAGAGATGAATGTCCCTTCCGACAAATTTTTCCAATTTTTCTTGGAGATTGCGCATCGTCCCTATGAACGGATACCTGCACGTCATATAAACTCGCGAACGATTGAATTTCTACCTCCCCTCCGTAGACACTGTCATTTGACATGTACAATTTATAAGATTCTTTGTCATTGAGGATTTTACCGTACGATTCATCCCCCAAGATGAAGGGTTCGTAATGCGCCCAATTTTGAATAACGTTCGACACAATCGCCAATCTAATTTCTCTATGTCTGCTTTGATTGTTATAAAGAAAATACGAAAATGATCTGAAAAGACAGTTTCCGTCACCTTTGATAAACTCTTGAATTCGATTTCGGATATTGACAATTTTTCCGGAAAGATCAAAAAGGTCAATGAAAACAATTGAATTAATAAAAAAATAATAAATTTACTGATTATATTATATAAATGAATTTATAATATGTTACTTCCTTTATTTTTTTTTTTTGATCTGATGTCAAAATTCTTCATCTACGAAAAAATTCTTCTATCAACTGATTTTAAAAACGTAGCTGCTTCTCCTAAAAAAATAAAAGTTTACAAAATCTTTTAGAATTTAAATTTATCTTGAAATGAGAACATGATCGCTCAAACTTCCGAAAAATTTAGATCCGTGGGATCACACAGGGGATATATTAAATGAACATACATTTTCTTGAACAACAAATATTAACAATATGGCCATCCATGGACCCACCTCAAGGATCCATCCTATATGCAGACATTTAATAGTTTCTATTTTATGGTGGTAATTGGACATCTATTAGATGTTATAAGTTCATTGACGAAAATCATATTTGGAGGGCGATAATTAAACGTTTATCGAATATTCCATGTAGGATTCAAAGTAGATGTGTAGTGTACCAAAATATAAACATCTTATAAGATGTACATTCAAGTAGTTCAGGCAGCTACGATATGGGTAAGCTGATTGACCGTCTTATATACAGAAGAGTTGACTTAGACCCTTAACACTATGATATCATCAACCTAGATAACGAAAACTATGAAGCGATTGATCTGGACAATGAAAACTATCGAGTGGTCAGCATAGACACAGCAAATTACAGACCGATTCACCTGCATACCGAAAACTGTCGGGTGGTTAACATGGACACCGAAAACTATAAAGAAGTTGACCTGGACACAGAAAGTTATGATATCGTCAACTTAAACACCGAAAACTATAAAGATGTTGACCTAGACACTGTCAGTTATGATATGGTCAACCTGGACCCCGAAAACTATAAAGTAGTTGACCTAGACACTAAAAGCTATGATATAGTCAACCTGGACACTGAAAACTATGGCAGTCAACCTGTACACTGGAAAATAAGACGAACTTAACCTGGACGCTGAAAGCTATGATATAGTCAACCTGGACAAAGAAAAATATAAAGAAGTTGACCCAGACACTGAAAAATATGATATAGTCAACTTGGACCCCGAAAACTATAAAGAAGTTGACCTGGACATTAAAAGTTATGATATAGTCAACCTGGACCCCGAAAAGTATGAAGAAGTTGACCTGACACCTGAAATTTATTATATAGTCAACCTGGACCCCAAAAAGTATGAAGAAGTTGACCTGGCCCCTAAAATTTATTATATAGTCAACCTGGACCCAGAAAACAATGAAGGAATTGACCTGGGCACTAAAAGCTATCATATAGTCAACCTGGACACCGAAAAATATGAAGAAGTTGACCTAGACACTGAAAACTATGACATAGTCAACCTGGACAGCGAAAAATAAGGAGTTAACCTGAAAACTTAATATGAAAAACTCAACTTGAACACCGAAAACTATAAAGAAGTTGACCTGCATACTAAAAGTTATGATATAGTCAACCTGGACCCCGAAAACTATTAAGAAGTTGACCTGGATACTGAAAGTTATGATATAGTCAAGCTGGACCTCGAAGACTACGAAAAAGTTGACCTGGACACTGAAATTTATTATATAGTCAACCTGGACCCCGAAAAGTATGAAGAAGTTGACCTGGCCCTAAAATTTATTATATAGTCAACCTGGACCCCGAAAACAATGAAGAAATTGACCTGGGCACTAAAAGCTATGATATAGTCAACCTGGACACCGAAAAATATGAATAAGTTGACCTGGACACTTGAAGCTATGACATAGTCAACCTGGACACCGAAAAATAAGGAGTTAACCTGAAAACTTAATATGAAAAACTCAACTTGAACACCGAAAACTATAAAGAAGTTGACCTGGATACTAAAAGTTATTATATAGTCAACCTGGACTCCGAAAACTATAAAGAAGTTGACCTGGATACTGAAAGTTATGATATAGTCAAGCTGGACCCCGAAAACTACTAAAAAGTTGACCTGGACACTGAAAGCTATGATATAGTCAACCTGGACTCCGAAAAATATGAAAAAGCTGACCTGGACACAGAAAAATATGAAGAAGTTGACCTGGACACTGAAAACTATGATGTAGTCGACCTGGACTCCAAAAAATATGAAAAAGTTGACCTGGACACAGAAAAATATAAAGAAGTCGACCTGGACACTGAAAGCTATGATATAGTCAACAAGGACACAGAAAACTATGAAGAAGTTGATGTGGATACTAAAAGCAATGATACAATCAACCTGGACACCTAAAACTATGGAGACGTTGACTTGAAGCTATGATACAGTGAACCTGAAAACTATGACAGTCAACCTGGATACTGGAAAATAAGACGGACTTAATCTGGACGCTGAAAGCTATGATATAGTCAGCCTGGACAAAGAAAAATATAAAGAAGTTGACCTGGACGCTGAAAGTTATGATATAGTCAACCTGGACAAAGAAAAATATAAAGTTGACCGGGACGCTAAAAGCTATGATATAGTCAACCTGGACAAAGAAAAATATAAAGAAGTTGACCTCGACACTGAAAGCTATGATATAGTCAACCTGGACCCCGAAAACTATCAAGAAGTTGACTTGGACACTGAAAGTTATGATATGGTCAACTTGGACCCCGAAAACTATAAAGAAGTTGACCTGGACACTGAAAACTATGACATAGTCAACCTGGACAGCGAAAAATAAGGAGTTAACCTGAAAACTTAATATGAAAAACTCAACTTGAACACCGAAAACTATAAAGAAGTTTACCTGCATACTAAAAGTTATGATATAGTCAACCTTGACCCCGAAAACTATTAAGAAGTTGACCTGGATACTGAAAGTTATGATATAGTCAAGCCGGACCTCGAAAACTACGAAAAAGTTGACCTGGACACTGAAAGCTATGATTTAGTCAACCTGAACTCCTAAGAATATGAAAAAGTTGACCTGGACACAGAAAAAGATGAAGAAGTTGACCTGGACATTGAAAGCTATGATATAGTCAACGTGGACACAGAAAACTATGAAGAAGTTGATGTGGATACTAAAAGCAATGATACAATCAACCTGGACACCTAAAACTATGGAGATGTTGACTTGAAGCTATGATACAGTGAACCTGAACCCCGAAAACTATGAAGAAGTTGACCTGGACACTTAAAGCTATGACATAGTCAACCTGGACACCGAAAAATAAGGAGTTAACCTGGAAACTTAATATGAAAAACTCAACTTGAACACCGAAAACTATAAAGAAGTTGACCTGGATACTAAAAGTTATGATATAGTCAACCTGGACCCCGAAAACTATAAAGAAGTTGACCTGGATACTGAAAGTTATGATATAGTCAAGCTGGACCCCGAAAACTACGAAAAAGTTGACCTGGACACTGAAAGCTATGATATAGTCAACCTTGACTCCGAAAAATATGAAAAAGTTGACCTGGACACAGAAAAATATGAAGAAGTTGACCTGGACACTTAAAGCTATGATATAGTCAACGTCGACTCCGAGAACTATGAAGCGGTCGACTTGGACAACGGAAATTATGAAACGATCAACCTAGACACCGAGAACTATCGAGCGGTCATTCTGAACAAAGAAGAAGTCAACCTGGACACCGAAAATTTTCGAGCGATCTACCTAGACACCGAGACCTATCGAGCGGTTAACCTTGACACCAAAATCCATGATATTTAACCTGGACATCGGAAACTGTCGAGCGATTAACTTGAACATTGAAAACTATGACAAAGTTAACCTTGATACTGACAGCTATGTCAGTGAATCTGGGTACCGAAAACTATGTAGCGATCCATTTGAACACCGAAAAATATAGAGAGATCCATTTGGGCACGGATAACTGTCGAGCGGTTAACGTGGATAGTGAATACTCTTATACTGTCAACCTGGACATCGATATATAGAGAAATAATTTAACCATATAAAATGATTAAATATAAAATTTTATCAAAATCATAGAAAAAAATATTTTTTTGAGGCCGTATATCACAAATTTTGCGTAAGCTTAAGTTATCTATGAAATTTCTCAACGATAAATTAAAATATTAATAGTTTTATACTTTTTCAATGAAAATAAAATACCGATATTAGATGTAAGATATTTCAAGGCGAAAATAATATGTCAATATTTAAGATACGTTCTATTTTTTTTCAAGAAATCAAAATCATGAAAATATTTTTTCAAATCATTCAAAAAAAATTATTTTACTTACTCACTAATGATCATAAACTTCATTATGATCATACAAATTTTTGTATCGAAGAAATATTAACAGATTTCTTTAAAGATTACGTCCCCTGAGTAATTGGTATCCGAATTTCGTCCAATTTTTCGTCGGAATCTTTGGTAATCCTTTTTTCACAATCTCACAACACAACACAATCTCTGAAATTTCCTTTTCATTAAATTATCACAATGTTAAAATTCTCACGATCAACGAATTATCTTCGTATAATCGCCCGATTGACTCAAATGTCAAATCCGTTCTGAGGCCGCGATTAAACAGACGCGAAACGACGTGAAACATATACATGATAATACACATACACATACACTCAGAATTTTTCCATTTCCAGGTGGACCGACCCGTACTTTCCTGTGCTTAGATTGATCGATCGATAATTCACGATGTTCAGGTGGATCACTTCATAATTTTTGGTGTCCAGGTTAACTGTATCATAGCTTTCAGTGTCCGGGTTAACCGCGCGACAGTTCTTTGAGTCCAAGTGGATCGCTCTATATTTTTCGGTGTTCGGATGGATCCCTTTATATTTTTCGGTGTTCGGATGGATCCCTTTATATTTTTCGGTGTTCGAATAGACCGATGCATAGTTTTCGATGTCCAGATGAATCGCTCCATAGTTTTCGGTGTCCACGTTGACTACATCATAGCTTTCAGCGTCCAGGTCCACTTCTTCATAGTTTTCAATGTCCAGATCATAGCTTTCGGTGTTCAGGTCAACTTTTTGATAGTTTTCGATGTCCAGGTTGACTGCATAATAGCTTTAGGCATCAAAGTCAATTTTTTCATAGTTTTCGATGTCCAGGTTGACTGTATAATAGCTTTCGGTGTCGAGGTCAACTTCGTCATAATTTTCAGTGTCCATGTTGACCGCTCGATGGTTCTTGGTGTCCAGATGAGTCGCTCCATAGTTTTCGGTGTCTAGGTTGACTATATCATAGTTTTCGGTGTCCAGGTTGACTATATCATCGCTTTCAGTGTCCAGGTCCACTTTTTCATAGTTTTCGATGTCCAGGTTGACTGCATAATAGCTTTCGGTGTCCAGGTCAACTTATTTATATTTTTCGGTGTCCTGGTTCACTGTATCATAGCTTTAAGTGTCCGGGTCAACGTCTACATAGTTTTCGGTGTCCTGGTTCACTGTATCATAGCTTCCAGTGTCCAGGTCAACTTCTCCATAGTTTCCGGTGTTCAGGTTCACTGTATCATAGCTTTAGGCGTCAAAGTCAATTTTTTCATAGTTTTCGATGTCCAGGTTGACAGTATAACAGCTTTCAACTGTCCAGGTCAACTTCGTCATAGTTTTCGGTGTTCAGGTTCACTGTATCATAGCTTTAGGCATCAAAGTCAATTTTTTCATAGTTTTTGATGTCCGGGTTGACAGTATAACAGCTTTCAACTGTCCAGGTCAACTTCGTCATAGTTTTATATCATCGCTTTAAGTGTCCAGGTCCACTTTTTCATAGTTTTCGATGTCCAGGTCAACTTCTTCATATTTTCCGGTGTCCAAGTTGAGAAGGACACCGGGGTGTGCGGGGCTAGGGCGCTACGCGCCCTCGCGTCGTCAAGGTTTAGATTTGGGGGTTTGGGTTTGGAGGTTTGGGTTTGGAGGTTTGGGTTCTCGATTCTTGTACACGGCGGCAGCGGCGGCGGCGGCGGCGAAATATTTATATAATATAGATATATATATATATATATATATATATATATATATATATACGCATACGTATATATCATAATTGAATCACAGAAAATTTATATATATATATATATATATATATACACACATACATATATATTAAAATAATTTATTTCGAGCGTATAACAGCCGTCTTGTCCGTTATGATGCTACTTCACCTATTCTCAGGTAGAGGCGCAGAGGCTGCTCAATAGTGCCGCGTGCACGCTCGGCTACCGCACGATGCGAAAAAAATCATAACAGATAAGACGCACGTTTTCCGCAGGTAACTCTTGTAAATTTCGAAAGCTTATACATTAAACTAAAGGCCGAGACTAGGAGCTTTGCAAAATGTGACAAAATATATAACTTTTCGGACCGTTGAAAATATAAGTTTTCAAAATTATTCAATTTTATTTATGCCGAAGGCTATACTACATTTCAATCATTTATACATAAAGTTTAGATTCAACCGATGTAAAAATATGTTCTACATACCTCCAGAAGTCGTATCCATGTTGCAGAATTGAAATTAAACCCGCTACTTTAAAGTTATGGGTTTTTGAAGACATCGTTATTTTCGTATGTTCAGCGCGTGACACGTACACTCTTCACGAACACTAACTGCCAACTGACGCTGCGGCGCAGGTATACACTTAAAGGGCTTTCCCTTCCACAATAGAAGGCAGTTACTAGTCCTCTACCTGAATGACTACTCAACTGACCCTATTTCGAAAATTTATTTTTTGGGGTTTTGGCCAGGTTTTTGGGCTTTTCTCCTACTGTGCGATGAGATGAACGAAGAAGGCAATAAAAAATAAATAAAACTCGGAAAAATCAAGACTTGTACCAAATTTTCCTGCGATGCATCGACACTCAAAGGAAGCTTCTCGATAGAATTGCATTATTTTGTGTTGTTTCGATTATATTGTATTTTTACATTACTCATAGGGGCAATCCTGAAATACAGCGTAGTAATTTAGTCATAGAGTACACCCGGTAAAAAACTTTGCACGATATGTGGAAAATTGTTTCTGGGTATCTAGCGGTCAGGGAAATCTGGAAAATCGGGAATTCCCTGTTGAAAACGACCGATATAAACCGATAGCATTCTATAAATCCTCATAAATCTCTATTGGAATTTCGTGTGCATTTGTCCCTGATTCTAACTGATTCTAACAGTTCTATCTTTTTTTTCAACAGGGTTGTCAGGGGATTTCTTAGGTCTCGAAATGTCAGGGAAAAGTAATGGATTTTTCCAATTTTGCATCATTTACAGCTGCATTTTTCCCATCGATCAATTTTTTTTGTCTCCATAACGTGAATGCTTTTTGATTTTCCGCTCCAAAACATACGCTATGAACCTCTGAATAACAAAAATAAAATGTGACCATTAGTCAGAGTCACGGATTAGCCAAAGTCGATTTGCAAATGAACAGGTCTCAGGGGGTCAAAAAATCATAATTTTTTTGTTCCATATGTCTTCATCAACATCTCAAGATATATACCGATGGGAAACCGACCACTGATCACGAAAATGCAATTAAAAAAATGAAAATCCGACAAGAAATAAGCGAAAAGACATTTTTTATGAATTTTTAGGCTCCAAATAAGAAATTGAGCAGTCCCAGAGAGCGAAATAAAATTGCATTGTCTTCGGTATATCGTCAAAATCCAATCACAATTATGTCCACAACGAACAAGTAAAAGATTTTATTTTTTTACAGTTTCTTCAATTTTCAATCCTCCAAATTGGTTTTTGGCATAAATTGTTTCGACTCGTATTAGTGTAGAGTAAAAAAGAATTTCGAGAATTGAGCAAACTTTTTTTTCTGCCGTACGACGACATTTTCTAGAACCGCCGATAGCGAAAGAACGAGAGAATAAAATTCCAACATAAAACGGAGATTTTTATTGATTTCATTTCTCGTTTGAGTTAACTGGAGTTAACTGAAATAGTTAACTCCAGTGATAGTAAAACGATGCACCGAAAACGCTCGTCGTCCCAGTTCCCTCCGATGTCTCGCACATAGTTTCGGCATCGGACGGTCGCTCTGTATCACCTCTTCCAGTTTGATGATTAAAGATTTCACGCAACTTTCAATCATCGATTTCCTCTCGATTATATTCTATACCTCTTGATCCCGTTGACAAGTTGATTTCCAAAGATGACCAAAAATGGGCGGGCCTTTTCTTTAGAGTGAAGGAAAGGAAACCGGAAGTCCTTATCCACGTGTACGCAAAATCGAAAAGTGATGATTTTTCCCACGATTGAGAGAAAAAAAATCTTATTGGGCACGTGTTTTCGCTCTAGGAATGATTTTTGTTAAAATTTTGTCGATTCACCTACTGTGACCGATTTTTAAGGCCCAGATTCTTCTCCCACGATGAAAAAACCGCGATTTTTTCGCGATTACAACGCACAAGAGTGTGATTTTCAGGGATGTGCATGAGCGTTGTATGCTCGAGCGCTCGCACGCTCAGCTTAAAAACTTGCCGCTCGAACATTTATTCGGCGCGAAGACTCAGGGATGAGAGTGATTTTTTCCATGAAATCAAAAATAATACTTTAAATAGTTTATTCATTTATTTATATATTCAATTATTGGATTAATTAATCGAATCAAGAAATGATAATTAAAACCATGAATAGCTTGAATTATTTATTATCAACTAATTAATAATAAAAGAAATTATTGATGAAATTAAATTAAATTAAGGGGGTTGAAAGAGCGTCAAAACGGCGATTTTTAATTATAATAATTCATAATTTTTGTAGATTGCCTACAAATATGATGTATCATCCACCATTTGAGGTACCAAATGAAGACTTTTTTGGGACTAGGTAGAAACCTTACGGTGCACCGGTTTCCTGAAAAACTTAGTTTTGAGTTCTTACACACTCTGCACGTGATTCAGAATAAGCTGCTCAACGGATTTTACTCTACGACATCTTATTTTCTTCCTGATACTTCTCCCCATAGGATGAAATCGGGACATTTTTTTGTTAGCCCTTGATTTCAGAGTTGCAAGCCTGTTTGAAAATATTTAGCCAATTTTGAACTTTCCACGCATTATCCTGGTCACATCTTTGACTTTAATAAAAATGTGCCACGCTCATACCTTGGGAAAAAGCGTTATGAAGATAATGAGACGTTGTAGACCAAAATCCGTCCAGCGGTTCTTTCTGAATCATGCGCAGAGCGTTTAAATCTCGAAACTAGGTTTTTCGGGAAACCGGTGCACCTCAAGGGTTCTAACTCGTCCCAAAAAAATGGTCATTTGGTACTTGAAATGGTGGACGAAACATCATATTTGCAGGCATTCTACAAAGATTATAAATTATCATTAAAAATCGCCGTTTTGAGGCTGACTCGACTGCCTTAAGTTAAATTAATAAATTGAATGAAATGAAATTAATTCATTGAATAAATTCTTTGAATATACTTAATTAATTACGGTGAACGAATTATTAACGTGAGCCTCGAAGCCGATGATTTATGATTTTAGTGGAGAAATGCAATTCATTGGTTATCCTCGCGTATTTATGTGTAAGGACAGCAAAAAATTCATTGGATATTTTAGCAAAACAATTTCTCAACATAGGCTCAACCAAGATTACTTCCGGATCGTTCATCCCTGGATTTCATGGGGATAAAATCAAAATTCCAGCAAATATTTTCAAATTTTCAATCCCGATTGCGTCACTGTATGCTCTGCACAATTTTTCGATACAGGCTCGGCCAAGACTACTGCCGGATTGTTCAGCCCCTTTATGGGGGTGAAATTGAAATTCTTGCGGAAAATCGTTCCTGGATAGTGAAAAATCTTTACTGGAACGAATTTCCGCAAATAAGATTGGTCATCCAAAAGTAAACTTGGTTTTATCCTTTGGGCATCGATTGAAACATGCACGTTAAAAAAAAATTAACCAAGATCTAGCAATAAAGCCAGAGCGCTCCGATTTGCCTCAAATTGCATTGGAAAAATATGGTAATTAGCTGTTTTCTGTTAACATGAGTATAAGATCGTATCTTTGAAGGATACTCGTGGATCGTCATTGGCCAAAGTTTTTATTAATAAACACCGATGCCGTTACTCTGAAAAAAATAGCGAAGACTGTAGCTTCTAACTAGGCATAGTGCCACTCCGTTTGAAAATTCGCTGAAAACATGAAAAAATTTTAATGGCAAGTAAAAAGTGGAAATTTCTTCCTGGAACAAAATTCCGGAAATTAATTTGGTTCTATCCTCGGGGCATCGATTGCAACATGCACGTAAAAAAAAAATTAGCCAAGATATAGCAATGAAGCCAGAGCGCACCGATTTGTCTCAAATTGCATTGGAAAAATCTGAAAATTAGCTGTTTTCTGTTGACATGAGTATAAAAACGTATCTTTGGAGGATCCTCGTGGATCGTCATTGGCTGAAGTTTTTATTGAAAAACACCTATGCAGTTACATTGAAAAGAAATAGCCAAGACTGTAGCCTAAAACTAGGCATAGTGCCAGTCCGTTTGAAAAGTTGCTGAGAACATGAAAAAATTCTAATGGCGAGAAAAGAGTGGAAAATCGTTCCTAAAATAAAATTCCAAAAATTAACTTGGTTCGATCCTTCGGGGCATCGAATAAAACATGCACGTTGAAAGAAATTTAGCCACGATCGAGCAATGAAGCCAGAGCGCTCCGATTTGTCTCGAATTGCATTGGAAAAATATGAAAATTAGCTGTTTTCTGTTAACATGAGTATAAAATCGTATCTTTGGAGGATCCTGGTGAATCGTGATTGGCCAAAGTTTTTATAGAAAAGCACCAATGCAGTTACTTTGAAAAAAATAGCCAAGACTGTAGCTTCAAACTGGGCATAGTGCAACTCAATTCAATAATTCGCTGAGAACATGAAAAAAACGAAATAGCAGGTAGTAAGTGGAATATCATTCCTGAAACGAATTTCCGCAAATTCACTTGGTTGTATCATTCGGGGCATCGATTAAAACATGCACATTGAAAAAAAATTAATCAAGATCTGGCAATGAAGCCAGAGCGCTCCGATTTGTCTCAAATTGCATTGGAAAAATATGAAAATTAGCTGTTTTCTGTTAACATGAGTATGAAATCGTATCTTTGAAGGATCCTCGTGAATTGTCAGTGGCCAAAGTTTTTATTAATAAACACCGATGCACTGTGGGCAGAATCACAGAAAAATCGGCAAAACCCAAAAATTGAGTGTTCTCATTTCGTATTTCTATGTATGTCATTTCAAAGACCAGGTATTTGTACGCCCTATTGTAAAAGGACCGGTCCCTACCCTTCGCGGTACTCGACTAACGACAGTCTGAACTCGACCGTTCGAGAGTGAAGAACGTAGCGATTTTGTACGCTGAAATTTTCGATTCGCGCAAAGTGAAATATATTTTGTTCTACGCTACCGATTTCAAATCGGTAAAATGGGAGATAATCTTGAAGGTATGTAGAATATTATCATGTCAAATAGTTTTTTGGAATTTGAAATATTGTATGTATAAAAGAGTGTTCAATGTATGCATTTTAAGCAAGCTTGTAAATTTATTTTTCCAAAAGAAGTATAAAAATAGTTGTGATCCCAGGACATCCCAGACTTTTGAACATTGTAGCCTATTGATAATGTTATTAAGATTAGAATTTATAAAAAAAATTCTGCAGATTGTTGCATATCTGGCTTTGGGAACCGGAATTCTCATGTCGCGCAACGCTTGGCTTCTTTGTTCAGGCTGGGCGCATAGTCCCCAGCAGGTAAACGTATACCTGCTGGGGACAATAGCCGGTCCTTGTGGAATATAAAATAATTTTCTACCCAGTGATCTATTCGTAAAGAGTCATGATTCGTGTAACGGGTGTTCAAAATGTTACAATAATGTATTCTATCATTTACAATTAGATTAAAATTTTTCCCATGAACACATTCATTTTTAGTAAATGTTTATCATACTTGTTTTATTCTAGGTTCACGTGCCATGGATTACACGTGCACTTATCAGGATATTTTTGGAATGATTAAGGAGAAATTCAAATTGTGCCTGGATGGGCAACTTCAGATTTTTGAGGAAAAAATTACTCTTGAGTCATTCGAATCTTTCACGATTGACAACAATGAAAAGGATTCATTAAAAAAATTACTTTGTAACATCAAAAGTAGATGGCTCGAAGTGCACAAAAGCCACGATGCATTTTTTTAAAAAAATGAAAAATGGTTGCAAACTTCAATAACTATTTTGGTAATTAATTTTATTGATGTTTCGAAAACTCGAGTTATGGGTCAAGATGTATAGTATAACGCTCGCGCTATTTTTTTCAGAATTGTACGAAACCAATTGGAGAGCCATCAACTTCAGGTGTATCTGGGCGACCTCGAAAATTGAGTTTCGAAGAGTCAAGTGAACGTACCAAGAAAAGAAGGGCTTTAGAAGTCAGTGAAGAGCATTGCGTGGAGGAATTAAGTTTGGCCACCAGGATGAGACTCAGTTCTGCAGGATTAAACGATGCTGCCACTATTTTAAAAAACATCACAACAAAATCTCCATCAAGAGCTGCGAGATACCGAACAGCATATGAATCGTCGATAGATCCACGGCTAGTTGAGATGTCTGGAGATGAAGCACTGATAGATTTTGTAAATGCAAAACTAACAAAACAGCAATACATAGACATCAGGCGATCTTTGAGAAATAAAAAAGTTGCTATTTATCCATCGTACGCAAAAGTCGTTGCTGCTAAAAACCGTTGTTACCCTTCAGATATAACGGTAACTGAGACTTTAGCCGAAGTGAAATTACAGTCTTTGATTGATCACACTTGCGACAGAATTCTAAAGTTGCAAACTGACGTGATTAACTCTTTGCGCCCTGAAGAATCGAAGAATTTAAGACTAATTTGTAAATGGGGTTGTGATGGAAGCTCTGGGCACAGTGAATACAAACAAAAGTTTACGAATGCTGAGAGTTCTGATGCGAGTATATTTTTAACGTCTTTAGCTCCATTGCAAATTTTAGGATCGGATATCTCAAAAAAAGAATTCGTCCTTTGGAAAAATCCCAGGCCCTCATCTCCACGGTATTGTCGCCCTATTAGAATTCAATTTTTAAAAGAAACTGTGTCGTCAACGATTCAGGAACGGCAACACGTTGATAATCAGATCGAGTCTCTCACCCCTTTTACGACATTTATTGACGGGAAGGAAGTTACTGTTAAATACGAGCTGTATTTCACTATGATTGACGGCAAAGTTTGCAACTCCGTGACAAATACAAAATCCGCAATGCGTTGCTATATATGCAATCTCACATCATCGCAATTTAATGACTGTGACGGATTTTCTTTTCCTTGTTTGACGAGATCGAGACGATACCGAATCCGTCGCCTTCGGCCGTCACCCCCGCCCGGAACGTCCCAAACATTCCTGGTGGGCGCCAGTTAATTTTTGGTTCCCCGGAATTAACAAACCGGTCATACCTGGGAGTCGAGTGGGAAGGATTCGACTCCACGACTGCACTTTTTATTTCGCCGGTGGGCTAACCGGACTGAACTGGGAATCGAGTGGGAAGACCTCGATTCCCGCACCTGGGAATCGAGTGGGAAGAACTCGATTCCCGCACGGACGAAACAGGACAGAACAAACGGACGGAACGCACGAACGGGGATGAGTGGTTGCGGAAATGCGCGGCCGCTCAGGATGCGGGTTGTGGTAGAGAGGGTCGGAGTTAGATGTCAGCAAGTAGCGCGAGAACTATTTCCAACACGGGACGAAACCAAAACGATAACCGACTCACCTGAAAAAGAGTAATCCTTTCGGTGAGGTGCGAGAGCCATTCCTTGCGAAACCGGGATCCAGCGCCGGTGCATCGCACACTGCACTTGAATAATCCAAAGGATTATTCATCGAAAACGGTGCGATTCTTATTCGCAATCACCCCGCGAGAACGGGTGACAAACTCGAACACACACAGACACGAGGCGCGCGTATCACACACGCGAGCGAGAGCGGGACACGGTTACGCGAAGCGCGAACAATACAGAGCGAGACCGAGTGACAACAAGCCAACACAATAGCGGGAGCAGGAGGTCTTGCCTCAACGACGAACGGAGACCGACTCTCTTAATCTCTTGTCGAGAATTTGGATAATCGTCCAAATTCTCTGACCGATAGCTGCTGCCTCGTTATTCTTCTTTCTTACGTTTCCGAGAGCGTGATTGGAGAATAATCATCCTCGGTAACGTGTTGAGAATCTCGGTGGCAGCTTCCCCTGGAATCCGAGCGAAAGCAAGGCTCTACTGTACTTAACGCGGCGCAATGCTTCCCAGCCATTGCCCGTAACACTCTCCGCCTGCTCTCCAGCTCGTGATTCCTTCTACGCTGGGGCGCCGGCATTACAGCCGGACCTCTGACAATTCCACCGAGACTTCTCGTCGGGCGCTCTCCTCCGTCGGGCAACTCATTACCTGGAGACATATTTTTCCGACGGATTCGAGCGCGCGATCTTTTCTGAACCTTTCTCAGCCGAATCAATACCAAAATCATGTGTCACGTGCTCGAAACGTGACTGAGCGAGAACACGTGTTCTTTACCGTACTGAATCGGGCAGCAAAACGGGAACAATACAGTTTTTGCGAGAGCGTTTCTGGCTTTGTGGCCGTGATTCCAAGAAAATCACGTCACAACTCCTCACCCCTTACGGGTGGCTTTGGCGTAGGGATCAAACGGTAGCTAATCACGAGTCATGAATTCGGTAGCGCAACCTCTCATATCGACCACTCCTCACGCCGACGAGAGTGTCGAGAGTTTATTTTTTTTTCGAGATCGGTTCTAAAGCCGATTCTTTTCGGCGGAACCTTTCCTCCCAGGTTACTAACGGGAGCATAATTTACGTCTGGGAAAACGAGAACGTTTACTAAGTGCGTAATCGCACTCGCACGAGAAAGTTTTTGTACGAGATCCGTTCTAACGCCAATCTTTTACGGCGGAACCTTTCTTCCCCAGGTTGCTGACGGTATCTGATTAATTTTTAGGGAAGACGAGAGCGGCTGCTAAGCGCGTAATCGCACTTGCAAGAGAAAGGTTTTGTACGAGATCCGTTCTAACGCCAATCTTTTACGGCGGAACCTTTCTTCCCCAGGTTGCTGACGGTATCTGATTAATTTTTAGGGAAGACGAGAGCGGCTGCTAAGCGCGTAATCGCACTTGCACGAGAAAGGTGTGTATAAAACCAAAGCTTTCCATCGTGACCAGCTTGTGGCCGATGTTGAACGCACACGATCATGGACGGCACAATAAGAGTAGGACTAGACTTACCAAAATCGACCCAATGGTACCACTCATTACCCTCACGTCCCATGCGGTTCCGAGAGCGTTGCGTGATCCAGATTCTGGAATCTGTGACGAAAGCGTGACCGTGGTGCTTGCGTCGGTGACTTTCCCTGGACCTTGTAGGCTTTTGGGCGGTTGCGGGAGCGTAACGAGATCCGAACTGTTGAGTTCTCCGCGAGAGAACGAGAGCAATCGAAAATTGATAACTTTCGAGAAAATCCGCGAGGTAACACCCGCGATCATTTTCAGAGAGCACGAGAGCGATCGAAAATTGACAGTTTTCCAGAAGATCCGCGAGGTAACACTCGCGATCATCTTCAGAGAGCACGAGAGCGATCGAAAATTGACCATTTTCGAGACAATCTGCGAGGTAACACTCGCGATCATCCGCAGAGAGGACGAGAGCGATCGAAAATTGATAACTTTCGAGAAAATCCGCGAGGTAACACTCGCGATCATTTTCAGAGAGCACGAGAGCGATCGAAAATTGATAATTTTCGAGAAAATCCGCGAGGTAACACCCGCGATCATTTTCAGAGAGCCCGAGAGCGATCGAAAATTGATAATTTTCGAGAGAATCCGCGAGGTAACACTCGCGATTCCCTTCCGAGGAAACGAGGGCTGTCGGAAATCGAGAATTCCCGAGAGACTCCGCGAGTCGTCACTCGCAATCATTTTCCAAAAATACGAGAGCGTTCGGAAATATATAATCCTCGAGGAACTCGCGAGGCGTCACACACGGTTGCACTCGAAGATTCGAGAGCGTCCGAAAATCGAGGATCCTCGAGGAAACCCGCGAAGTATCACTCGCGATCACTTTCCGAGAACACTCGCGGTCGAAAGCGATAAATTTCGAGAAAATCCGCGAAGTAACACTCGCGATCATTTTCCGAGAACACTCGCGGTCGAAAGCGATAAATTTCGAGAAAATCCGCGAGGTAACACTCGCGATCATTTTCCGAGAGCACGGGAGCAGCCGGCACTTATCTTTCTCGAGAGCTCGGCACCTCAGGAGGCATCTCGGCCAAAACGAAGGCGGTAACACGCACTCATGTTCTCTGGAGAGACGAATGGTAATCGCGCGTTGACTCAAGGTGTCAATCCTTCGAAGCGTCGCGATAAAGTCATTATCGATCGCCGGATCATCGCCTGTCGGTAGCGATAGGGCTAGGAGATGGGGGCCCTTTTTCGGGATCACGTGATCGATATTCTCCCAGTTTTGGGGAATTTTCGACGACGCCCGAAGCCCGAACAATGAGTTTCCCCCTTACGGCGGGTCACCCAAGCGAGCCCCCTGACGCAATCGTCGATCCTTCGAGAACAAGAGGGCGAAGAGGAGAGATCCTCTCCTCATTTCGCGATACGAGAGCGGCGGGGACCCTGAGGGGGCCCTCGCGCGTAAGAATTAGAGAGCGCGGGGGGGGAGGAAACGCTGTTCCTCTCGTCATTACGATACGAGAACTGCGACGAATTTATGACCCTCGTCGTGATCGAAATTTCGAGAACGGGTGCGAGAGAGAGAGAAAAAAAAAAGATCACTCTCTCCTTCACAATTCGAGAACGACGAAGATTCCACAAGGAATCTTCGAGAATAATTCTCGAAGGCAAGAGAGAAGGAAAATTTTCTCCTCATCCAATGATTCGAGAACGGCAAAACTTCCAAGGAGAATTTTCGCAAATAATGGTCGGTAGCGAGAAAGAGAGAAAGTTTCCTCTCGATTTCATAATTCGAGAACGGCAAAAATTTCAATGAAAATTTCTGCAAATAAATCTTCGGTAGTGACAAGGAGGGGAAGTTTCCCCTCAATTTCACAATTCGAGATTGGCCAAAAATTTCGAAGGGAATTGTTGCGAGAATTTTTCGGGAGCCTGAGAGAAACAGAATTTTCGCTCAATTTTATAATGCGAGAGCGGCCAACGTTCCCAGGGGAACCTTCGCCCATGACTTCCCGAGAACGACTTTTTTTTTTGTCCGAGAACAGCGAAAACCAGTAATGGGATTTTCACAATTTTGATTTTCGAAATCTGGATTGAACAAGAATTTTTCAATCCTGCGAGAACTACGAATATTCCAAAAGGAACCTTCACACTGTTATTCTCGAGAGCGCGGGGGGGAGCGAGAGGAACGCTCTCTTCGCCCGCCCGCGCGCGAACTTAGAGGCCCATAAAAGTCCTCTCTCTAATCCTCGAGAACTGCGAATATCTCGAAAAATATTCGCTCGATAAATCGTCGCGAGAGACGAATTAATAATTTCACACGAAAGAGCGAATGACGAGAACACAATGGACTCGCCGATTACTGTACGATCCAAGATACGTACAGGGCGTTCCATTTACAAGACGAGACCGTATACGAGAGCAGCGAAAATTTGAATGAAAATTTTCGCAATTATTTTTCGAGAGCGGCGATAATTTCAATAGAAAATTTTCGCACTTAATGTTCGAGAGCAACGAAAGTTTCGGGTAGAATTTTCGCGATCAATTTTCGAGAGCAGCGAAAAATTCAATAGAAGATTTTCGCAATTCATATTCGGGAGCAGCGAAAATTCGAACAGAGATTTTTGCGGTTAATACTCGGGAGCTACGAAAATTTTAATAGAAAATTTTCGTAATACATTTTCGAGAGCGGCGAAAATTTCGAAAGAAAATTTTCGCAATTCATATTCGGGAGCGGCGAAAATTCGAATAGAAATTTTCGCGATTAATACTCGGGAGCTACGAAAATTTTAATAGAAAATTTTCGTAATTAATTTTCGAGAGCGGCGAAAATTTCAAACGAAAATTTTCGCAATCATTCTCGGGAGCAGCGAAAATTCGAATAGAAATTTTCGCGAGTAATACTCGGGAGCTACGAAAATTTGAATAGAAAATTCCCGTAATTAATTTTCGAGAGCGGCGAAAATTTCAAAAGAAAATTTTCGCAATTATTTTCGGGAGCCGCGAAAATTCGAATAGAAATTTTCGCGAGTAACACTCGGGAGCTACGAGAGTTTTAATAGAAAATTCCCGTAATTAATTTTCGAGAGCGGCGAAAATTTCAACAGAAAATTTTCGCCATTATTTTCGGGAGCAGCGAAAATTCGAATAGAAATTTTCGCGCTTAATACTCGGGAGCTACGAAAATTTTAATAGAAAATTTTCGTAATTAATTTTCGAGAGCGGCGAAAATTTCAAAAGAAAACTTTCGCAATTATTTTTAAAGAGCCGCGAAAACTTCAATAGAAAATTTTCGCAATTCATTTTCGAGAGCGGCGAAAATTTCAATAGAAAATTTTCGCGATTAGTTTTCGAGAGCTGCGAAAATTTCAATAGAAGATTTTCGCGATTAATTTTCGAGAGCGAATATTGCGAAAGGTATTCGCTTGATAATCTCCGGGAGCGACGACTTAAATTCGACCGAGAGCGTAAACGTCAGAGAGCCAAAAACTCTACGACGACGATTTAGACGAGACGATATACAGGACGTTTCATCCACTGTCCGAGAACCGATGCGAGAACGAAAGCGAGACTTTCAACTACTTGCTGGCGTGGCCCCACGTTGGGCGCCATTTGTGACGGATTTTCTTTTCCTTGTTTGACGAGATCGAGACGATACCGAATCCGTCGCCTTCGG
This sequence comes from Alloplasta piceator, assembly GCA_946863875.1. Lineage (NCBI taxonomy): Eukaryota > Metazoa > Arthropoda > Insecta > Hymenoptera > Ichneumonidae > Alloplasta > Alloplasta piceator. The sequence continues at coordinate 28,592,488 of OX333079.1, read as the reverse complement.
CCGTCACCCCCGCCCGGAACGTCCCAAACATTCCTGGTGGGCGCCAGTTAATTTTTGGTTCCCCGGAATTAACAAACCGGTCATACCTGGGAGTCGAGTGGGAAGGATTCGACTCCACGACTGCACTTCTTATTTCGCCGGTGGGCTAACCGGACTGAACTGGGAATCGAGTGGGAAGACCTCGATTCCCGCACCTGGGAATCGAGTGGGAAGAACTCGATTCCCGCACGGACGAAACAGGACAGAACAAACGGACGGAACGCACGAACGGGGATGAGTGGTTGCGGAAATGCGCGGCCGCTCAGGATGCGGGTTGTGGTAGAGAGGGTCGGAGTTAGATGTCAGCAAGTAGCGCGAGAACTATTTCCAACACGGGACGAAACCAAAACGATAACCGACTCACCTGAAAAAGAGTAATCCTTTCGGTGAGGTGCGAGAGCCATTCCTTGCGAAACCGGGATCCAGCGCCGGTGCATCGCACACTGCACTTGAATAATCCAAAGGATTATTCATCGAAAACGGTGCGATTCTTATTCGCAATCACCCCGCGAGAACGGGTGACAAACTCGAACACACACAGACACGAGGCGCGCGTATCACACACGCGAGCGAGAGCGGGACACGGTTACGCGAAGCGCGAACAATACAGAGCGAGACCGAGTGACAACAAGCCAACACAATAGCGGGAGCAGGAGGTCTTGCCTCAACGACGAACGGAGACCGACTCTCTTAATCTCTTGTCGAGAATTTGGATAATCGTCCAAATTCTCTGACCGATAGCTGCTGCCTCGTTATTCTTCTTTCTTACGTTTCCGAGAGCGTGATTGGAGAATAATCATCCTCGGTAACGTGTTGAGAATCTCGGTGGCAGCTTCCCCTGGAATCCGAGCGAAAGCAAGGCTCTACTGTACTTAACGCGGCGCAATGCTTCCCAGCCATTGCCCGTAACACTCTCCGCCTGCTCTCCAGCTCGTGATTCCTTCTACGCTGGGGCGCCGGCATTACAGCCGGACCTCTGACAATTCCACCGAGACTTCTCGTCGGGCGCTCTCCTCCGTCGGGCAACTCATTACCTGGAGACATATTTTTCCGACGGATTCGAGCGCGCGATCTTTTCTGAACCTTTCTCAGCCGAATCAATACCAAAATCATGTGTCACGTGCTCGAAACGTGACTGAGCGAGAACACGTGTTCTTTACCGTACTGAATCGGGCAGCAAAACGGGAACAATACAGTTTTTGCGAGAGCGTTTCTGGCTTTGTGGCCGTGATTCCAAGAAAATCACGTCACAGACATACAGCTGATAAAAACTGTAGACGTTGACAGAACTCGACTCGAACTTGGATTATCAACGTTGCATGCGTGGATCCGTTTTTTTTAGTGCTTCTTGCACATCGGCTATAAAATCGGTGTTCACAAGTGGCAAACTCGAAAAGATGAAGAAAAAAAAGTAGTTGCTGAGCGAAAACGAGTTATTCAAGCCGCATTCAAGAAAGAGTTGCATCTTGATGTTGATAAACCGAAACAAGGGTTTGGTAGCAGTAACGACGGTACACTGCGCGACGTTTTTTCGAAAATACTCAAATTTCATCAAGAATTTTGGGTTTGGACGAGAATATTATGAAAAGATTCCACATAATATTGCAAGTTCTTTCAAGTGGCTTTGCCGTAAATGTAACTGCTTTCAAACAATATAGTCTTGAAACCGCCGAAATGTTCGTAACTTTGTATTCTTGGTACTGCATGCCAACTACGGTTCACAAAGTTTTGATTCACGGTCCTTTGATAATTGAATGGTCCCCGCTTCCTATCGGGCAAATGTCAGAAGACGCACAGGAAGCCCGTAACAAGGATATTAAAAAATATCGCGAGTGTTTTGCTCGAAAACACTCGAGAACAGCGACCATGCAAGACGTTTTCAATCGACTCCTCTTAACTTCAGATCCGTACATATCGAGCATGGGCAAGCAGTATCCGAAAAAAGCAAAAAGTTTATCACCAGAAGCATTGCAACTTTTGCTCTGTACCGATAGTTCTCGCGATAAGTATGGTTTAGGTGAATTAATCGAATACACGAGTGACGAATCAGAATCCACCAATTCCTCTGACGACGGCGATCGCGATTCCGACGCTGACGATTATGATTAATATTGAAATCAGGAATAATTATTAATAATTAATATTATTATTATTATTATTAATTATTAATTATTCTATGTAACGCACGTATTATTTTCGGTAAAATTTAATATGTTAAGTGTCGATTGCTGTTTCAAATGTATTTAGCAATAAAATTCGTTAAAAATGATTTATAACTAATTTTCCGAAATTATTTGAAAACTTTCCCTCACTTCCAGATAATCGTTTTGTTTTCCCCAAATCTCATTCAAAATTTATAAAAAACAACCTTCAAAACACAAATATTGATTTCTGATAGCAAAAGTTGCTTATGAGTAAGATAAAAATATATTTTCGGTTCGCCATTTTGTTTTTTTTCGAAATTTTGATTCAGGATTTTCAATAAGTGACTTTTAAACCGCAAATTTACCGATCGCTACACAAATCGGATGCTTTTTAGTAATGCAGATGGTCACTTCCGGTCCGCCATTTTGTTTTTTCGAAATTTTGATTAGAGATTTCCAATAAGTGACTTTTAAACCGCGAATTTACCGACCCCTACTCAAATCGGATTCTTTTTAGTAACGCAGATAGTCACTTCCGGTCCGCCATTTTGTTTTTTCGAAATTTTGATTCAAGATTTTCAATAAGTGACTTTTAAACCGCAAATTTACCGATCCCTACTCAAATTGGATGCTTTTTAGTAACGCAGATAGTCACTTCCGGTCTGCCATTTTGTTTTTTCAAAATTTGGATTTGAGATTTTTAATCAGTGACTTTTAAACCGCTAATTTACCGATCCCTACTCAAATCGGATTCTTTTTAGTAACGCAGATAGTCACTTCCGGTCCGCCATTTTGTTTTTTCGAAATTTTGATTCCAGATTTGAAATCAGCGAGGTTAAAAACTTAAGAATCACCATTGCATTTTTCAGTACGCACATCGGCCTAGTTTTGCCGATTTTTCTGTGAATCTACCCACAGTGCGATGCCGTTACTCCGAAAAAAATAGCCAAGACTGTAGCTTCTAACTAGGCATCGTGCCACTCCGTTTAAAAAATCGCTGAAAACATGAAACAATTATAACGGCAAGTAAAAAGTGGAAATTTCTTCCTGGAAAAAAACTCCGCGAATTAACTTGGTTGTATCATTCGGAGCATCGATTGAAGCATGCATGTTGAAAAAAAATTAGCCAAGATTTAGCAATGAAGCCAGAGCGCTCCGATTTGTCTCAAATTGCATTGGGAAAATATGAAAATTAGCTGTTTTCTGTTAACATGAGTATAAAATCGTATCTTTGAAGGATACGCGTGAAATCGTCATTGGCCAAAGTTTTTATTCATAAACACCGATGCCGTTACTCTGAAAAAAATAGCAAAGACTGTAGCTTCTAACTAGGCATAGTGCCACTCCGTTTAAAAATTCGCTGAAAACATGAAAAAATTATAATGGCAAGTAAAAAGTGGAAATTTCTTCCTGGAACAAAATTCCGAAAATTAACTTCGTTCTATCCTCGGAGCATCGATTGAAACATGCACGTTAAAAAAAAATTAGCCAAGATTCAGCAATGAAGCTAGAGCGCACCGATTTGTCTCAAATTGCATTGGAAAAATCTAAAAATTAGCTGTTTTCTGTTGACATGAGTATAAAAACGTATCTTTGGAGGATCCTCGTGGATCGTCATTGGCTGAAGTTTTTATTGAAAAACACCTATGCAGTTACATTGAAAAGAAATAGCCAAGACTGTAGCCTCAAACTAGGCATAGTGCCAGTCCGTTTGAAAAGTTGCTGAAAACATGAAAAAATTCTAATGGCAAGTGAAGAGTGGAAAATCGTTCCTAAAATAAAATTCCAAAAATTAACTTGGTTCTATCCTTCGGGGCATCGAATAAAACATGCACGTTGAAAGAAATTTAGCCACGATCGAGCAATGAAGCCAGAGCGCTCCGATTTGTCTCGAATTGCATTGGAAAAATATGAAAATTCGCTGTTTTCTGTTAACATGAGTATAAAATCGTATCTTTGAAGGATCCTGGTGAATCGTAATTGGCCAAAGTTTTTATAGAAAAACACCGATGCAGTTACTTAAAAAAAAATAGCCAAGACTGTAGCTTCAAACTAGGCATAGTACCGCTCAATTCAATAATTCGCTGAAAACATGAAAAAAACGAAATAGCAGGTAGGAAGTGGAATATCGTTCCTTAAACGAATTTCCGCAAATTAACTTGGGTGTATCATTCAGGGCATCGATTGAAACATGCACATTGAAAAAAATTTAATCAAGATCTGGCAATGAAGCCAGAGTGCTCCGATTTGTCTCAAATTGCATTGGAAAAATATGGAAATTAGCTGTTTTCTGTTAACGTGAGTATGGAATCGTATCTTTAAAGGATCCTCGTGGATTGTCATTGGCAACAGTTGTTATTAAAAAACACCGATGCAGTCGCTCTGAAAAAAATAGCGAAGACTGTAGCTTCTAACTAGGCATAGTGCCACTCCGTTTAAAAAATCGCTGAAAACATGAAAAAATTATAACGGCAAGTAAAAAGTGGAAATTTCTTCCTGGAAAAAAATTCCGCGAATTAACTCGGTTGTATCATTCGGAGCATCGATTAAAGCATGCATGTTGAAAAAAAATTAGCCAAGATTTAGCAATGAAGCCAGAGCGCTCCGATTTGTCTCAAATTGCATTGGGAAAATATGAAAATTAGCTGTTTTCTGTTAACATGAGTATGAAATCGTATCTTCAAAGGATCCTCGTGGATCGTCATTAGCAACAGTTGTTATTAAAAAACACCGATGCAGTTACTCTGAAAAAAAATAGCGAAGACTGTAGCTTCTAACTAGGCATAGTCCCACTCCGTTTAAAAATTCGCTGAAAACATGAAAAAATTATGATGGCAAGTAAAAAGTGGAAATTTCTTCCTGGAACAAAATTACAAAAATTAACTTGGTTCTATCCTCAAGGCGTCGATTGAAACATGCACGTTTGAAAAAAATCAGCCAAGATCTAGCAATGAAGCCGGAGTGCTCTGATTTGTCTGAAATTGCATTGGAAAGATCTGAAAATTAGCAGTTTTCTGTTAACATGAGTATAAAATCGTATCTTTGAAGGATCCTGTCGGATCGTCATTGACCGAAGTTGTTCTTAAAAAACACCGATGCAGTTACTCCGAAAAAAATAGCCAAGACTGTAGCTCCAAACTAGGCATAGTGCCGCTCAATTCAATAATTCGCTGAAAACATGAAAAAAACGAAATAGCATGTAGCAAGTGGAATATCGTTCCTGAAACGAATTTCCGCAAATTAACTTGGTTTTATCATTCGAAGCATCGATTGAAACATGCACGTTGAAAAAAAATAGCCAAGATCTAGCAATGAAGCCAGAGCGCTCCGAATCGTCTCAGAGTGCATTGGAAAAACATGAAAATTAGCTGTTTTCTTTAAACATGAGTATAAAATCGTATCTTTGAAGGATCCTCGTGGATCGTCATTTGCCAAAGTTTTTATTAATAAACACCGATGCCGTTACTCTGAAAAAAATAGCCAAGACTGTAGCTTCTAACTGGGCATAGTGCCACTCCGTTTAAAAAATCGCTGAAAACATGAAAAAATTATAACGGCAAGAAAAAAGTGGAAATTTCTTCCTGGAAAAAATTCCGCGAATTAACTTGGTTGTATAATTGAGGGCATCGATTGAAGCATGCACGTTGAAAAAAAATTAGATAAGATTTAGCAATGAAGTCAGAGCGCTCCGATTTGTCTCAAATTGCATTGGAAAAATATTTAAATTAGCTGTTTTCTGTTAACATGAGTATAAAATCGTATCTTTGGAGGATTCTCGTGGATCGTCATTGGCCAAAGTTGTTATTAAAAAACACCGATGCAGTTACTCTGAAAAAAATAACCAAGACTGTAGTTTCTAACTAGGCATAGTGCCACTCCGTTTAAAAATTCGCTGAAAACATGAAAAAATTATAATGACAAGTAAAAATTGGAAATTTCTTCCTGGAACAAAATTCCGAAAATTGACTTGGTTCTATCCTTGGGGCATCGATTGAAATATGCACGTTGAAAAAAAAAATTAGCCAAGATCTAGCAATGAAGCCAGAGCACTCTGATTTTTCTCAAATTGCATTGGAAAAATCTGAAAATTAGCAGTTTTCTGTTGACATGAGTATGAAATCGTATCTTTGAAGGATGCTGGTGGATCGTCAATAACCATAGTTGTTATTAGAAAACACCGATGCAGTTACTCTGAAAAAAATAGCCAAGACTGTAGCTTCTAACTAGGCATAGTGCCACTCCGTTTAAAAATTCACTGAAAACATGAAAAAATTATAATAGCAAGTAAAAAGTGAAAATTTCTTCCTGGAACAAAATTCCGAAAAGTAACTTGGTTCTATTCTTGGGGCATCGATTGAAACATGCAAGTTGAAAAAAACTTAGCCAAGATCTAGCAATGAAGCCAGAGCGCTCCAATTTGTCTCAAATTGCATTGGAAAAATCTGAAAATTAGCTGTTTTCTGTTGACATGAGTATAAAATCGTATCTTTGAACGATCCTCGTGGAGCGTAATTGGCCAAAGTTTTTATAGAAAAGCACTGATGCAGTTACTTTGAAAAAAATAGCCAAGACTGTAGCTTCAAACTAGGCATAGTGCCGCTCAATTCAATAATTCGCTGAAAACATGAAAAAAAAACGAAGTAGCAGGTAGAAAGTGGAATATCGTTCCTGGAACGAATTTCCGCAATTTAACTTGGTTGTATCCTTCGAGGCATCGATTGAAACATGTACGTTGAAAAAAAATTAACCAAGATCTAGCAATGAAGCCAGAGCGCTCCGATTTGTCTTAAATTGCATTGGAAAAATATGAAAATTAGCTGTTTTCTGTCAACATGAGTATAAAATCGTATCTTTAAAGGATCCTGGTGGATCGTCATGGGCCGAAGTTGTTATTAAAAAACTTCGATGCAGTTACTTTGAAAAAAATAGCCAAGACTGTAGCTTTAAACTAGTCATATTGCCCATCCGTTATAAATTCGCTGAAAACATGAAAAAAACGAAATAGCAGGTAAGAAGTGCAAATCCCTTTCTGGAACGAATTGCCGCAAATTAACTTGGTTCTATCATTCGGGGCATCGATTGAAATAAGCACGTTGAAAAAAAATTAGCCAAGATCTAGCAATGAAGCCAGAGTACTCCGATTTGTCTTAAATTGCATTGAAAAAATGTAAAAATTAGCTGTTTTCTGTTAACATGAGAATAAAATTGTATCTTCAAAGGATCCTCATGGATCGTCATTGGCCAAAGTTTTTATTAATAAACATCGATGCCGTTACTCTGAAAAAAAAATAGTCAAGACTGTAGCTTCTAGCTAGGCATGGTGCCATTTCGTTTAAAAATTCGCTGAAAATATGAAAAAAAAACGAAATAGCAGGTAAAAAGTGGAAGATCCTTCCTGGAACGAAATTCTGAAAATTAACTTGTTTTTATCCTTCGGGGCATCGATTGAAATATGCACTTTGAAAAAAAATTAGCCAAGATCTAGCAATGAAGCTTGAGCGCTCCGATTTGTCTCAAATTGCATTGGAAAAATATGAAAACTAGCTGTTTCCGATTCACATGAGTATGAAATCGTATCTCTGAAGGGTTTTCGTGGATCTCCATTGGCCTAAGTTTTTATAGAAAACAGCGATGCAGTTACTTTGAAAAAATTAGCCAAGACTGTAGCTTCAAACTAGGCGTAGTGCCGCTACATTTAAAAATTCGCTGAAAACATGAAAAAAAAGTAATATCAGATAGAAAGTAGAAATTTCTTCCTGGAACGAAATTCCGCAAATTAACATGGTTCTATTATTCTGGGCATCGATTGAAACGTGCACATTAAAAAAAAATATATCCAAGATCTAGCAATGAAGCCAGAGCGCTTCGATTTGTCTCAAATTGCATTGGAAAAATATGAAAATTAGCTGTTTTCTGTTAACATGAGTATAAAATCGTATCTTTGAAGGATCCTCGTGGATCGTCATTGGCCAAAGTTTTTATAGAAAAACACCGATGCACTTACTTTGAAAAAATCCTGGTGTGTGCAATCACACGCCGCGGAAGTGAATACTGGTATCCAATTCGCTGACGCGACAAATCATTTTTGCCTATGAATTGAGAGAGAGAGAGAGAGAGAGAGAGAGAGAGAGCCTAACACTATCAAAACTAGTAAACCCAAAAATCTCTTAAAATTGTTTGGCTTTTGATATTTCAAATTGTTTCCATTTTAATTATTATTATTTTTGGTGACCTTCGAACGTCTCCAAACGCCTTCCAAGGCCATCGCACCTTAGACGTCTACTGATGTTCTCCGCACGGCTTGGATTCTTTTTCTGTTGTTTTTCGAAATTGTTATTTTTTTTTAAGAAATCAGGTTTAATGGTATTTTTTTTTAATTGTAATTTCAACTGTTTTCATTTTTATTTTCCAATTGCTATTCTTTTCATTGTTAATTCTTTAATTCGTTATTATTTTAATTGTTAATATATTTCTTATTATTATTTTTTTCATTGTTCTTGTTTTTTATTGTCTACTTACATTGGCTGCACGATTTGATTTTTTTGGTTATTAATTGGGATGATGTTCGTAAAAATTATGTTTTTTTTTTGTATTTTTTGTAATTTTGAAATTGTTCTCATTATCTATTTTTTATTTTTGAAAAATTGTTTATATAATTTTTATTAATTTTTGTTTATTTTCCGAAGTCTTTCACAGAGCCTCCGAAGGCCTCGGATGCTTTTAAAGTCTAATAACATCCGTTTGTTTAATTATATTACAGAAAAACTATAAATTTTTTTTTTTGCACTGTTATTATTTTTATTGTTATTATTTAATTGTTAATATTTTCATTATTATTATTTTTGCTGTGGTTTTTTTCCTCCAAAGGCTTTCGCAGACTCTATAAAAACATATGAGAGAGAAAATAAAATATTAAACGGGACATAAGGCACGGGCACGAAATGAAGACGCCGTGCTGGGGCAGACAGGGGCCCATCGTTCTCTCTCGCTCACACAACAAGGCACGCCCTAACAAACCAAGTCACTCGAAAGCGACCATGAAAAGTCCGGTCTCTCTGCGGTCGCTTCACCCCGCTAAAATTGAGAATTCGACCAGTCGCTTTGTGGTCGCACCACGGTCGCTTCATGGTCGCACCACAGTTTCGTGGTCGCACCACGGTTTCGTGGTCACACCACGGTTTCGTGGTCGCACCACGGTCGCTTTGTGGTCACACCACGGTCGCTGTTCTAGATGGCGCCACCATCGAGAGCGACCATGCGGCGGCTTTAAAGTCGCTTAACCCCCTGAAATTGAGAATTTGACCAGGAAGCGACCGCAACCATCGCAACCGAGCGATCGGCACGTAATAAAGACGCCATATGAGACGCCGTGCTTGGGCAGTCATGGGCCTATCGCTCTCTCTCTCGCTCATGCAACAAGGCACGAGCCTATCTTCTTGTATTCCTTCATTCTCTTGTCCCGTCTAACGGACAGGACATGTTCGTTTAACGGACACGTCCTGCCTCTTGTCGCATAAGAAGTATTCACTTCAATAACACGCACAAAAATCGACTGCAATAAGAGATATACTAATTGTAAAAAACACGCACGAAAATCAACGGCAATAAGAAAGGTTAACGCACAGATGTCAATCAAAACGTCAACACATGGGCGCATATATTGCCAGCCACGAAAGTTCCATCGGTTCCGTCAGAGATGCCTACAAATATAATGTATCGTCCACCATTTGAGGTACCTAATGAACAATTTTTTGGGACTAGTTAAAACCCTTGAGGTGCACCGGTGTCCTGAAAAACTTAGTTTTGATTTTTTATACTCTGCGCATGATTCAGAAAGAACTGCTGGACGGATTTTGCTCTACGATGTTTTATTTCCTTCGTAACGCTTTTTCCCACGAGATAAACGTGGCACATTTTGATTCGAGTCAAAATTGTGACCAGGACAATGCCTGGAAAGTTCAAAAAATGCTACCAATTTTAAAACTGGCCTGCAACTCTGAAATGAAAGGAAAAAAACAAAATGTGCCTAGTTCATATGCCGTGGGAAAGAGCGTTACCAAAGAAATGAGACGTCGTAGAACAAAATCCATCCAGCGGTTTATTCTGAATCATTCGCAGAGTGTAAAAACTCAAAACTAGGCTTTTCAGGACACCGATGCACCTTAAGGGTTCCAACATGTCCCAAAAACTTATTCATTTGGTACCTCAAATAGTGGACGGTACATCATATTTGTAAGTATTCTACAAAAATTATAAATTTTTATTAAAAATCGCAGTTTTGACGCTGACTCGACCCCCTTCATTAAAGTGTGAATTTTAAGGCTGACTTTCAGCGTAGGAGCAAAATTAACTGAATAATTATAAAACTGCTCTGCCCTTTTGAAATGGAAGCAAAGAAAAAAAAATGTGCCGCACTCATCCCCGATGGCAATTCATTGCGAAGAAAATGAGACTAGTTAGACCTCGATCCGTTGACCGATCTTTTCTAAATCACGCACAGACTGAAAAAACTAAAAATGCTCTGCGTCAGGGTGACGGTGGAAGTTAAGGGTTCTCTTTTGGGTTGAAAGAAAGCATGAAGAGCGTAGAAGGATATAACCGGTTATATTTATACGCAGAGTTGGAAAAAAGATATTGCAGTTTCGCAGCTGCAATTTCTCAATAGGCTCGACCCCCTTAGAAAAATATTTTCACGGATCTATTACTCCATTATATTGAACTCTTTTTTAATAGTCACAATCAAATGCGTGGATAGATTTGATTAAATTTGTAATCATTCAATTAATGACATTGATCGCATCATAAACATGGGATTATTGGGATCTAAAAAAAGAATTCAATACGAATTTTTTTTTTCTAAACAATTATTTTCTTGCATGGAAGTCATTATTATTTTACTTCAAAAAATAATTTTATTTGAATAGATTTGATTGAATTTGTACAAATTATATTAATTACATTTATCACATCATAAACATCAGATTATTTGAATCTAAAAAACGACTTCAATACGAAATTATTTTTTTTTCAAGAAAATCATTCATGGGCATCATAAACATGAGATTATTTGGATCAAAAAAATGACTTTAATACGAAATTATTTTTTTTCGAACAAAATCATTTCTTTGCAATAAATTCATTATTACTTTACTTTTAAAAATATTTCTGTAGTATTTTCAATATTAATTAGATGTAAAATTGATTGTGATTATTTTGAAAGAAGCTGTAGTAAAATAAATAACACATTAGTTTATTCCAATAGAATATTTGTTCGGAATGATAACATTTTTATTTCCTTCAAGCAAAGAACTATAATTTCTATAGTATACTTTAATAGTATGCATAAATTCTTTAAAAATTAAAAAACTGGTTTTCCAAATGTTTTTTTATATTCGAATCTTCATAACTCCTAACTTTTTTCAAGTGCATAGTAGTAGTCGATAGAGTAATAGGTAGCGTGTTAGGTAGTTAGGTAGGATAGGTATGATGGTAGATAGGTTCGAGGGTTCGAATCTCGGTCGGACAGAGAAATTAGATCGGAGAATTGGCGCAGATTTTTTTTTCTATTTATCTCTTTTTGTGGTCACTACACTATGCATATTAAATTATTTGGCAAGGGCTATATATTTTTTATAAAATGTTTAGCAACAATTAATAAACACGCATTTCATTGAATCAATAATTTTTCCTGTTGATTCGGCTAATTAATTTGTTGATGCAACAATTTTTTTTCACAGTACTTCCTGTATTAAAAGACATGCATGTTTTGAATGAATTATAAAATGTGTTCCTGATTCAAACAACATTCTACCTATAATTGATAATGTATTGTTAAATTCAAGTATATTCGTTTATTGAAACAGAAATTTATGGAATTGATTGAAAAAAATGAACCAAGTAAATATATAAGGGAACTAATCTAATATGTTTTGGCAAATAATGAAAAAAATGATTCTTTGCCTTCAAAACTTTATTTCATTGGTTCTAGTAATTTTTGCTCTCAGTGAATCAATCAAACCGAAAGCATGATTTATTTATGGATTTCGAATGAAAAATGAGAAACGGTTTAGCCGGATGGGAATGGTTAATCGGCCCCCATCGAATTTTGGGGTGCCGATTTTTTCCAAAGTTCTTAAGTTAAAAAAACAATTTTGTGCACAATTAGAGCTTTCTATATCAATGCCGAGGGGTCATCCTGCAAAAAAAAGTGTTTTTTTAATTCCTGCATTTTTAATATACTAAGAGAAGTCAGAAAAATCTTTTAAAAATTCTGAAAAATTACAACATGTCAATGTTAATAGGAAAAAAATTATTTTCTTTTATGTTACACTTTTTTTCAAAATAATCGAATCTCTATTTAAAAACATTATTTTGTCGCGAAGCGATTTTTCTATTATTATGACAAAAATTGACATGATTTTACTCTTCATTCCCTACATTTCAAAAAAAAATTCCCAACATTCGACCTGCAACACATTGAATAAAAAAAAGCGACAAAATTTCTCATTTTTCATTGGGAATCCATAAATAAATCATTCTTTTGGTTTAATTAAGTCGTACTGGAAAATGGAAAACAGAACTCTTCGATGTTGAAGAGGTCAATGCCACGATCAACAAGGATAGCGATGAAGACTAACTATGTAGCAATATAGATAGTAGGGGTGAATAACCTAAAATTAGCAATCAAATCGTATTGTTTACATATATTTATTATGTCTCACAACTACTCTAGCCATTATCACCCACTAATTGAACCTTGAGAATTATTTACTTATGAATTTGTAACGGAAAATTAGAAATTTTGTCGTTTTTATTTTTTGTCAATGTGTTGCGAGTCGAATCATAGGACTTTCTTTTCTTTTGAAATGTAGCGAATGAAAAGTCAAATCATATCAATTTTTGTCATAATAGTAGAAAAATCCCTTCGCTACAAAAAAAAAGGTTTTAAAGGAAGATTCGATGCTGCAAAATATAATTAAACATTCAGGAAAAAAAAATTCCATCAATGTTGACGTGTTTTCCATTTTTCGGAATTTATTAAGAATTTGCAATCGCCTCTTGGTATTTTGAATATGCAAAAATCGAAAAAAACACATTTTTTACCAGGAAGACCCCTCTACATCGATGTAGAAAGCTGTAATTTTGCACGAAATTATTTTTTTAGGTTAGGAACTTTGGAAAAAATCGGCGACAAAAAATTCTCTGAAGACCAATTCACCATTCTTATCCAGCTGCACCCTTTGCATTTTCAAATATGCAGGTATTTCGGTGCACAACTTGACAAGAGTCCTCTCACACTTTCTTGCGGATATGTGATATGAGTATTTTTCATTCATTACCCGCAATTACGACAACAAACATGCCATATAAACTTGAATACAATGAATATGTCAAAATATCGAAATATTCATAGACATTCCCCTTTATTATGGAACAACACGAAATAACCTCGAATTTCTTCACCCTACAGAAAGATGAAAATTTTACCTCCATTCAGTCATAATTCTGCCGAGCGAGGGATCGACGCGAGTCGATGTTTCGACTCGTTCTTTGGATATAGAAAAACATGACGAATCCCTCGCGACGTTGGAATGAAATTTGCAGTTTCAAATATTCTGCCATTTCGGTGCACAGCTTGAAGAGAGTCCTCTCACAGTTTCTTGCGGATATGTGAGATGAGTATTTTTCATTCATTACTTACAATTACGACAACAAACATGCCATATAAACTTGAATGCAATGAATATTTCGAAATATCTAAATATTCATAGACATTCCCGTTTATTACGGAAAAACACGAAATAACCTCGAATTCCTTATCCCCACAGAAAGATGAACATTTTTCACCTCCATTCAGACATAATTCTGCCGAGCGAGGGATCGACGCGAGTCGATGTTTCGACTCGTTCTTTGGATAAAGAAAAACATGAAGAATCCTTCGCGACGTTGGAATGAAATCTGCATTTTCAAATATGCTGGTATTTCGGTGCACAGCTTGACGAGAGTCCTCTTACACTTTCTTGCTGATACGTGAGATGAAAATTTTTCAAGATTTTCCGATCAAGAATAACAACTACAAATAAACGAAGAAATTAAATGGAAACATACTGACTGAATAATTTTAACATTGAAATGTAAGTATAATCAGATGAATAAAAATCAATCTCAATTAATTACGATAATAGCTACAAAACTTCCGCTACATTTTCATGCGGGAGCTAAAATCAAACTTTTTTATTAAATAATTTACCTACAATCATTATGCAAGTACTTTTGTAGCTATTCTCAAAATTGATTTCATCTCTCGGAATTAACAGTAACTATAAGTCTAGTGATATCGCTACGTGTTACGGTCGCACCTACTCGACCTTCACAATGATTCACGGCAGGGGACGAAATCATAGTTCCAGCACAGAACATTCCGACTACAATATTTTTTATAAGTTCGTCACGCGATTTTCTTCGCTGATTTGATCTCACGTTATTACATCGAACGTTGTTCGATTATACAAACTACCGTGATAAGGTACCTTTACAATTTCTTACGTGATTAATTTTATCTCATGCGATAACAGTCTACGTTTCTATACATTTTCAGGGATTCCCTCAGATGATAACTACTCTACCCCTACTGCATATTATTGCGGGAGCTAAAATCAAAGTTCCCCGATTTAATATATCAACTTCAAACATTATCCAATTACATTTCCAGCTTTGCTTTGATAAGATTTGATCTCTCGAAAATAATAGTAAACATAAATCTACTGTTCTCGCTACGTGCCGTGGTTGCACCTACTCGGCCTTCACAATGTTTCACGCCAGGGGACGAAATTATAATTCCAGCTCTTCATAATTATATAAATTATTATATATAAATATATATTCCATCTCGCCAAGATGTCAGCCATCAGTAGTCTAGTGTTCTCGCAGCCTGCCACAATCACGGCTACCAGACATTTACAATGATTTAAATACAGGACACAAAATCAGTGTTCCGAATTAGACAACTCGTCCTTCATTACGATTTCAGATTTTTCCACGCTCTTCTTGTAGTTGATTTAATATCTCGCGATGACATCGAACGTCGATATATTATTCAGAGTACCGATAACGAAGCAAAATTTTAATGACATTTCTACATTTTTTATGCAATTGCAGTGATTGATTTCATCTCTTGCAGTAATGGAAAACGTAAGTCTTGTTTTCTTCATACCCGCAACAAACTAAGTTATTACATCTGCCCTATTTCTCACTACAACAGATTAAATTTGTGATACCGAGTAAACGTTTTGGCATCAATTGTTCTTTCAAAATTTTTCAATTTACTCTTCTAGTTGATTTAATCTCTCGCGACAACAGTGACAGCCTGTACAGTTTTGCAGAGGTTCCTTTAGATTGTGACTAATCTACCACCACTACAACTTTTTGCGGGAGATTAAATCAGTTCTCTCGAGTAAGCTATTCCACTCCAATCACTATCCGACTATTTTTGCAGCGTTTTTCAATGTTAATCTCATCACCCAAAGATTTCAGCGATCATTAGTCTAGTGTTTCCGCAGCCTGCCACAATCTTGGCTACTAGACATTAACAATGTTTAAATACAGGAGACAAAATCAGTGTTCCGAATTAAACAACTCGCCCTTAATTACAATTACAGAGTTTGCCACGCTCTTTTTACAGTCGGTTTCATCTCTCGCGATGACATCGAACGTTGATGGAGTATTCCAACTACCGATAACGAAGCAAATTACACGATATACGACGTACCTCACTGCGAGATATGAAATCAACCTTGCCGGTTACGGAATTTCGTTTTTATCATTATTCAGAATTTGTTGAAGTCATTAAGGTTGTTGATTTCACCTGGCGCTTTAATAAAAAAACTTTATTTAGTTCCGTAAATACACGCAATTAACCATACTACTACGCCTCCGCTATTTCTTGCTGCAAGAGATGAAATCAGTATAACCGAAAATATCTTTCTCATCCTATTACTATTTGAGTATGTTGCCCTTCATTCCCGGATTTAATTTCATTTATTTTGACAATCGTAACGTTCATTTCGGGTTCGTTTAGATCCCTTACGATAAGAAGTACTCAGCCTTCACAATATCTTCATGCTTGAGCTGAAATCTAAGTTTCCGATTAAATAATCCGACTTAAACATTGTCCAATTAAATTTCCAGTTATGCTTTAATCTGATTTCATCTCTCGAAAATAATAGTAAACGTAAGTCTAATGTTCTCACTACGTGCTACGGTTAGACCTACTCGGCCCTCACAATGTTTCACGGCAGGGTACGAAATTATAGTTCCACCTCTTTATAATTATATACATTATTATATACAGCGTGATTCGTAATTGATAAACACGGAGAGTGCAGTCGTGTAGCTGGCGTTTCCCGATGGAAAATAAAAAAAAATTGTCCTACGACCTTTCGTCGCAAAGTTATGGGTACTTGAATATTTCAATTGATAACAATAAGGACGGGTGAGGCAACAGTGGGGGCGTCGAAACGAGTGGAACAATGAAGAACGCCATTGCCAATGACTGTTAGAATCCTCTCGCTCAGTTCTGTCATTGGCAGGCTCG
The DNA here is from genome assembly GCA_946863875.1 of Alloplasta piceator. Classification (NCBI taxonomy): domain Eukaryota; kingdom Metazoa; phylum Arthropoda; class Insecta; order Hymenoptera; family Ichneumonidae; genus Alloplasta; species Alloplasta piceator. The sequence continues at coordinate 28,575,712 of OX333079.1, read as the reverse complement.
TCGGGTTATTTGTCGTGACGTCACAGGCAGCTGTCAGACTCGGTCGGATATTTGCTGGGTGCGAAGTAGGTGGTGGAGGAACCGAAGTCGATCGCAGCGCGTGGGGTGACCAAAAATAATACTTTTCGCGGACAAACTTACAATAGCGATGTCGTCTGCTAGAGTCTTCTCGTCGTCTGCTACTGCCTAAAAACCTGTTTCTATAATTGATTTGGCCATTTTGGATGGAAAAGGTCAACATTTTATAGACACTATAGATGTACATAATTATCTAATATATATATATATATATATATATATATATATATATACTACGGGCTTGTAGGGCCCGGGCGCTACGCGCCCTCGCATCGTAAAGGTTCGCGTCTAACCCAAACCCCGAAACCCCGCCCGCCAGCTTCCCCAACCCCCTCCCCACCATCCCACGCCTCCCCCCTCCACACCCGGCAACCAACCGCTGAATTTGGCCATCCATGGCGAACTTCAGCGCGCTCGATTCTCGATTCCATGGCCAACTTCATCCCGCTTGATTCTCGATGCCATGGCCAACTTCACCATGCTCGATTCTCGAATCCATGGCCAACTTCACCGCGCTCGATTCTCGATTCCATGGCCAACTTGATCCCGCTCGATTCTCTTTTCCATGGCTAACTTCACCCTGCTTAGTCTGTGGCCAACTTCAGGCCGTCTCGATTCTTGTACACGGCAGCGGCGGCGGCGGCGGCGGCGAAATATTTATATAATATAGAGAGATAAATGTCGATATTTCATTGGAATGATTTGATTGTTCAGTCACTTCTCGTAAAGACAGCTATGTCAGAGTCCGCCGTAGTTGCAGCCACTAGTTGGCGTTGTCGTCGCGCACCTTGCGACCATGTTTCAGTTTACCGTGATCGAAATGTAACCGCGAAATGAAATGTGCCGTATTTCGATGAAATAAAAAAATGTGATGAAAAATAAAGAAAATAATGTGAAATAATACATAAAATAATTGTAAATGAAAATAAATTTAACTGAAAATGGATTGTTGATCGATTTTTATTTTTTAGTATCGTGTATGAAAGGTTAATTGAGGAAAAATCTGTTTTCGTATAATTACAACAGTGAAAACGACCCAAGCATTTGTCGCTATGCAAACTATTGCCAATGATGATCCATTCCGAGTCTTATGAGATTCGATTTTCTATGTACGAACATAAAAATCGTGCAAATTTCATAGTTTTGCGAGGATATTTTACACGAAACTGCGAGTGTTGACTTCAACGCTGAATCCTGGTGACATTTTCCTTCGTGAGCGGGTTTTATAACACGCTTCAAACGACATGATCCAACTAACAATTTGAAATTAGTTCAATAATCGAATTTTCATTTTTCACCCACGATTCATATTTTTTCTTCTTTTCAGCCAACGATAGATCCAAGTGGTATTTGAAAAATTTCGATTCTACAGGCTTGCCTACTTTTTTGTTAGTACCTCTGAACGTGTTCTCCAATGCAATCTATTGTCAACGATGATAAATTCCAAGTCTAAGAAGATTTCATTATCTATCGACGGACGTGAAAATCGTTCAAATTTCATAGTTTTGCAAGGATATTTTACACGAAACTGCGAGTGTTGACTTCAACGCTGTAGCCTGGTGGAATTTTCGTTCGCAAGCACGTTTCAAAACATGCTTCGAACGACATGATCCAGGTTACAATTTGAAATTCGTTGAATAATCAAATTTCAATTTTTCACCCACGATTCATATTTTTTCACCTTTTCAGCCACCGATAGATCCAAATGGTTTTTGGGACAGCTCGATTCTAAAGGCTTGCCTTTTTCTTTGTAGGTAGCCTTCAAACTGTTTTTCTATGTAAACTATTGCCAATGATGATCCATTCCGAGTCTTAGGAGATTCGATTTTCTATCTACGAATTTAAAAATCGTGCAAATTTCATGATTTTACGAGGATATTTTACACACAACTGTGAGCGTTGACGTCAACGCTGTATGCTGGTGAAATTTTCCTTTGCAAGCCCGTTTTCAAACATGCCTCAAAGAACATTATCCAGCCAACAATTTGAAATTCATCGAATAAATAAATTTTTAATTTTTCACCCACAATAATATTTTTTTATCTTTCCAGCCAACGATAGATCCAAGTGGTATTTGAGACAGCTCGATTCTATAGGCTTGCCTTTCTTTTTGTTGGTAGCTCTACAACTGTTTTTCTATTTAAACTATTGCCAATGATGATCCATTCAGAGTCTCAGAAGATTTGATTTTCTTGCCACGAACATAAAGCTTAAGTTAAACCAATAAATTTAAAGTCACGTTAAGCATCCAAAAACTAACAACTAAAGGGGATGAACATTTGAAAAAGTTGTTTCCTCGAACGTTGGTGTATTCTCAATTCTTTAATGTGCGTTATCCCACTTTGAGCTCCTGTGAAAAGTAGTAAAACAAATTTGACTACTTTTCGACGACCGGAAAGCACCCTTTTTAGAGGGGTGAAAATTTGAAAACAATCTATCTTCAAGCGATAAAGAGTTCTCATTTTTTTTATAAATGTTTTCGCTCTGGAACCTTGTAAATTGTTGTCAAACAAATTTGAATAATATCCGACAAATTGATAGGAATTCTGATTTCATCGCCATAAGAAGAGGGTGAACGATCCGGAAGTCGTCTTGGTTCATTACCATAGACGCACCAGTATCACAAAATTCTGCAGAGCATACCTCAATGAAATCAAAATTGACCTTTCCAGAATGTTGTCGCACACGTTGTGCGTGACGTAATACAATTCACAATACAAGTCGTCCTGGTTGATTACCAGACACCTGTCGCGGAAATTTTTGCAGAATATACCTCGACGAAATTCAGATTGATCTTTCCAGAATATTGTCGCACACGATGTACCCAATGAGCTCAAATTTGCAGGAATTTCCATTTCATCCCCACAAGGAAGGCGTGGACGGTCCAAAAATCATCGTGGTCGATTACCATAGGACGTAGTAGTACCTGTATCGAGACATTCTGCAGAGCATACCTGGGTGAAATTGGGATTGATCTTTCCAGAATATTGCTGCACACGGTGTACCCAACAAGATAAAATTTTCAGGAATTTTGATTTTATCCCTACGATGGGAGGTGATCGATTCGGAAGTTGTTTTGGTTGATTACTATAGACACAACTGTATCTGAAAATTCTGCAGAGCATACCTCGATAAAATTGGGTTTGATCTTTCCATAATATTGTCGCACACGGTGTATGAAACGAAATAAAATGTTCAGGAATTTCGATTTCATCCCTATAAGAAGGGGTGAACGATCTAGAAGTCGTCTTGGTTGATTACCATAGACGCACCTGTAATAAAATATACTGCAGAGCATACTTCGACGTAATCGGGATCAATTTTTTCTGAATATTGTCCCACACGATGTACCCAATGAGATACAATTTGCAGGATCTTCGATTTCATTCCTATAAGAGGGGATAAGCTTTCCTGAAGTAGGCTGGGTCAATTACCATGCATGCACCTGTATCGAAAAATGCTGCAGAGCATACCGTGATGGAATCGAGATCGATTTTTTCCGAATATTGTCGCACACGGTGTACGCGATGTAATAAAATCCGCAGGATTCCCGATTTCATCTCTATGTAAAGGGCTGGACGATCCAGAAGTCGTCTTCGTTTATTACCATAGACACACTTGTATCGAAAAGTTCTGCAGAGTATACCTCGATGAAATCGGGATTGATCTTCCCAACGTATTGTCGCACACCGTGTACCCATCGGAATAAAATTTGCAGGAATTTTGATTTAATCCCCATCAGGCGAGGGTGGACGATCCGGAAGTCGTCTTGGTCGATTACCATGCATGCGCCCGTATCGAAAATTTCTGCGGATAATACTGTGATGGAATCGGGATCGACTTTTCCAGTATATTGTCGTGGATGGTCTACTCAACGAGATAAAGATTGCAGGAATCTTGATTTCATCCCTACAGAGAACGGGTGGACGGTCCAGAAGTCATTTTGGTCGATTACCATGGATGCGCCGGTATCGTAAGGTCCTGGAGAGCATACCGTGACGAAATTGGTATCGATTTCTTAAGAATATTGTTGTACACAGTGTACCTGATGAAATCAAATTCGCAGGATTCCCGATTTCATCCCTATAGGAGAGGGTGGACGATCCAGAAATCATCGTGGTCGATTACCATAGACCTGTATAGAAAACTTTGGCAGAGCATACCTGGATAAAATCGGGATTGATCTTTCCAGAATATTTTTGCACACGGTGTACCTAACACGATAAGTTTTTCAGGAATTTCGATTTCATCCCTATAAGGAGAGGTGAACGATCTGGATGTTGTCTTGGTTGATTACCATAGACGCACCTTTATCAAAAAATTCTGCAGAGCATACTTCAACGGAATGGGGATCAATCTTTCCAGAATATCGTCGCGTACGGTGTACCAAACGAGATCAAATTCGTATGACTTCCGATTTCATCTCTATGAGAAGGGTTGAACGATCCGGAAGTCGTCTCGTTCGATTATTATGAACGGATTTGTATTGAAAAATTCTCCAATGCATATCTTAATGGATTCGGTATCGATCTTTCCAGAATATTGTCGCATACGGTGTATCCAACGAAATGAAATTGATAATAATTCCGATTTCACCCATAGTAAAAACCTCCATTCGTCGCCATTGAAAAATCGCTATTCATTCACCATTGTCAAAATAACCAATGGAGATGAATTCCGAATTGCCTGAGGGGATTTTCGCCATTGAATTCCCCATTTGAAATCGAATGCGGATTTTCCAATGAGGATCGACTTCCTCATTTTAATCAGAATGGGGATTCTCCAATGGGGATTCATTAATTCGGGATGCATGAACTAAAAGCTGATATAGAAATAATTTTATTTTAATAAATACTTAGGGGAATCGAATAAATTAATAAACGTTGACCATTGTTCAATTCGTTACTTATTATTCAATGGGCATCATTGGTAAATGCTGATCGTTCATCGATTTAGCCGCATTCGGTTTCAAATGGGCATGATTGGATAATGCTGATCATTCAGTTCATCCACATTTACTTTCAAATAAACATCATTGAGTGAAGCTGACCATTTCGTTCATCAGCATTCTCCTTTCAATAGGCACCATTGGGTAATGCTGATCACTCGATCCATCCGCATTTGCTTTCCAACGGACATCATTGGGTAAAGCTGATCATTCGGTTCATCCGCATTTGCTGTTCAATGGACGTTATTGGGCAATAGTGACTTTTCAATGGATATCCATTCACTGATTAATGGTCATTCCTATACGCTAGTGACAAACGCGAAAATGCCAATGGTTCCCCATTCATTGTCCAATGGATTCGTATGAGGACCATTGGTTCCCATTGGCGATTCAATAGAGTTTTTTTACTACGGGTAGACGTTCCTATATCATAAAGTTCGCAGAGCATACCGTGACGGAATTTGGATCGATTTTTCAAGAATATTATTGCACACAGTGTACCCGATGTTATCAAATTCGCAGGATTCCGGAAGTTTTTACTTCGAGCAATTTTTGTAAAATCGTCAAAATTTTTTAGCGACCTTAATGCTGTACTGCAATGCTCTGTTAGTAAAGTGCCCTGAGTTCTGGACGTTTCTCTTGTTTGTTAATTGATAATTCTAGCATTCATAAAACTTGAAGGATAGTTTTGGCCTCACCATCATGCTATCATGTTCGATATAATGTTGATAGCATGTTAATATCATGTTGATATGAAGTGGATATCATGATCATATCAAGTCAATATTATGTTGACAACAAGTCGATATCATGTTCACATTATGTTGACATCGAATTGATATCGATGTAATATCAACATGACATTGTGTGCGTACGTGTGTCTGCGCGTGGTTGCGTGTGCGTGTGCGAGTGTCCGTGTATCCTCAGTTTCATATATAAGTAATTAATAACGCGAGAACGCTTCATCAAGGACATCGAGCTGATTTTTGGCATTATTGTTGAACACGAATTGTTTTTGAATATGAAAGAATTTTATTTATATTATAACGGCTGCTCAGATTTTGTCGACTATTTTTTGTTGTCAAAATGGCGTAAACGCTCTACTTTCTGCAATTTTTAAGATATTCCCCTCAAACTTTTTACAGATTAGTATAGCTATTAAGGTTGTTTGGTATTGAATTTAGCAACAATCAATCAAAAGAATAAATTGTTATTAAATTTTTCATCTTTTGAACTAAAGTAAACACTCTACCTAGCACAATTTTCAAGACATTGCACTGAAATGTTACTCCGAAATTTGTAGGCCATCAGTTACCAATAACGACTGAAAGAGTCAGAAAAAATTGTCCCTCCGCGAGTATCATGTACGACTCCACCGTAACCCTCAGCACACTGCTTACCAATGGCATTCCACCTATGTGAAGTTGAAAACCCGTTTTGAAAAAACTTTTTTTTTTGCTCTCGATTGTACTCGGTATGTACCGTCTTCAATTTCGTTTGTATCGTAAGGGCCAAAAAAAGGGGGGTGGAGAACAAAGGGCGGCAACCTATTTGAAGATAAGCGATGTTAATAAACGGCATCGAAAGTGAATCGTTTGTACCGATTGCAAAAGAAATAATTAATAATTAGAATAAAGAATTACCTAATTTGCACCGTTTGCACCGAGTGCAACAAAAATAGTTTTCCGAAAACGGGTATTGCCCTTAAGGTTCAAAGGAATATCTCGACAGTACAAACGGGTACAAACGACGAAAAAATATAATCTGCTTTTACATTTTAATTATCTTACAAAATCGCCGAACTACGAGTTTCTTAAGATTTGAATCGACTGCAGAATGGAACCTCTTAAGGTACAAACAATTATTCCCACGGCACAAACTCGTACACATGCTAAAAAATATATTCAGCTTTTGCGTTGCGATAATTAAAAAAAAATGGCCGGAACTTTTTCTAGATTTGAAACCACTGTACGATTGTACCCTTAAAAGTAGAAACGAATATCTCGATACAAACGGGTACAAACTACAAAATAAATATATTCAGACTATGAATTTTGATTATCTTTAAAACCAGCCGAATAGCGATCATCGAGATATTCGTTGATACTTTAAGGGGTACAGCTGAGCAGTCAGTTGAAAATTTGAAAAAATCGTAATTCGGCAATTTCTTAAGATAATCTACATTTGAAAGCTGAATATATTTTTTTGTTTTTTGTACCCGTTTGTACCATCAAGATATTCGTTTGTTCCTTGAGCGGTTTAATTATGCAGCCGATTGAAATTCCAAAAATTTCGTCATTCCACTAATTTTTAAGGTAATTGGAATTAAAAGGCTGAATAAGTTTTGTTACCGTTTGTACCCACTTGTAGCGTTAAGATATTTGTTTTTAACTTAAGCGGTACAATGGCGCAGTCGATTAAAAGATTTAAAAAGTCTTGAATCGGCCATTTTTCACGAAAATCCAAATGCATAAGCAAAATACATTTTCTTGTGGATTGTATGCTTTTGTGACGTTCGGATGTTCGTTTGTACTTTGAAGGGTACAATTGTGCAGTCGATTGAAATCTCAAAAAAGTTCCATTTCGGTTATTTTTCAAAACAATCGGGATGTCAAAGCTGAATATATTTTTTATCGTTTGTACCTATTTGTACTGTCAAGAGATTCGTTTGTGTTTTGAGGGGTACATTTGTGCAGTCGATTAACATCTTCAGAAATTTGAAATTAGGCTTTTTTTGTAAGATAATCGAAATTTAAAAGCAGAGTATATTTTTTTTGCCATTTGGACCTGTTTATAACATCAAGATATTCGTTTGTACCTTAATGGGTACAATTGTACAGTCCTTCAAAATCTTGAAGAAGTCCTAATTCGACTATTTTTAAAGATAATCGAAATGTGAAAACAATATTTTTTTGTCGCTTATACTTGGTTGTACCGTCGAGATATTCATTTGTACGTTAAAGGGTACAATTGTGCAGTCGATTCAGATATTAAGAAAGTCTTATTTGAGATATGTTTCAAGGTAATAGAAATTTGAAAGCTGAACCCTAGCAATTCCTGCAACCGTCCCAAGGAACCATAAAGGAACTTAAGTTCTTTTACGCATTTTTGCGACTGCCCCGGGGAACCATGAGGAACCAATTAGGAAGAAACAGTAGAGAAACTACGAAAGGAACTGAAGGAACCATGAAAGGAACTAAAGGAACCACGAAAGGCACCCGATTTCAAAAAGCACAGAAATGAACCCAAACCCATTTTAGTTGTACAAATTTAATTATATGAAAAAACATGAAAAAACAGACCAAATAAGTTCCTCAAGGTTCCTCGGGACGGTTGAAAAAATGCGTAAAGGAACTGTGTTCCTTTCTTGGTTCCTATGTGCTCTTTAAGGAGAGGTTGCAGGACTTGCTAGGGAATAATTTTTTTCAACGTTTGTACTCGTTTATATCTCGCGGTATGTGTTTGCATTTTAAGACGTACAATTACGCAGTCGATTGAAATCTGAAAAAAGTCGTAATTCGTCTATTTTTGAAGATAATTGAAATTTAAGAGCAGCATTTTTTTTTTTTGTACCCGTTTGTAACGGCGAAATGATCGTTTCCACCTTGAAAGGTACAATTGTGCATCCGATTGAGATCTTGAAAAAGTTGTAATTCGGCCGTTTCTAAAGATAATCAAAATGTAAAGGCAGAATTTTTTTTTGTGTGTATCTGTTTGTACCTAATAAGCAGTGATCGTCAAAATCGATATTTTCGTCAATTTAATTACCGCTAATTACCCTATGTTAGAAAATCTTATAAATGTTTCAATAAATATTACTAAGGCACTCTGTAATTAGGCAGTAAGGTATTTCCAATATTCGAGAATTCGATAATTCATGTTCTATTATAATATCCAATAAACCTATTTACTTGTAATTTAGATCAAATAATTACTCGATAACCAAGTAATTAAATACTTCAGTACTGTACTTACTAATTTTTTATGAAATGAGTTAATTATTCTTTCCAATTATTAATTATTCGAATAATTAGAAACTGAATTCTTCTAATAATTATTAAAAAAAAAAATTACGTAATTATTCTTTGCAATTATCAATTACTTCATAATTCATTATTTAATAGTGCATATTCATGCTTGTAAATTTGTTTAGTGAAGTCAAGCAGGAACCCTGATAGCCAGTGTTGTACTATACAAACTTGGTCATCTGTAGCTTGCCGCCTTCGCCTTTCACCTTCGGCTCATGCTGTAAACTCACACTCATCGATAAAAAGTTTTATCGCACTCGTATCGTAATGTTCTATTCTTTGTTACTTGTTCTTTTGATGGTTCTTAATTTCAATACAACATATTCATTTATTGTATACATTAGAATTATTTTTTATTCCTCAAATACTTGATTGACAATATAAAAAGTCTATCAATAGAAATCAATAAGTCAAGTCACTGGAACAGCAGACAACTGTAGTAGACACAATATTTTCGAATTTCTGATCCCGATTTCGTCATGGTATGCTCTGCAGAATTTTTCGATACAGACTCAACCAAGACTACTTCTGAATCGTCCATCCCCCTTATAGAGATTATATCGGAGATCCTACTAATTCTCTCTCGTAGGGGACTCTATGGAAGAGAATTTTTTCAAAACCTTGGACCTGATTTTATTGCCGCATTTATTGCATTATTCTTACAATCTTTCTGCGTAACTGAGGTAACAGAAACACACTTAAAATTCATTATTTTTCCGCGTTTTTTTTTAGCTGAGCTAAAAAACCTTGTTTCTGTTCAATTAATCCACCCTATTGGTCACTCGGTAAAGAAAATCTGTTGAAGTTGTTTTTTTTTTCATTCAATAACCTGATACCGTCAATGACATGGATATGTATCCTTTTATACGCCAAAAAGTGACAAAATACGAAAAGAACTTTTTACTTGTACGAGAAATTTTCGGACGGATCATTGTGGCTCTATCAAAATTCAATTTATCGAATGAAATAAAATCAGGAAAATATTAACGAGGTCTGCGAGTTTGTGTTTGACAGTGCTCAAAATTTGAAAAGGAAGGAATATCTCCGGAATTTCATTAAGCGGCATCGAAAATTTTTGAAATTTTTCATCGATTCAGAACACGTAACTCAAGAATCGTGGCAAAATTACAAATTGTTAGTATATTTTTTACGTTAGCTGTTACATGAATGATCATTGAACATGAATGATTAACCTCTTTGGTTTTTCAATTTTTCTAGTCAAAGTTTCGCAGAAAATGGCCGGGCAGCAGTGGAAAAAATCCACATTCGAAATTCAACGTTAAGTGAAGAAAGCGGAAATAAACCAGCCAATGAAATAGAATACCAGGCAGTCAGAGAACCAGGAAATATTCAAAATTTGCAAGTCAAGAAAAGCCGCAAACGTAAAACAGAATTGGAACATTTAAACAAGGCGACAAAAAATTAAATGTGATAAATTGAAGAAAATAAAACTAATTGTTCCATTGCCTTCAACATTATAGTAAACTATTTTTTTCTTCACTCATTTATATTTTCATACACTACCGGCGGAAAGTTTCCGGACAAAACTTCAAAAAAGGTCTCGAATGTTTTTTGATACTATTTCGCCGGATGTCAACGTAAACTAATTTAACGAGCAGCATTTCAAATAAAACGATTTGGATTCATTTCCTGTATTTCTAATAATTTTTACAATTTGTTTTTTGATTTGGACTTGATTTTCAAAACAACTGTTTTTCGCCTTTTTTCCCCTGTCCTAAAGCGCACCCATCTTCTAGAGGAAATTTTTAAAATACCTTTGTACGATTAAATTCATAGAGGGGAAAGTTTGAGCTTCAATTTGCTTTTTTAAAAACTTGAAGCGATTTTTTATTCCAAAGTTATTCCGTTTTTTTATTGAAAAAGAGGGAATGTGAGAAATATCCTAGAACACGACAATAAAGAGCGAAAATAGAATACTTCAGAATAGCAAAAAGTTGAGTTTGTTTTTGTTAAGTCCAGGGGAATTTTTTCAGATTTTTTTAAGAATTTTTTTTCTCATTTTCCGGGTCGGAGCAAAGATCATTCAATTACAATAACTCGAGATCTATGGGATTATTGATGAAATTTAAAGTTTCATTTAAAAATGCTTTCTCTGCGAGGAATACAAAAATGTAGGCCGGAATTAGGATTTTAATAATGTAAAGATTGACCTCCAGGAATCCCAGGAATCAAAACCGCTCCGACTTCAAACCGCCGAGATACAACTATTTTTTAAGCTTTATTGAAAAATGCTTTCTCCGCAAGAAATGAAAAAATCTACGACAGAAATAGAAATTTTCTTATGTTCAGATTAACCTGAGGATATTATAATCCCGGAATTCAAAACCGCTTTGACTTGAAACCGTGAAAATAGAACCTTTTATTATGAATTTCATTGGAAAATTATTTATCCGTGGGAAATGGAAGTATCCACGCCGGAAATACAATTTTTTCATGGAAGTATTGACCTGAGGATATTAAAATGTCACGATTCAAAACCGCTCCGACTTTGAATGGGACCTTTTTTTGTGCTTTTCATTGAAAAATACTTTCTCGGCGGGAAAATGAACAAATCTACGCCTGAAATAAAATTTTTCTCATGTAGGGATTGACCTAAGGATATTATAATCCCCGGATTAGAAACCGCTCCGACTTCAAGCCTTGGAGATAGAACTTTTTTTTTAAGAAATTCATTGAAACATGCTTTTTATGCGAGAAATGATTAAATCTATGCCGAAAGTACAATTTTTTCATGTAGAGATTGGCCTAAGAATATCATAATCCCAGGATTGGAACCGCGAAGGTAGAACATTTTTTGAAGAGCTTCAATGAAAAATGCTTTCTTTGCGAGGAATAAAAAAATCTACGGCGTGAGTAGAATTTTTTGTAGGTAAAGATTAACCTTAGAATATTATAATCCCAGGAATCGAAGCCGCTCTAACCTCAAACCGTGAAAATAGAACCTTTTCTTTTGAATTTCATTGAACAATACTTTCTCCGCGGAAAATGGAAGTATCCACGCCGAAAGTAGAATTTTTCCAGGTAAGTATTGACCTGCGGATATTGAAATCGCAGGATTCAAAACTACTCAGAATTGAAACCGCGGAGATACAATCCTTTTTCATCAGTTTCATTGAAAGATTCTTCCTCCGGGAGAAATGACAAAATTTACACTGAAATTGGTTTTTTTTTCTCGTGGAGGTTGACCTGAGGTTATTAAAACCCCAGGATTCAAAACCGCTCGGACCTTACATCGCTGAGATGGAAACTTTTTTTATAAATTTCATTAAAAAATTCTTTCTCCGCAGGAAATGAAACAATCCACGCCGGAAGTGAATTTTCTTTATAATGAAGGTTAACCTAAGTATATTATAATCCTAGGATTAAAAATCGCTTAGAATTAAAACTGCGGAGATAGAATCCTTTTCCATCAGTTTCAATAAAAAATTCTCTCTCTGGGAGAAATGAAATAATTTACGCCGGAAGTAGAAATTTTTTCTGATAGAGGTCCTGCGTGGAAAAAAAGAATCTTTAAAAGAATCTTTGGAAAAATCTTACAAACATTCTTTGAATCTTAGAAAGAATCTTGTAAAGATTCATTCCAAGATTCTAATTATTCGATACGGGCTCGACCAAGGCTACTTCCGGATCGTTCACCACCCCCCCCCGTGGGGATGGAATGGAAATTTCTCCAAATTTTATATCGTTAGGCACACTGTGTAAGATAATATTTTCGAATTTTCGGTCCCGATTTCATCACTGTGTGCTCTGCAGAATTTTTCGATACAGGCTCGACCAAGACTACTTTCGGTTCGTTCACCGTCCCCCTGTGGGGATGAAATCAAAATTTCTACTAATTTTATATCGTTGAGCACACCGTGTGAGACAATGGTTTCGAATTTCTGGTCCCGATTTCATCACTGTGTGCTCTGCAGAATTGTTCGATACAGGTGTTACATCTGGTGAAATTTATGATAATATTGGAAATCATCATCGATAAAAAACGTTTGAATATTTTGAACGTTTTGAATATTTTAAAATACATCGCAGAAGAACAGGAAACGCAAAGCTGTATTAAAATCGTCGCAGAAGAAAGAAGAAGAAGAAACATCGAATTTGGGATATTAAGGGTGTTTTAAGTACGTCAAATCAGTGCTCATACGCCTATCCTATTGTGGAGCATCAATTGGAAACAAAATCAATAATGAAATTAGAATAATTTCGTCGAGGAATGCATTTACTGATAAGAAATTGTCGCCGGGCTTGACGACAACGCGCAAATTAATTATCGACATCGCCGTTCAATGCATGAGTGCAGCACTTCCTGGAGGAGCATCGACTGGCTTGCGCAAAATCGTAATGGCATCGTCTCACGTACAGGAACGACTCACATACATGGATAAATTATAAATTGATTTTAAAAGTCCATAAAAGATATTTAAAAATTATAAAATGCTTAATTAATATTCAACTCAATTATGAAAATGTTTTATATGGGTCAGATAACTAAAAATCATAATAGAAAATACGTTATGAATTAAAAATATTTCACACACACAAGCAAGCTTGAACTCAATACACACGCACTAATAAAATGTACAATATCTATTGAAAGAACTTTGGAAAAATAAACGAAACAGAATTTTACGAACATTTATGATGATGAACGAATTTTGAAAATATAAAAACGTTATCAAAATTATCTAGTTAAAATTTAGAAAATAAAAATTATTAACTTCCGTAAAAATGAAGATACAAAGTTCATTCAAAAATGTAATTAAAACATTTTGAAAATTGAAATTATTTACAAAAAATAGGAATAAGGAAAATATTGTTATCTACGATGATTATAAGATATGAAGAATCAACGATGTATCCAAAGGAAAGAAGATTGTAATTAGCATAAGAAGGGGCACGAAGTTGATTGGTCAAGATGATTATTGATTGATTTTCGACCGAGGTTTTATAAGGAAGCGCACGAAATTTTCATGCAGATTCCGCCGGGAAGTACACCGGACTTGACACGTTACACAATTACACGAGATTAGACAAAGGGAACATTTTAAGTACATATACACGCACACTTAAACCATACATATTTAAAATTATTTTAAACTGGAAAATACAAGTGTTTATTTAAATAAAAGAAATATTGGACCAATACGAATTCGAATTTAAATTATTCTGAATATTTATTTATTCGAATTTTCAACAAAACCATCAACCCGGAAAATCATCATCTTTAAATATTTTTCTTTTATCATCGTTGGAAATTCGTGGAAATCGGAATTCGAGGGAAATTTCAAGGAGCTGTTTCAATCAATTCGAACGACGATTTTCATTGAGGGATATTTTTTTCGACGTTTTGAAAATTTAATTTCGAAAGCCGACGAACAAGGTAAGCGATTTTATTTTAAATAATTTAAAATGATTTTCACATTTTGTACATTATATTTTGAATTTAATATAATCATGTTTTGGATTTAAACAAAAGTTATTATGGTTATTTTATTTTTCGGAATCATATTTGATTCCATTATTTTCTTTTATTAACGTCGGGTTAATTTTATTTTGGAAATGAATTGAACTTTTTGAATTTTGGATTTTTTTTTGTGGTGAGATTTATTATTCTATTTTAATGGCGTCAACGAGTTTAAGCCATTTAATTATGACTGCACTCTCAGCCCTTTCCCGAGTAAATTTTCCGAGAGGTTAGACTCTAAACAGGGCACACCCTCGATTCGTACGTTTACATGCCGAATAACGTGTAAAAGAAGGGGAAGCTCTTCTTGACCGAGATGGCCTAAATTGTCGATCGAGACGTAACATAAATTTTTGGGGGCTCGTCCGGGATCACGAGAGTGTTAGTTAAAATGAATTTAAAAATTTGAAATGTGGTGGTGAAATAAACAAAATGGGTTTGAATAAAAGTGGGACAAATTAAAGTTGATCAAATTTTTAAATAATGTTTGGTATTTACAAAATGATTTAAATAATTAAAAGTGAATTGATTCATTTGATTATAAAAAAAAATATGAATTATCAATTTTCAATAAATGTTTGGAACTTGGTCGAAAGTGAAGGTTGATGATGCGGTTCTTAATGAATATTTACCAGAACGTAAAACAAGTGAACAAAAAGAGAATAATGAAAAAGCTGATAAACCTGTAGCATCTCCGCGTCAACGTTTACAATCTGATTTGAATTTACCTAAAAGTTGTGAGAATAAAGAAACGAATACAAATAAGGCATATGACCGATCCTTAATGGAAATTGCATTAAGTGGGAGTGATTTATTAGATAGTGAAAATTTAACGGAAGAACATTCAGAAGATTTAATTTTAAAACAATCGGGGGAAATAACTGAATTGCCTCATACATCGGATGCTGGAATAATTTCATCAACATTTAATGAGCAGTGTATTAATCACGAAAATCAAATTCAAAAAAGAATAAATAAAGCAACCGATTTAGTTGATTTGATGACATCAATTCAAAAGAATTTTTCACGAGATACGCGAAGTATACCTAAAACAAGACCGTCATTAAAAGAAACGAGATTTTCAGTTTTGGCTAAAAAGAAAAATATAAAAGATCTTTTATTGTCACCTAAACAAAATAAATTACCAATTGAATCGAAAAATTCAAAAGAAAAACAGAAACAAATTTCAAAAACAATAGTAAGAGAATTAGAGTTTGAATCAGAATCAGAAACCGAAGAATCAAAACAAAATAAAGGAAAAATTGAATCTGTACAAGTATTACAAAAATTTTTTGCGAAAATGAAAAGTGAAAAAGATGAAAGTTCTGAAGATGAACGTGATAAAGAAATAAATCGATCTGATTCTCGAAATTCGTATATACCTTTGCCTGGTTCTCTTGGAATGGCAACTTCGAGAGAAGCATTAACTTTGATTCCGGAATTTAATGGAGAAAAAGAAAATTTGAATTGATATGTAATAGGGCTACGTGAAGGGTTAGAAATGGTCGGTAAAGGAATGGAGAAAAATTTATCAAAGTTATCAAAAACAAAATTAGGAGCTTCTGTATGGAATAGAGTTTTTAAAAATTCATTTGACAATATTAAACAATATATTGAATATCTTCAAACAACTTATGATCCTCCAAGGGATATTTATCAATTGACAGGGGAATTGGGAAATATTTATCAGAAACCTTCGGAAAGTATTGATGAATTTGCTTTTCGAATACGTGAATTACAAGACAAAATATTGGAAGCATATAACGATTCAGAGGGATATTTAGATAAGCGTGAAGAAGGAAGGATTGAAAAAATGGCCTTAGGATGTTTTGTTAAGGGTGCAAAAATGAAATATCAGTCGGGACTTGAAGATTTTACATCACTTCAGGATGCAATCGCTCACGCAAAACGAAAAGAACGAAAATATAATGATTATGAAAAATTAAGAGATCAAGAGGGATCGAAGCCTAAAATTGATAAAGCGGAAAAAAGAACACATATTAATTATATTGAACCGGAACAAAAAGAAGAAATTAAAGAATCAGAAACTAAACCAGCGAATCGAAAATTTGTTTTTCAGTTGTGTAATAAAGTTGGACATACTGCTGATAGGTGTCGTTCTACCCTGAATATTACCGGTCAATCAAATTCTATTGTGTGTCAGTTATGTAAGGTGCCTGGTCATAGTGCTGACCAATGTTCATCATCAAGGCCAGTTCAAACACCTTACGCTCCTATTATTTGTAAAAATTGTGGGAAACCTGGACATGCAGAAAATAGATGTTTTTTACCACAACGTATGGTTCAGGGTGAATTCACGATTTGTTCGATTTGTAACCAACACGGTCATATAGCTGAAAGGTGTTATGAAAATCCTTGTAAGAATTGTGGTCGAAAAGGTCATTCAACTGAAAAATGTTATCAAAACCCGCAAAATTTTAATAATAATCAAAATCCGCGAAATTTCAATAATAATCAAAATCAACAACATTTTTATAAAGTTCCGATTCAGCAACAATATAATAAAAATCCAATTCAACCACAAAATCCACCAATGCAAAATATGCTACAAAATAATATGCAAAAACAAGGATTGCAATGTTATGAATGTCAAGGATTTGGACATTTGGCAAAAGAATGTGTCAATCGAATGAAATTTAATAATCAACGTAAATAAATATTTCAAGGTTATCAATCTAATCCAAGATTTGAAAATAACCAACAATTGAATCCAAATGGACCAATATTTTATCCTCAAGTAAGTAACTAAGGGAATCAATTTTTAAATCAAAATAATGTACCAATGCCGGGAAACGGGAATAGCCTTCCAGTACCGGGTGTTCAACCGGGGGCCAGTTCAATGGTACACCCGAATTTAATGATCAATGCGGAACAGGTTTAAATTATCAACCAAGAATCGTTGATGTTTTCTTAACACGAATAAACAAAGATATAATGCCACCAACGGTATTATTAAAAACAAACGGAATAGTGGAAAAAATTGTTATGATGTTAGATACTGGTGCTGGTAAAAATATTTTAAAACAACATTGTTTGGAAAATGATACAGTAATTCATAGAGACGAAATTTTAAGATTAAGTGGTATAACGGATAGTGTTGTATACACAATTGGGTATGTCGTTATTAACACTTTTGGACGAGAAACGACATTTCACATAGCGAGAGATAATTTTCCCATTCAACAAACAGGAATTTTATCAACTGAATTTTTCTTGGATAATTTGGCAAAAATTGATTATGAAGAAAGTAATTTGCGATTTCGTGATTATTGTATACCTTTTCATACGCGAGAAAGTATGGTATTTCCCCCTCATACAACGAAATTGTTTTATGTGCGTTTGAAAGATGATAAAATTATGGAAGGGTATTTACCTCGAATGTCATCTGCATAGGGAATGCTTATTCAACAAGGAAAAGTGAAAAATAATAACGGAAAGGCACAAATTTATGTGACAAATACTTATGATTATACAGTAACTATTACGATACCAGTTTTAAAGCTGAAAGCAATTCAAACGGAACAGACAAAAATAAATAATGATAAACGAATTAAGACACGGCTAAACGACAATGGATCAGTAATTTCTTCAATGATAAAGGGAACTAAAAATGAAAATGTTAAAGATAATATGGAAGTTCACGATACAGAGAGCGTTGATGATAGGGCTATTGAAAATAATGATGAGACGAAAACCGAAAAAGATGAAGTTGTTGTGAAAAATGAAGTATTATGTGGTATTCCTAAACCGCGCTCAAGTGCATCCGAAACTGGGGTCCCTCAGAGCCTGTGAGACGTATCGGGGCGGAAAAGTTGTTTAACGAAAATGGGTATTGTGTTGTTGATAAAAAAATGGTTTGCGTTGATGATCAAAGAAATAGTGGTGTCATTGATGAAAACGAAATTTGTATTGTTGAAAATAAAAAGGGTTAAATGGTTGAAAAAGATAAAAGTATTATCGATAAAAATGGTACGAAAAATGAGATATTTGATGTTGATAATAATTGGGGTAAAAAAGAAATTGAATGCGATAAATGTGTTGTTAAAGAAAAGTGTGTTGAAAACGAAATCAAAACAACTAAACGAGTTAAAAAAGGAAAGAAAATTGATAAAGTTGAAACAGAAATGGTCGTACGCAATAAAGGAATTATCAAAAAAAGGCATGGTTTTACAGATCCGTTAATTGTGGAAAGATTTATAGCTGGTTCGAAATGTTTTGTAATGGAAACAAATGATACGAATAATGAACGTTTTACCAAGATATTAGAGTTACTGAGACTTGAACACCTGGATTTTAAAAAGAAAAAGATGATCCACGAAATAGTAAAATATGGAGTTGATAGATTTCATTTGCCGGAAGGAGTATTAGGAGCTACTGATGTAATTATGCACAGGATTCCGGCTACTGATGACCTTCCCGTAAATTCAAAGCAATATTGTTTCCCAGTAAAACATAAAGAAGAAATACAAAGACAAGTAGCTGAATTACTTGATTCTGGTTTGATTATAGAATCAGGGTCACCATACAATACACCTGTATGGGTTGTCCCGAAAAAGCCTGATTCACATGGAAATCCAAGATGGCGAATGGTTCTTGATTTTAGACAACTAAATGACAAAACAATTGGTGACGCATACCCTTTACCAAATATCGTTGATATTTTGGATCAATTGGGTGGTGCTAAATATTTTTCTGTATTTGATCTTGCATCAGGGTTTCACCAAATAAAAATGCATCCGGAGGATCGTCATAAAACGGCATTTACAACACCGTTTGGTCATTATGAATTTATTCGTATGCCAATGGGATTAAAGAATGCACCTCCAACTTTTCAGAGAGCAATGGATATTGTTTTCATGGGATTACAAGGACAAGAAATGTTTATTTATTTGGATGATATAGTTATTCATGCAAAAACTTTAGAGGAACATACCGAAAAATGTTACAAACTAATAGATCGATTGAGAAAAGCTAATTTGAGTTTACAACCGGACAAATGTGAATTTTTAAAAGAAAAAGTAATTTATCTTGGGCATGTTATTAGTGCAGAAGGATTACAACCTGATCCAAAGAAATTAGAAGCAGTTCAAAATTTTCCACAACCTTTGAATATCAAAGGTATTCGACAATTTTTGGGATTGACAGGATATTATCGTAGATTTATTGAAGGATATGCCAAACTAGCAAAACCATTATCAAACCTTTTAAAGAACGATGTGCCATTTTTATGGGAAGAAAGTCAAGAGGAAAGCTTTGAAGAATTAAAAAATAAACTCTGTACAGAGCCAGTATTAATTTTTCCAGATTTTTCAGAACCTTTTATTGTAACAACAGATGCTTCCGGTTATGCAATTGGAGGTATTTTATCACAAGGTATTATTAATAAAGACAGACCGATAGCATACGCTTCACGTACGTTAAATTCAGCCGAAACTAAATATGATACCTATGAGAAAGAAGCATTGGCAATTGTTTATAGTGTCTTGCATTTTAGACCATATTTATACGGAAAAAAGTTTACGCTGGTAACTGATCACAAACCTTTGATGTGGTTTAGGAATTGCCAAGATGGAAATATGAGAGTATTAAGATGGAGATTAAAATTAGCTGAATATGAATATGAAGTCGTTTATAAAGCCGGAAAAACTAATGTAAATGCAGACGACTTATCACGAAATCCTGTGAAAACAAGTGTAGAACCGACAAATGAGGAAATTTTTGTGACAGAAACGGACAAAATAAAAGCAATGACTGATAAAGAAATATATGATTTATTAAAAGAAGAAGAATTAGATTATTTAGACGGAGACAGTGACGAAGAAATACAAATAGACGGAGAAAATCCAGAAGAACAATGGAAACAATCATTGACTATTTCTAAATTAGAGGAAATAAAAGAATCAATTTTACCAATTAAATCTAATTTAGATACAGGAAATATAATATCACATGAAAAACGTCAAACTAGAAGTCAAACTAAAGTACAACAGGAATTAATGAATAAACAAAAACGAGAACCTTTAAAGAAAAACTCACTTGCATTAGAAATTAATAGTCAAACTGAGTCGAATCAAGAAACTGATATTGCGGAAGGAAGTGATTTTGAAAATGAAATGTTACCACATCAAAGAAAATGGAAAACTCAAAAGAAAACTGTTGATAAACCAAAAAGGAAATGGCAAAAGAATCAGAAATATAAAAAGAAAGAAGTAAAATCAGCAGAAATAATTAAACAAAATAAAAGGAAGAATATCAGAAAATGGTCGAATACTGATGAAGACGAAAATAACGAGACAACAGATGATGACGAAATTGCAGATGATAATAACAGTTTGAACAGTGACATGGATAATCAAAATATTAGACATAAAAGTGATAAGGATTCTGTAAAAAGTGACAGTGGTTGTAAAAGTATAAAAGAAGTAACTTTGCCGGGAAATATTATTTAGTCTAAAGATCTTTTCTTCACCCGAAAAGATACTTTAGTATTTTTCATAACAATAGAAGGGGAACCTTTTGATCTTGGTTCACGGAAATTAGTTGATCGTCATGAATTACCGTATTTTTCATAACTTGAATTAGGAAAAGCCAGTATTGAAAAGAGAAAAACAAGATGTTATGTAGGACTGGTTGTGAGTGACAATTCAGGAGAAGGTCAGTCACAAATTTTAAATCACATTAAAAATTCTTTTAAGAGTCTAAAGAGAATAGCCGAAGAAATTGGCTTACAAAGCTTGAGTATTTCGAAAACTGAATATGTTGGTCATGTACCATGGGATACAATTGCTACCGAACTTAGATTAATATTTGCTAAAAGTCCATTAAAAATTCTAGTTTGTCATGAATTAATCAGATATCCAAGTAAAACGGAACGAGAAGGAATAATACAGGAAATGCATAGTACGGCTGTAGGAGGACATAGAGGGATAACGAAAACTTTTAACAGGATCAGACAAAATTATTATTGGGAAAAAATGAAAACAGATATTCAACATTTTATTCAAAGATGTTTACAATGTCAGTTAAAGAAATGTGTGAGAATAAAAACAAAGCAGCCTATGGTTATAACAGATACTCCAGGTACAGCTTTTGAAAAGGTAGCTATGGATATAGTAGGACCTATACCGAAAACTAAACATGGAAACGAATATATTTTGACAATTCAAGATCAATTAACGAAATTTTGTATGGCAATACCGATACCTAATGCAATGTCAGTAATGATAGCGGATGTTTTGGTTAAACGATTTATTTCAATTTTTGGACCTCCTAAAGCCATATTAACTGATCAAGAAAGTAACTTTCTGAGTGGTTTAATTCGCCGTGTTGCTAAAAGATTTAGAATCAAGAAGATAAGAACTACTGCATTTCATCCTCAGTCTAATGGATCACTTGAAAGATCACATCATGCACTTGGGGAATATTTAAAACAATACGTAGACAAAGAATTTGAATGGGACGAATGGGTTGATTTGGCCATTTTCAATTATAATACAAATGTACATGAGGGTACGAGACATACACCTTATGAATTAGTTTTTGGAAAATTAGCAAGAATACCATCGAGTGAACCTTTACAAATAGAGGATAAATTACCGACTTATGACGATTATTTGATTAAATTAGTAACGCAATTACATGAAATTCGGGAAATATGTAGGGATAATTTAATAAACGCAAAGGAAAAGTCAAAATTGATTCATGATCGTAAAATCAATCCGAGAACATTTAAAGTAGGGGATTATGTATTTTTACAACAAGGGCCGAAACCTAAAAAACTGGGAGACCATTATACTGGTCCACACAAAGTAGTGGAAGTATTTGGTAATCATAACGTGAAAATAAAAACTACAAAGAACACTCAAGTTGTACATGCGAATCGATTAAGACATTCACATATTACACCTGAGTAAAAATAAAAGGAATAAGTAATTCTAATATGCAAATTAAATACAGTCGAAGTCCCCATTTCTTGACCAGACGAATGTAGGTCATTCCCACATCTTGATTTCTCCTACAGTCCCCACTTTCGATACGACGTCATATTGTACGCCAGAGACGCGCATGCTCGTGTGAGCACGCGCATGCTCGTGTGAGCACGCGCATGCTCGTGGGAGCGCGCACGCGCTGTTCTGATCTCGGCACACTTGCGCACGCGCCTACAAACTACTGTGTTATAGAGTGGTGCAACCATCAATAGGAGAAGTCAAGATGTGGGAATGGTTGCCATGGTAACCCAGTCAAGATGTGGGAGCGGTCAAGAAATGGGGGGTTAAGAAATGGGGACTTCGACTGTAATGATTGATGTTTTACAGAATATGTCGGGAAACCACAGAAATGGAATAAAAAATGGATATGTTAACGCAAAACGGGATAAAATCTCTGAAAATGCAAATAAAACAAATAAAAAGCAACTCGAAAAGGAAATTTAGAGCAAAAAGCGATTGGTTCTGGTAATCCTGGGTGGAATAATCGCAATGACCCAGGAAAGGAGAGAAGATTTAGATGAATTTGATATTGATGGATTATTATTGCAATTAATTAACGCCCTCATGGAACTAGAGATTAATGTAGATCAACGAATGAAAGAAGGAGAAACGGAGAACGTGGTTTTTCTAATCGTCAGGACCGAACCATTAATTGTTAAAATAAAAATAGGAACGAGAAATTTGATTGAATTGAGAGCGGAAGTAATATATGAAACAGCTCTCGCACTAAAAGACAAATTTAACAATGAATTAAGTAAATAATCGGAACAAGATAATTATAAATGTATATATATATATTCATTCGTTTATTATTTTTATTATAATTTGAACAAAATTGAATATTATTTTGAGAAAAATTATTAAATATATATATTATGAAATTGTATATATATATACTAATTTTCAGAATAGCCGAAACGTGGAATAATGAACAGAATGGAGCTGCAAGGGAGTTAATGGAATCGGGAGAAAACCGAAGACAAAGATTTGGACGATTATCGAAAATTCATAAAATTAAGAGAGATTACGAATCAAAACTTAATGAGGCGATGGGATCAAAAATGTATCTTGGATGTTTAATGCTAGGAAACATTATTTACAAAACTAAAAATTCATTACAAAATATGACTGAAAGGGAATCTCATCTATTGTTTTATCAGTTGAAATCTACGCTGGAAGAATTTGACATTGGATTGTATCAAAAAGCTAGATTAAATGGAAAAATCTCAATTGTTACAATAATGGTTCCAAATGAACCAGTGGAAATAGAAATGGAAAGTGGAGATGAATCCATCGGAATTATTAGGGCAGGGGCCATAAGAGGAATAGCAGGGAAAATGATGATAAGACTCAGAGAAATTGCAGAGGCATTGGAATAAAAAAGGGAAAGGAAATTTGAATTTGAAGTGCCAAATGGTTTTATTATATTAAATAAAATGGGGTACATAAAAGTAAAATTAAAAAAATAATAATAATAATAAATATTTCTTGAATATTTTATTAGTTTAAATTTACTCAATATATATATATATATATATATTGTAACCCGCCTTCCGCGCGTTATTCTTCGGGCGCTCAGCGCGACGAACGATCCTACGGGCGCCAGCCACCTCAAGGTGACCCTCAAAGTCTCCCGACGTTACTCGGGACTAATTCTTAATATTCGCGCACTGAGCCCGGGCAAAACTTTCCGGCTAGCTTTTTCCCAAACCTAAGGTAGAGGGGCGCGTTCTTCCAGGCACGAAACGACAGCTAACACGACAGCTTAAGGCCCGAAGGCCACTGGTCGACAGCTTCTCGCAAAAGGGATAGAATTTAACGCGAACACAATTTACTACGAAGCACAGTATCGGTACTCGGCCAACCCGAAATTCACACGATAACGTAACACTAACTCTAAGAAATATTCGTCGCCACGAGGGGATCAAACCGCACTAATAAATCCTCTGCGACGAGGGAAAACGCACACGATAGTCGAACGATACGATAGCCACGCGAGCCGGTCTTTCACGGCTAATATTCTTTCGGTAGCTTCACACGAGCCGGTCTTTCACGGCCACGCGGACGATGATCATAGTATCGAACGACGGCTCGATCTCTTTACGCGACGTTACGACGTCCCCCTCGCGACGCACGCGTTCAATACGACATTTGACTAAACGTTACCTCATTCACACGACAATTAACCGACGATAATGACCCTCCGGCCCAATACGAAAACACGTGCCTTTCGCACGACACAAAAACGCCAAAAAGGCCGACGCGGCGGCAAAAATCTTAGTTTAACTTCATTTATTCTAATCAAATACTTCGCGCACAGGATCCCGAACACCCTCGATGAATTTACGACAAATTACTCGTGACTCGGCATTTCCGGGGGCGGCACACGGCCAGGATACTCACAGCGCTCTCCGAAGATGGTACGATACCCCAAAAACGTCTTGACGGTAACTCCGGTGGCGGGCGAATAGCTCGGGATCTTGCTCGATATTCGCGAACTCGACGATAACCCTACTCCTGCACCAAGGTGCGACGGCAGCGCCGTCCTCTCCAAAGCACCCAATGAAACTCCTCGGTCGTCCCCACCCCAATGAAAAAGCCGAGAGACACGGCGAGACGGCCGAGCTCCCGCGCGCAATGATCTCCCCTCAGCCCGCGCCCACGGAATGCGCCTCGCGCCCGTGGTACGGCCAACGCCCGCTCGCGCGCTATAGTCAGCCATGCTGGTATTGGCTGAGCCTCGCACTTCTTTGAGCGCGCCAATTTTTGAAGTGCGCACGAACGAATGACGCGACGTGGATCTCGAAAAATCTCAACGACAGCTGCTCAGAGATATTTATGTTTGGACGAGACATCACGACCCGACGACAAGCTCAGGTCCTATGAGTCCCGACCCCCAAATGGCGAGGCAGAATCACCGCAAGGTGGACGGCTTACGACGATCCTCCTCGACTCACTGTGGCGTCCACTCCAACCGCGAGCAGGGTTTTCCCTACCCAAGGCTCCCCTCCGACCTTGAGGCTCGAATGGTGGAGACTTCCGACAGCTTCCAAGCCAGCGATAATCCTTTCCTCAAAATAATGGCAACTTATCCTGAAACAACTTATTACGCAAAACCGACAAAGACGACACAACATAACGATAACGACATTTTCGCCATTCCCCGCTCCGTAAATGCCCATGTAACGGGTGGTCTAAAAACGCCACGTTACAACTCCCCTCTCCCTGGAGAGGCCGAGCAGGCCGGGCCGCCCCGCGTCCCCGAAAATCACACGCGAGTCAAAACAAAATAGATCTTTTTATTCCCCACTTAGGACCACGGCGATCCCACTAACGATTCCGCGAGAGCCACGTGGCGACCTTACAAAAAAAACGAACAATGATAAACTTTTCGAAAGAAAACAAAACCAAAATAATGATAACTTTTCCCAAAGCGTCCCACCGTATCCATGGAGACAATCACGATTTTACTACTATTATTTCTTTTGACAAATTATTACGAATTGGCAAGGTTCTCGGGCAAGAACACACATGTACTATTTCAACGTTATATTCTGTCAGGTACAGCAGTACGGTCAGTCTTGAGACATGGCCATCTTAACGATAGCTCCTCAGTCAAGTTCTTAAAATAAGTACGGTAGCGGCTACGACAGCTACTACTCAGACGTTCGTCTTCCCAGGTGTCCAATCCCCGGAATGTAGGGTCCGGCGCGTCTCCAGATATCCTTATCACGTGGACAGTTCTTCAGGGTATACCCGATCCAACCACAACGGTAGCAATGGTCGTTCCTCGGTAGTTCTGGACAATCACGGCGTCGATGGGGTTTGCCGCAATTCCAACAACCGGGACGGCAACGAAACCCCTGAAGAATCTCGGCCCTCGAGGCCACACCGATGGTTGGGGACTCGAAATGACGGCGCAATGCCTCCCCTCGACCGATGCTTTCCCGTGGAACAAACGAAGACTTGAACGACGACGGCCCCTCCACGGTAACCGGTAATATTTCTGGCTCCGAGATTTCGCCCGGCCCCTCCTCCGGCCGCTCGACAACTTCCTCTTCGTGAATCGTAGTCGCGGGAGATCCCAACGACAGCTCCGCGACGTCATCCGCCGGCACATGAACCGGCGACTGGACGGTAGCTTCTGGCAGCCTCGGCGTCGCGCGCAGTACCCTCTCTGCCTGCACCTGAGTCATGGAGCCGGTGGTGATGACTTCCGGCTTCGTCTGCGTTGACGCGTGCGACGAACTCACCACCGGAACGGAACGCATCGTCTGCGTGCTCACCGATTTAGGTGGATCGGTTTGCACCCCCACGTCCTCGCCTGTCAAGTCCAACGTCTGTATCCCGACATGGCCTGAATCGATGTCGGCTTGGGTCGCGACGCTTACCAACTCCGGTAGCTTATGCCACATGGCACTATCCGGACTGACCAGCAGTTCCTCACGCACCTTCAGTGCCTTGGAAAGTGATTTCCAGATCCCCGGGTATCTGCGGCCGATCTCCTGGATCTCCTTCTCCCATGGCTGGATATAACACCACCCGCGATCTGGCTCCTTTCGTTCGTCGCTCATCTCGGTAGCTTCGATGACCCTCTAAACGTGGTTGTTACGTCGTTCGTCCCGTAGCTTCTCGTCGTATGTTAGTCAGTCTGTGCGTCAACATAATAATACGATTTAAGATCTTGCACCGAAAACTTACCACATGGAGTATTATTCAAATTTTCTAATTCATACACAACCGGTGACAATATTTTACTAATTCGGAATGGACCATGGAACTTTAGGGCTAACTTTGCAGCGATATTTTGAGATGCCGAAGAGAGTATTCTCTGACGTTTCAGCACTAAATCGCCGACCTTATACCCTACATGACGACGGCGCGCATTATAATAGATAGCTTGACGCTCATACGCTTCTTCTAAATTATGTGAAACCCATTCTTTCATCAAAGCCAATTTCTCCTGTCTGGCCGACCAACTCTCGGGTTGTGACTGTGTTACCTCCAATCTGCCTTCAACCCGTCTCCTCAAAAATTTTTGCGGCTCGGGATTCCTTCCAAAATTTAAATAAGCTGGCGTGAAATTCGTGGAATCGTGATGCGCGGTATTATACGCGAATCTAAACTCGGATAGATGTTTATCCCATTCTCTATGATCTCTTTCCAAAAAGGCTACTATCATGGTCTTGAGCACTCTATTAACGCGTTCCACCGGATTGGATTGTGGATGGTACGGGGGTGTCGTACTATGATGGATTCCGTATTCTTCCGTTAACCCTCTCAACGTCCTATTTACAAATTCCGTACCATTATCGGTAAGGATTACGTGCGGGGTTCCCCAACGCGATATGATTAATTCTTCGAGAGCTTCTTTTATTTTCGCACCGGTAGCTTTCCGTAGTGCGCAACACTCGACCCATTTTGTAAATAAATCTTGCATGACCAAAATATAACAGAACCCTGCTTTACTCGGGGGAAACGGCCCCATAATATCCGCCGCCACCACGGTCCACGGTTGTTCTATAATCCTACGGCCCATGAAACCCGCGGGGCGTGCCTGTTCTACTTTAGTTCGCTGGCACTCCTCACAATTTCTCACGTAATTTACAACGTCTTTATGCATTCCCGGCCAGTAATACGACAGCGACAATCTTCGATACGTTTTATCTATCCCGAGATGGCCAGCTTGGGCTTCTTCATGACATACACTCATAACTTCGTGACGTGAAACCGGTGGTAAAACTAACTTCCATTCATTCAGATCGTCCACGAGAGCAGAGAGCAAAGGATCGGAGCGTCGTTGATACAATTGGTCTCCTACTAGTTTCCAATCTTCCGCGTTATCGGGGTCTTCGAGAACCTCATTCTTGTGGCGTTCATACCACCCTAATTCATCACCGATAGCTGCTATGGTCTCCTCTTGTCCCTCATACATTCTCGACAGCGCATCTGGTACATGGTTTTCGGCACCCTTACGGTGTTTGACGGTAAAATCATATTGTAAGAGGGACAAAGCCCAACGCGCAAGTCGACCAGCGGGGTCTTGTAAATTATGTAGCCACTGTAAACTACTATGATCGGTAATAACGGTAAAATGATATCCTTCGATATAAGGTCTGAACTTTCCCACCGCCCAAATTACAGCTAAACATTCTTGTTCGGTGGTAGTATATTTCCTTTCGGCGCTGCTCAAGGTGCGACTGGCGAAAGCAATCGGATGTTCTTCTCCGTCGATCGTTTGTGTTAGTACTGCGCTGATTCCCACGATGCTCGCATCCGTTTGAATGACGAACGGCACGGTAAAGTCGGGACAAGCTAATGTTGGTGCCGAGCTTAATTTCTCGAGGATGACGGCGAAAGCTGCTTGTTGTTCCTGAGTCCACTCGTAGACTTGATTTTTCTTTAATAACCGTGTAATCGGTTCCGACAGCGAGGCAAAGTTTGGTATAAACCGTCGATACCATGAGGCCATCCCCAAGAACCTGCGTACTGATTTGACGTTGTGCGGCACGGGGTATTCGAGCAACGGCAAGATTTTCTCCGAATCCACCTGAAGACCCTCGTTGTTCACCACGAAGCCGAGATAACGGACCTGGGATTTGCAGAATTCACACTTGGCCGGATTTATTGCCAAGCCTGCGCGAGTGATTTGATCGAACACTCGTTTCAGCCAAACCAAATGATCCTCGAATGTCCTGGTGACGACGATGATATCGTCTAAGTAAGCGAAGACGTGCGGCTCCATCGCAGCTCCCAGTAGACGATCCTGCAGCCGTTGAAAAGTAGCTGGCGCTCCTGTCAAGCCGAACGGCATTCTCAAGAAATGGTAGGCGCCACGTCCCGGCACGGTGAACGCGGTTATCGCGCGGCTATTTTCTTCCAGAGGGATTTGAAAATATGCCTGACTCAAGTCCAAGGTTGAAATGTAACGTGCACTACGTAGTTGGTCCAGGATGTGACTCATGAACGGCAGTGGATATGCGTCCTTCTTTGACACCGCGTTGACTTTTCGGAAGTCCAGACAAAATCGCATTTTGCCATCCGGTTTCCGTACCATTACTATCGGGCTTGACCATTGGCTACTGGATGGCTCGATAATTCCCGCCTCTAACATCCGGTCGACTT
This sequence comes from Alloplasta piceator, assembly GCA_946863875.1. NCBI lineage: Eukaryota > Metazoa > Arthropoda > Insecta > Hymenoptera > Ichneumonidae > Alloplasta > Alloplasta piceator. The sequence continues at coordinate 28,546,042 of OX333079.1, read as the reverse complement.
CCTCATCGATAGCTTCTTGTAAAATCGGCGTGACCCGATGATTCCGCTGTCTAATCGGTGGATTTTCACTGACCTCAATTTTATGTTCAATTAGTGTCGTTAAACCGGGATTTGCGGCGAGCCACGGTAGCTGCTCATCCAAAAATAATTTTAATCGGCCTTTCTCGTCCTCCGTTAAATCCTGAATCCCATAACAATGCTCGGGATCGGTTCCTTTTACGAGGATTTTATCGAACGTGTTCAATTTATTTGGGTTATCGTCAAACCACCACCTTTGTTGCCGAAAACTCACCGAGATGCCAAATATCGCAAGGCTATCCAGGCCTAAGGCCAACGGTAACGCCAAGTTCGGTAAAAGGCGAGCGGTAATCGATCGCATCGTTCCTCGAATTCCAAGCGACACGGTAGCTTCCTCGTCTACGGTAGTAATATTTCCGGTAGCGGTACGCACTGACACAGGTGCGGTTGTTTTACGATTTAATCCGACGCTTTTTATAATGTTCAGCGCTTCCGGCCCTAAAAAGGTACGACTTGCACCGGAATCGACGAGTGCCAATAACCGTTGATCATAGAGGTTGACGGTGAGAAACAATAACGTGCGTGGAAGATCCGAATGCCATGTTGAGCTGCATATTTCCCCGTGATGCCATAATGATTCTACGAGCGCTTTTGGTAGCTCTTCCGGAATCGAATCGCGCTCTATCGACGATTCCCCCGCGAGTTTTTTTCTTGGCATGCGGTGCAGTCCGTGGCTTTCACGCCCTCTGCTCCACACCGGTAGCAGTGGAGGGTCCTTGGTTTCGTACACTTCGCCGAAAGATGTCCTACCTCCTTGCAATTCCAGCATGCGGATTTCGATGTTTTATCCTCGGCTGGCGACGACGGACTGGCTGGAGTTGTCGGATTGGTAAACGGGTTAGTGTTATAATCTCGATTCGGACGAGACCCCGAAGCGATAGCATTGAGAGATTCGGTAGCTTCTTCCGGTACTGACGGAACGATAACCGGGGCTGAATGCTCCGCGGTAGAAAAGCACGCCTCTTTCTTTGGTGGTCGATAGGCCAAATTCGGAAACATTGATTTTTCCGGCACTGGTGGTGGAATGTAGCATTGTTCGGCGGCATAGCTCTTCTCAATCGGCATCACTAAACGCTGAAGTTCTCGCAAATCGGCAGCTTCTGATCTCCGAACGGCCACTTGCAGGCGGGTCAACATTTCCATGCGCGAGCTCGACTTGCTCACGTGCTGCCCAAGGCGGAATTAATTTCCGGAATAATGACCGAAGACTCGTTAAATACGTGGCGACAGGCTCCTGTTGACCTTGCGTCCGTCGAATAATTTCACGCCGCAATCCCAGTTGATAGTTTTGATCGCCGAAACGTCCGCACCATTCCTCCACGAACTCGTCCCAAGTCTGCCACGAGTCGCGTTCATTACGGAACCATTCCAGAGCGGTACCCGATAGGAAAAATGCCAGGCTTTTTAAAATCGACTCATCAGCGACCGGCGATAATCCGCGACCTTCTTCTATCTGCCCCAGGAGTTCTTCGGCGTCCTCGCCGGGAGCACCCGAAAACTTCAAATTCCATCGTCTCATCACGTTATACACGGCCATTGTTTGGTTGGACCATGCTCCTCGTGACTCGATGGGTTCGGCCATCATTGATTGGTGATAATTCGCTGATCTGGAGGTCCGAGGTCTTGCTCCTCCGTGATTTGCGGAGATCGATAAGTCCTCCCTTAACGTACGATAGTTACGATATCCATCCAAGCTCGGAGCAGCCGGAAACTCAGCTGACTCGTGATCGAGTCGCGATGACGACAACGGTAGCCTCTCATCAATTGCCGGCAGACGCCCATCCCCAGGTGCCGGTAATCCCTCATTCCAATTAAAAGCGCGGTTGCCCTGGTTTAACGGCAACGCCGCGGCTCCTTGTGACGTCTCAAGTTCTGAACTTCTCCCCACTCCACTGTCGTATCCCGGTCGTGGTGTCGGTGCGGAGTTATTACTTGCGTCTCGCACATGTGCGCGAAACCGCAATAAGCGTTGACGGAGAGTCGGGGTTGTCCCTTCCTCGGATAATTCAGCCTTTCGTATTTCTTTTAATAAATCGTCCGATGTTAGCGCATATACCCATGCATCCTCGGGGTTAGTCGTGTTTAGTGACATGGCGACTTTATTCCTTTATTGTCGGTACAGGTACCGGACGACAACGATCACGCTCGACGTAGTACGATCTTATCCTCTAGGCGGTTGATCACGCAACGCACGTCACTCGGTAACGATCGCGAAATTATTGACTAATAATTAGACCAATCACTTGCCTCGATACTTAATTTTGAGTTCTTATACAGAACTATTCAAGAGCGTCAATTATTTCACACGACAGCATCAACGAGGATGATACGGTAGCTCGACAAGGGTTTACGACAGCAACACGTTATTAAATCGGTAACTTTACCCGATGGTATGGCGGCGCGGTAACAATCGAGAAAAAAACAAAAAAACAAAACAAAACAAAAAAATTAATAATATAGTACTTAGTCGGTAACACTACTAAAAAAACGAAAAATTAATACTACCAAACAATACTGCGAAACAATATTAATTTAGAATGATGATCATTACGAAGCTGAAATACTAGCCTGAGTTGTTAATAATACTTAACAAGAATTAGACGAACGGTGACAATAGTAATAATTTCTCTCCCGATAAAGAGAATTCCGAAGACGATAACAGTATTAACTAACGATAACATAAAAAAAAATATAAACAGTAATTCTACTGTAATCCAGCCAAGAAAAATTTTGGAAGTTTGACACAGGCACTGGTACTACTAATAAACCAGGCCCGGGAAATAACGCTATTAATTATAATAAGAATACGGAAGTTTTGGAAAAGTATAACCACGGAAAATTAATATGAAGTTCGAAGTACAATAATAATTCTAAGATATACGATAGTATTGAGGTTTTCGAAGCTTATACTAATAACGGAAAGTAATCAGGGACCGAAGATTGGATGATAATTATAATGTTCGATGATAATACTCAGTAAGAATTGCGGCAAGTTGTTTATAATGGACAATGATAATAAACGAGAATTTTGAAGAATTAGTTATAATTGATAGTAATAATACGTGAGAATTTCAAAAAAAATTATTTATAATTTCATAATGATAATAATTAAGAAGGTTGGAACAATTAATGAATTTGATAATGATAATAAATCAGAATGTTGAAGAATTAATTTTGATTTAATAAGGATAATAAATGAAAATTTTGCAGTATTATTTATAGTGAATAATGATAATACATAAGGATTTTGGAGAAGTAATTATAATTGATAATGATACTAGCCGAGAATCTTGGAACAATTAATTAATATGATAATGATAATAAAGGGGGAATTTCGCAGAATAAATTTTGATTTAATATTGATAATAATTGAGACTTTCGAAGAATATTTATAATTTCTAATGATAATAACTGAGAACTCTGAAGAAGTGTAAATAATAACAGGGATTACTATATTTAATACTTTTCATATGATACGATTAATCGAAGATAATAATAGCTACAATTGCCGAGGTCATTTCGAAATAAATGTAGAACGACCAAGCCAAAAAAATGCAATAATAATAATAACACCGTTTCGATCACGCGACCGAATATTACGGAATTTATTCGGGATTATTTCGATACCGTCGTAATATGTTTTCGCAGTTACTAGGCGAGAATATTATTTCGCTGAAACGTGAATTTTCGTCGCAACAACGTATTTCGTCAAGGCTAATCCTTTGTTTTGAATTTGACGAAGCTCTCGTAGACCAATGTATATCTTTCTTTCTCTCTTTTTTTTTCTTCCCCGCTCTCTCTCCCGCGAGACGACGCGTACGAGCCCGAGTGAATATGCTCGGACGCAACGAAAAAGAAAAACAAGAAAAATAATTCGACGATTATTCCACCGATTTCGTGAACGGAATTACTCATTCATTCCTTAAATAAAATAATTCGACGTACGTTTTAAATAAATTAACTTTACTCGAATCTGAATTTGACGACAAAAAGAAAACACAAAACTCTAAATTAAATAATATTTTCTTCTTCAATACTAAATGCGCCAAGTTCTTCCTAAATTTTTCCTTATCTTACACGCTCGAATCTCAACCGACATTTAATTTTTCGCAAATCCAAAATTTTTCACACAAGTCCCAAAAATTTTGACACCAATTCAAACCGAAATTTAATTTTACACAAATCGAAAATGTTCCGACACGAATCTCAATCTACACGAGTATCGACACTGTCGCGAAACTTTTACGAGAAACTTTATTCATGAGCCCCACGTCGGGCGCCATTTTGTAACCCGCCTTCCGCGCGTTATTCTTCGGGCGCTCAGCGCGACGAACGATCCTACGGGCGCCAGCCACCTCAAGGTGACCCTCAAAGTCTCCCGACGTTACTCGGGACTAATTCTTAATATTCGCGCACTGAGCCCGGGCAAAACTTTCCGGCTAGCTTTTTCCCAAACCTAAGGTAGAGGGGCGCGTTCTTCCAGGCACGAAACGACAGCTAACACGACAGCTTAAGGCCCGAAGGCCACTGGTCGACAGCTTCTCGCAAAAGGGATAGAATTTAACGCGAACACAATTTACTACGAAGCACAGTATCGATACTCGGCCAACCCGAAATTCACACGATAACGTAACACTAACTCTAAGAAATATTCGTCGCCACGAGGGGATCAAACCGCACTAATAAATCCTCTGCGACGAGGGAAAACGCACACGATAGTCGAACGATACGATAGCCACGCGAGCCGGTCTTTCACGGCTAATATTCTTTCGGTAGCTTCACACGAGCCGGTCTTTCACGGCCACGCGGACGATGATCATAGTATCGAACGACGGCTCGATCTCTTTACGCGACGTTACGACGTCCCCCTCGCGACGCACGCGTTCAATACGACATTCAACTAAACGTTACCTAATTCACACGATAATTAACCGACGATAATGACCCTCCGGCCCAATACGAAAACACGTGCCTTTCGCACGACACAAAAACGCCAAAAAAGGCCGACGCGGCGGCAAAAATCTTAGTTTAACTTCATTTATTCTAATCAAATACTTCGCGCACAGGATCCCGAACACCCTCGATGAATTTACGACAAATTACTCGTGACTCGGCATTTCCGGGGGCGGCACACGGCCAGGATACTCACAGCGCTCTCCGAAGATGGTACGATACCCCAAAAACGTCTTGACGGTAACTCCGGCGGCGGGCGAATAGCTCGGGATCTTGCTCGATATTCGCGAACTCGACGATAACCCTACTCCTGCACCAAGGTGCGACGGCAGCGCCGTCCTCTCCAAAGCACCCAATGAAACTCCTCGGTCGTCCCCACCCCAATGAAAAAGCCGGGAGACACGGCGAGACGGCCGAGCTCCCGCGCGCAATGATCTCCCCTCAGCCCGCGCCCACGGAATGCGCCTCGCGCCCGTGGTACGGCCAACGCCCGCTCGCGCGCTATAGTCAGCCATGCTGGTATTGGCTGAGCCTCGCACTTCTTTGAGCGCGCCAATTTTTGAAGTGCGCACGAACGAATGACGCGACGTGGATCTCGAAAAATCTCAACGACAGCTGCTCAGAGATATTTATGTTTGGACGAGACATCACGACCCGACGACAAGCTCAGGTCCTATGAGTCCCGACCCCCAAATGGCGAGGCAGAATCACCGCAAGGTGGACGGCTTACGACGATCCTCCTCGACTCATGGTGGCGTCCACTCCAACCGCGAGCAGGGTTTTCCCTACCCAAGGCTCCCCTCCGACCTTGAGGCTCGAATGGTGGAGACTTCCGACAGCTTCCAAGCCAGCGATAATCCTTTCCTCAAAATAATGGCAACTTATCCTGAAACAACTTATTACGCAAAACCGACAAAGACGACACAACATAACGATAACGACATTTTCGCCATTCCCCGCTCCGTAAATGCCCATGTAACGGGTGGTCTAAAAACGCCACGTTACAATATATATTGAGACGGCCCTGGCAAGCCAGGGCGCCCAAAGCGCAAGCGACGGCCCTCATCATCATGAAAAAAAGCACGAGATCCAGCATCCAATGAGCAACAAGCCGCGGAATGGCGACACGAAGCACCAATCCGGAAGACAGCGACGTCACCTAGCACGAATCCGGACCTCGGAAAACCCACGCGATCTGAAAAGGCAAATCAGGAAATATTAAAAATACGAAATACACACCAAACACTAACACAATGACGAGGACGGAACGACCAATGAGGAAAAACGAGCATCGGGGAAAACGGGTATAAAAAGGCGACCAAAACCGAGGGAAGGCACTCGAGATCGAGCCACACGACGAAGCTATCCTCTGGCCTCAGGTAGGGGGATAGTCTGGAAGTAGGCGGAATCCAAAAGAAAAAAGGAGAAAAGTCGCTGCGAAAGCGAACAGGAGAGGCGAGAGGATCCCGGCGCAAACGTATGCAGCGAGAAGGAGAGGAGGGGAGAGACGACACGTCACGACATACACACACACTATCAAAAAAAAATCACTAGGCCGATTTCAAGCCCAAGGGAACAATTTGGGGATAGTAAAACTACACGAACACACAGCGGAGACGAGCCTGAACAAAGTAAAAATCCCTCTGGTCGGGGAACGGAGCGTGAGCCACGAAATCACGGCCTTAACGGGAGCAAGGGACACACACACGCACTACCACACATCGACGGCCACCCGCAAGGGCCATACGTCGACACCACACACAAAGGACGAAGAAAACGGGCATCGGCGACGTCCACGGCTGTCCACGAGAAGCCAGACACACACACGGCCGACATTTATTACAAGAATACACAAAAATACACTAAATAAACCCGAAAAACACACCAAAAGGCGACGACGCGAGAAAGCACGCCGTCACCACACCACGCACCGCCGCCATCTTGTGCCGAGTATTCGGAAATCGATCAAGCATCGACCACATCGATCCAGTGGGAACCACAGGGAGAGCGTTGGCCAATCAGAGCAACGCGACAGTAAGGAACGGTGGAACGAGGGAGAACAGCAAGGCGCACTCCCCCCCACCACGCAGCCCGCTCTAACGGAGAGCATAGAGAGAGTGCCCGTGAACCGGAGCCCGCGCGCACAGCACGAGAGCGCGGCCAACCCATACGCCGCGAGAGCGTGAGCAACCCCCACCACGCAGCCCGCTCTAACGGAGAGCATAGAGAGCGCGCCCGTAAACCAGAGCCCGCGCGCACAGCACGAGAGCGCGGCCAACCCATACGCCGCGAGAGCGCGAGCAACCCCCACCAAGCAGCCGACATTCGCGAGAAGCTGAGCGAGAGGATCACGAACGAGAGAGGGCAGCAGTGTACAACGGCCAGCCAACCACAACACCAAGCCACAAGCCCGCCAAAATACTATTATTTCGAATCAAACTATTGAACATACGACTTCGAAACTTGTACAGAAACAAATAAATAATCAAAACAGATCAGTTTAAGTCAGAAAATAAATAAATTTGGGAACTTGGGGAGTTTCACCCTAAACTTGGTCTATCACGCTTTATTTTCGAGTCGGGATCCGAATCCTGGCGGTACGTCATCGCACTATCGCATAAATTAATGCTAACGATATTCGCTACCGTTACAATATACAGCCTGTGTACGATCGAGCTAACTCCGAAGGATGCAATCATCCCTTGATTGATATCGATGTCGATGACTGAATGAGATCATCATTCAAAATTTTTTTTAATTTCAATAGCATTCACGTTGAATGGTTCATCTCCACATAATGGTATGAATGTGCATATCGGTTTCTCGCTTATTCCTCTTGCAGCTGCTATTTATCCCTGAATTGATGTAGAAATTGTCATAACGTTTTTTCGCTAGGCGCAACGACGGAACGGCAATACTGCTTATTCGGAGGGGTTAAAGCAACGATCGTGATTGGGCGATATCATTTTCCACAAAATTCAAATATTTAAATAAGAAATTCAGATATTTCGATGAAAACTCCAATATTTCTGATATTATCGTCGTTCTTGATTTCATCTTAAATGATTGTGCGAATGTATACTTTGTTTTTTCGCTACGGGAAAACACGAACCATCGACCATGCTGACTATGAGGGATGAAATCGACGTTCAAGATTGGACGACATCATTTTTTATAATTTTCTAATCGTTCTGATACCATTCACGTTATACCATCGTCTAACACCAACGGACAAAATAAACTTCCAAGATTGAACGATTTTATTTTTGAAAAGTTATGAGAATATTTAGTCCCATTCACATGGTTGTTTTCATTTCCGAATAGTTGTATTAACGTGCATGTAGTTTTCGCGTTAGAAACAAATACGGACTACTAACGGTCCTACTCGAAGAAATAAAATCAACGTCCGTGATTGAACAGTATCATTTTGTAGAATTTTTGAATATTTTGTATACCATTTTCGTAATTGATGTCAGCCTCCAATTGTTTGCACCAAAATCCTCGTCTACTTCTCCGTACGCGCGACGATAGATCATCGGAAATGCTAATTTCAACGGATGAAATAAACAGTCTTGATTCGACGAAATAATTTTTTCAAAACTTTTGAAATTTTTTAAAATCATTTACGTGGTTGATTTTAGCTTCGACAAATTGTGGGAACGTTTCAAGTTTTCTCGCGACGCGCGACGACGGGCGACCAATACTGCTAACTTGAAGAGACCAAATCATCGTCCGATATTAGACGCAATGATGTTTCACAACTTTCAGAAATTTTTAATATCGATTCCGCGATTAACTTTATCCGCGAATAGCACGTTGCACAAAAGTCGACGTCGTTTTCTGGTGAACGCGACGACGGATCGTCCATTGTGCTAACTCCAATGGATGAAATCAACATCCAAGATTCAACGAGATCATTATTTTTTTTAAACTTTTAAATATTTTTTATAGCGCTCAATTGGTTTCACGAAAACTCATGTCGTTTTTCTCGCTAGGCACGACGACGGATTATCGATGATGCTATATCCAACGGATACAATCAGCATCCGTTGATGAACGAGATCATTTTACACCATTTTTGAAAATTGTCGATATTATTCACGTGGTTGATTTCATCTCCGAATAGCTGTACGATCGTTTATGCTTATCACGCTAGGTAAGACGACGAACCATCAATACTGCTGACTCGGAAGAATTACATAAAAGTACGTGATTGGAATAAATCATTTTCCACAACGTTTCGGAATTTTCATAATATTTTCAGGGTTAATTCTATTCCCAAATAGTTGCACGAAAGTCGACATCGTTTTCTCGCTAAATGCAACAACGGATTTTCGATTGTGCTAACTCCAACGGGTGAAATCAACACCCGAGATTGATAAAGATCACCATTTAGAGTAGTGAAAAATTTGTTAAACCATTCTCGTAGTAGATTTCGGCCCCCAGGCTGCACAAACATCCACTTTCCTGTCTCGCTTCCTGCGACGCCGGATCATCGATGATGTTAACTCCAACGGATGAAATCAACATCCGTTGATGAATAAGATAGTTTTTTACAATTTTCAAAAATTACTGATATTGTTCGCGTAGTTGCTTTCATCTCTGAAAAGTTTTACGGACGTTTGTTTTTCTCATTAATATTTCAATTTTTCAAACTACTTCCAGTTTTACGAACCGGAAGTAGTCTTGGTCGAGCCTGTATCGAACAATTTTTCAGAGCACACGGTGATGAAATCGAGACCGGAAGTTCGAAAATATTGTCTCACACGGTGTGCTTAACGATATAAAATTCGAAGAAATTTCGATTTTATCCCCACAAGCGGACGGTAAACGAACCGGAAGTAGTCTTGGTCGAGATTCTATCGGACAATTCTGGAATAAAATCGAGATCGAGAATTCAAGAATATTGTCTCAAACGGTGTGTCCAACGATAGAAAATTTGTAGAAACTTCAATATCATCCCTATGAGGGGGATGAACGATCCGGAAGTAGTATTGGCCAGGTATGTGAAAAAAAATTTAGCAGAGTTAACAGTGATGCAATCGAAATTGAAACTGCGAAGACATTGATTCATACGGTGTGCTCAACGATATAAAATTCGTAGAAATTTCGATTTCATCCCTATAATGGGAGGGTGAACGATCCAAAAGTAATCTTGGTCGAGCCTGTATCAAACAATTCTAGAAAGCACACAGTGATGAAATCGGTACCAGAAATTCGAAAATATTGTCTCACACGATGTGCTCAACGATATAAAATTCGTAGAAATTTCGATTTCATCCCCACAAGGGGACAGTGAACGAACCGGAAGTAGGCTTGATCGAGCCCGTATCGAAAAATTCTGCTAAGCACACAGTGATGAAATCGGGACCGGAAGTTCGAAAATATTGTCTCACACGGTATGCTCAACGATATAACATTCGTAGAAATTTCGATTTTATCCCCACAAGCGGACAGTGACCGAACCGGAAGTAGTCTTGGTCGAGCCGGTATCGAACAATTCTGGAGAGCGCACAGTGATGAAATCGAGACCGGAAATTCGAAAATATTGTGTCACGAGGTGTTTTCAACGATACGAAATTCGTAGTAATTTCGATTTCATCCCTACAAGGGGACGGTGAACGAACCGGAAGTAGTCTTGATCGAGCGTGTATCGAATAATTCTGCTGAGCACACAGTGATGAAATCGAGACCGGAAATTCGAAAATATAGTCTCACACAGTGTGCTCAACGATATAAAATTCGTAGAAATTTCGATTTTATCCCCACAAGCGGACGGTGACCGAATCGGAAGTAGTCTTGGTCGAGCCGGTATCGAACAATTCTGGAGAGCGCACAGTGATGGAATCGAGACCGGAAATTCGAAAATATTGTCTCACACGGTGTTTTTAACGATACAAAATTCGTAGTAATTTCGATTTCATCCCCACAAGGGGACGGTGAACGAACCGGAAGTAGTCTTGATCGAGCGTGTATCGAATAATTCTGCTGAGCACACAGTGATGAAATCGAGACCGGAAATTCGAAAATATTGTCTCACACAGTGTGCTCAACGATATAAAATTCGTAGAAATTTCGATTTTATCCCCACAAGCGGACGGTGACCGAATCGGAAGTAGTCTTGGTCGAGCCGGTATCGAACAATTCTGGAGAGCGCACAGTGATGAAATCGAGACCGGAAATTCGAAAATATTGTCTCACACGGTGTTTTTAACGATATAAAACTCGTAGAAATTTCGATTTCATCCCCACAAGGGGACGGTGAACGAAACGGCAGTAGTCTTGGTCGAGCCTGTATCGCACAATTTTTCAGAGCTTACAGTGATGGAATCGGTACCGGAAATTTAAAAATATTGTCTCACGCGGTGTGCACAACGATATAAAATTCGTAGTCATTTTGATTCCATCCTTACAAGGGGACGGTGAACGAACCGGAAGCGGAAGTAGTCTTGATTGAGCCCGTAACGAATAATTCTGCTGAGCACAAAGTGATGAAATCAGGACCAGAAATTCGAAAATATTGTCTCACACGGTGTGCTCAACGATATAAAATTCGTAGAAATTTTGATTTTATCCCCACAATGGGACGGTGAACGAACCGGAAGTAGTCTTGGTCGAGCCTGTATCAAACTATTCTTTATAGCACACAGTGATGAAATCATGACTGGAAGTTCGGAAACATTGTCTCACACGGTGTGCTCAACGATATAAAATTCGTAGGAATTTCGATTTCATCCCCACGAGGGTACGCTGAACGAACCAGAAGTAGTCTTGAGCGAGCCTGTATCGAATAATTCTGCTGAGCTCACAGTGATGAAATCGGGACCGGAAGTTCGAAAATATTGTCTCACACGGTGTGCTCAACGATATCAAATTCGTAGAAATTTCGATTTTATTCCCACAAGCGGACGGTGAACGAACTGGAAGTAGTTTTGGTCGAGCCTGTATCGAATAATTCTGCTGAGCACACAGTAATGAAATTATGACCGAAAATTCGAAACCGTTGTCTCACACGGTGTGCTCAACGATGTAAAATTCGTAGAAATTTCGATTTCATCCCCATAACGGGAGGGTGAACGATCCGGGAGTAGTCTTGGTCGAGCCTGTATCAAACAATTTTTCAGAGTACACAGTGATGAAATCGAAAATATTGTCTCACACGGTGTGCTTAACGATTTAAAATTCGTAGTAATTTCGATTTTATCCCCACAAGCGGATGGTGAACGAGCCGGAAGTAGTTTTCGAATAATTCTGCTGAGCACAAAGTAATAAAATCGGGACCGGAAATTCAAAAACATTGTCTCACATGATGTGCTCATCGATATAAAATTCGTAGAACTTTCGATTTCACCCCCACAAGGGGACGGTGAACGAACCGGTAGTAGTCTTGGTCGAGCCTGTATCGAACTATTTTTCAGAGCACGCAGTGATGAAATCGGGACCGGAAATTCGAAAATATTGTCTCACACCGTGTGCTCAACGATATAAAATTCGTAGAAGTTCCTATTTCATCTCCACAAGCAGACGGTGAACGAACCAGAAGTGGTCTTGGTCGAGCCTGTATCGAACAATACTGGAGAGCACACAATGATGAAATCGGGACCGGAAATTCGTAAATATTGTCTCACACGGTGTGCTTAACGGTATAAAATACGTAGAAATTTCAATTTCATCCGTACAAGGGGAAGGTGAACGAACCGGAAGTAGTCTTGATCGAGCCTGTATCGAATAATTCTGCTGAGCACACAGTGATGAAATCGGGACCAGAAGTTCGAAAATATTGTCTTACACGGTGTGCTCAACGATATAAAATTCGTAGAAATGTCGATTTTATCCTCACAAAGAGACGGTGAACGAACCGGAAGTAGTCTTGTTCGAGCCTGTATCGAACAATTTTGGAGAGCACACATTCTTGAAATCGGTACAGGAAATTCGAAAATATTGTCTCACACGGTGTGCTTAACCATATAAAATTCGTAGTAATTTCGAAAAATCTCTACAAGGGGACGGTGAACGAACCGGAAGTAGTCTTGATCGAGCGTGTATCGAAAAATTCTGCTGAGCACACAGTCATCAAATTGGGACCGGAAGTTCGAAAATATTGTCTTACACGGTGTGCTCGACGAGATAAAATTTGTAAAAATTTCGATTTCATCGCCACAAGGGGACGGTGAACGAACCGGAAGTAGTCTTGGTCGAGTCTGTATCGCACAATTTTTCAGAGCACACGAAGATAAAATCGGGAATGGGAATTCGAAAATATTGTCTCACGAGGTGTGCTCAACGATATAAAATTCGTAGAAGTTTCGATTTCATCCCCACAAGCGGACGTTTAACGAACCGGAAGTAGTCTTGGTCGAGCTTGTATCGCACAATTTTTCAGAGCACACAGTGGCAAAATCGGTACCGGAAATTCAAAAATATTGTCTCACACGGTCTGCTCAACGATATAAAATTCTTGGGAATTTCGAATTCATCCCTACGAGGGGACGGTGAACGAACCGGCAGTAGTCTTGGTCGAGCCTGTAACGAATAATTCTGCTGAGCACACAGTGATGAAATCGGGACCGGAAATTCGAAAATATTGTTTCACACGGTGTGCTCAACGATACAAAATTCGTAGAAATTTCGATTTCATTCCCACAAGGGGACTGTCAACGAACCGGAAGAAGTCTCAATTGAGCCTGTATCGAATAATTCTGCTGAGCACACAGTGATGAAATCAGGACCGGAAGTTCGAAAATATTGTCTCACACGGTATGCTTAACGATATAAAATTCGGAGAAATTTCGATTTTATCCTCACAAGCGGACGGTGAACGAACCGGAAGTAGTTTTGGTCGAGCCTGTATCGAATAATTCTGCTGAGCACACAGTAATTAAATCGGGACCGGAAATTCAAAAACATTGTCTCACACGGTGTGATCAACGATGTAAAATTCGTAGAAATTTCGATTTTATCCCCATACCGGGAGCGTGAACGATCCGGAAGTAGTCTTGGCCGAGCCTGTATCAAACAATTTTTTAGAGCACACAGTGATGAAATCAGGACCGGAAATTCGAAAATATTGTCTTACACGGTGTGCTCAACGATATAAAATTCGTAGTATTTTCGATTTTATCCCCACAAGTGGATGGTGAACGAGCCGGAAGTAGTTTTGGTCGAGCCTGTATCGAATAATTCTGCTGAGCACACAGTAATGAAATCGGGACCGGAAATTCGAAAACATTGTCTCACACGGTGTGCTCAACGATTTCAAATTCGTAGAAATTTTGATTTCATCCCCATAACGGGAGGGTGAACGATTCGGAAGTAGTCTTGGCCGAGCCTGTATCAAACAATTTTTCAGAGCCCACAGGGATGAAATCAGGACCGGAAATTCGAAAATATAGTTTCACACGGTGTGCTCAACGATATAAAATTCGTAGTATTTTCGATTTCATCCCTATAAGTGGAAGGTCAACGAACCGGAAGTAGTCTTGATCAAGCCTGTATCGAATAATTTCGCTGAGGACACGATGATGAAATCGGGATCGGAAATTTGAAAATATTGTCTCACACGGTGTGCTCAATGATATACAATTCGTAGAAATTCCGATTTCATCCCCACAAGGGGATGGTGAACGAACCGGAAGTAGTCTCGGTCGAGCCTGTGTCGAACTATTTTCCAGAGCACACAGTGATGAAATCGGGACAGGAAATTCGAAAATATTATCTCACACGGTGTGTTAAACGATATAAAATTTGTTAAAATTGCGATTTCATCCTCACAAGGGGACGGTGAACGAACCGGACGTACTCTTGGTCGAGCCTGTATCGAACAATTTCCCAGAGCACACAGTGCTGGAATCGGGACCGGAAATTCGAAAACATTCTCTGAGACGCCATGCTTAACGATATAAAATTCGTAGAAATTTCGATTTCATCCCCACAACTGGACAGTGAACGAGCCGGATGTACTCTTGGTCGAGCCTGTATCGAAAAATTCTGCAGAGCACACAGTGATGAAATCAGGACCGGAAATTCGAAAATCTTGTCTCATACGGTGTATTCAACAATATAAAATTTGTAGAAATTTCGATCTTATCCTTATTATTGGGTTGGACGATCCCGATTTGCCAGATTTTTTGCAAAAGTCTCGGCAAGAGTCTTGGCGCGAGTCTCGGCGATGTCTCGAATAAGCACGTTTTCAAGCCTTTCGTCAGACTTGCCGAAAACGAACAGATTATAGTTCTCGCTTGATAAAATTCGTTTAAAATTGGTTCAAATAAAACATCAAAAAGTTCAGTGGAGACAGTCTAAAAATTCGATAAGAAATGCAATTGATTTTGTCAACTGTCATATATCTGTGGCTTTCCGGCAGAAGGAGTCAAGTCTTTTTTTTCGAAAACTGAGTTAACAACGGAATCCAGTTTATTGTTATGTCTACTTTTATCTCAGACATCCGTTATGCAGGTTTATTCGATTTGATAAGAGCTGCAGCCAAATTTCATAACCAGTTGAGTCCAAATATCCCGGCATAACGAGTTAAGTTCAAAGATCCCGGTATAACAAGTTAACTCCGCATGGAGTATGATAATTAGTGATAGGGGAGACCGAGGAGGGTTGTGACAGAGGAGAGTTGTGACAAAGCCGATTTCCAAGCCCCTGTGACCATTAAAAACTGGAAACTTTGCAGATTTATTAATTTGTCAACTCCCCTTTAAATGTAACTCGCGCCGCTGGTCCACGGAAGTCGGTTGTGTTTTTACGACGGTAGCGTCAAAAAAATAGCCAAAGGTTAGTTTTTGACCAATTTTACGATATCCTATTCCTCGATGGGTTTTACGTTAGAGTTATTGCGATATTGTGTCTCATGTGCATAGACTGTTCAAGTTTCATGGCATGTTTTTGGTTTTTTTTTGTTTTGTTACGTATTTGAGGGTTGAGAATTATTATTCGGAATAAAGCACTATAGGAGAGTTGTGACAAGCTGTCACAACTCTCCTATTTTGATTTTTTCTTGCAAAAATGTTTCGTTGTGCGATTTTACATGTCGATTTATTATTTATTTCTTTCAGATTTCGCAAAATTTTTCAGAATTTTCATAATTTTACAGAATTTTTCAGAAAGGTTAATGAATGCAATAAAATTGAAGTAATACGTATTATTAATATAAAAGTCATTCTTATTCACCAATAGTGGCGTTTAATTGAGTTTCTTTCGTTATAACCATCAAATACGTGGCTGTCACAACTTACCTCAGTCCTAGGAGAGTTGTGACATGGAAAGTTGCTTCAGTTTTCATCAATTTTCGCATGGACCCTCATTACTTTTATTTATTTTTACATCTGTTTCACAAAGTGCATAGAACAGGCTATATGAAGATGCAAAGTTAAGAGCTTTTTATGTGCTTTTGGACCGTTTGAAATAAAACCTCAAAATCTGAACAAAAATGATTTTATTCGACTTTTGAAAATTTTTCGGTTTTTCGAAATTCAGAAAGATAGGTTTATTCAAAATCTAATGATATATGAATTGAGTGCTTTTCAAGTGCGTTCAAACGTTGCAAAAAAATCGAAAATCCAACTGGAAGTATTTATTGCCAATTTTGGAATATGTTGAGACTTTTCGATTTTTGAAAAAATACATAGATTCGAAATATGACGCTATACGAATTAGGTGCTATTTGAGTGCTCTCGAACCATGTGCAAGAAAACTCAAAAATTAAACCGGAAGTATGTTTTTTCGATTTTTAAATATTTTTAGACTTTTCGAAATTTGAAAAAGTACATGCACTTGAAATCTAAGATCGTAGGAATTAATTGCTTTTTATGTACTTTTGGACCGTATAAAATAAAACCCCAAAATCCGAACGTAAATAATTTTATTCGACTTTTGAGATTTTTTCGGTTTTTCTAAATTCGAAAAAATGGGTCAATTTCAAATCTAATGCTATAAAAATTAAGTGATTTTTGAGTGCTTGTGAACAATGCAACAATAAAAATTCCAAAATCCAACCAGAAGTATTTTTTTCCGATCTTGGGAAATGTTGAGACTTTTCGACATTTAAAAAAGTACATAGATTCGAAATATAAGGCTATAGGAATTGGGTGCTATTTAGGTGCACTCAAACCATGTACATGTAATCTCAAAAATCCTACCGGAAGTACGTTTTTTTTATTTTGGAATTTTTTTCAGACTTTTCGAAATTTGAAAAAGTACATAAATTGAAAAACTAATGCTACAGGAATTAGGTGCCATTTATGTGCTCATGAAGCGTACAAAAGTAGACCTGAAAATCCAACCAGAAGTTTTTTTTTCGTTATCTACTCTGCTAGCTTATCAACAAGCTATAGCAGACTCATCGATAGGCAACACTGTAAAAAATCTAAGAGCATAGGAATTATGAGCTTTTTATGTGCTTTTGGCCCGTTTAAAGTAAAGCCCCAAAATCTGAACGGAAATGATTCTATTCGACTTTTCAAAATTTTTCGCTTTTTCGAAATTCAGAAAAATAGGTTTATTCAAAATCTAATGCTATATGAATTAAGTGCTTTTCAAGTGCGTTCAAACGTTGCGAAAAAATCAAAAATCCAACCGGAAGTATTTATTGCCAATTTTGGAATATGTTGAGACTTTTCGACTTTTGAAAAAATACATAGATTCGAAATATGACGATATACGAAATAGGTGCTATTTAGGTGCTTTCGAACCATGCGCAAGAAAACTCAAAAATCCAACTGGAAGTATGATTTTGCGATTTTTTAATATTTTCAGACTTTTCGAAATTTGAACAAGTACATGCATTTGAAATCTAAGATTATAGGAATTAATTGCTTGTGATGTACTTTTGGACCGTATAAAATAAAACCCCAAAATCCGAACAGAAATAATTTTATTCGACTTTTGACATTTTTTCGGTTTTTCGCAATTCGAAAACATGGGTCGATTTCAAATCTAATTCTATTATGATTAAGTGATTTTCGAGTGCTTGTGACCGTTGCAAAAAAAATTCAAAAATCCAACTAGAAGTATTTTTTTGAAATCTTGGAAAATGTTGACTTTTCGACATTTAAAAAAATACATAGATTCGAAATATAACGCTATAGGAATTAGGTGCTATTTAGGTGCACTCAAACCATGTACACGTAAACTGAAAAATCCCACCGGAAATGTGTTTTTTCGATTTTGGAAAATTTTCAGACTTTTCGAAATTTGCAAAAGTACCTTAATTAAAAAACTAATACTACAGAAATTAGGTGCTATTCATGTGCTCTTGAACCGTACAAAAGTAGACCTGAAACCCACCCGGAAGTTTTTTTTTTCGTTTTCTGCTCTGCTAGCTTATCAACAACCCGTGCGTGAATTTGATTGAGGCCCCGACTAGGCCCCGATCGGTTTTCCCTAACTTACTTCGGGCCCTTTTCTGGAAGCCCAACAGGGCCCCTGAATGGACGGTCACGCTTTTTCGACAAGGGCCTTAGAAGGTTGTCAAATGAGGGCCTTTACAACCGCCTTACGTCCGCCATGTCGAATCCACGACAAGCCCATGGTCAAGCTCTATCAGAGCCCTAGTACGTACGTAGTATCGCTAGGCGTGTAGATTGTGAAAGTGAATTATTTTAATAATGATAATATTATTATTAATAATATATAATAATAATAATAATTATTATTATTATACATTATAAGAATATATTATTATTAATAGTTATTAATAACAATATATTATTATTATCAATTCTCCAAGAGAATTTTTACAAAAAAATAATATAAAGCAGAGGATTTCTATGTAGAAATCTTGCGGGTATGACTTCCTTCGAGGCGCGACTTCCTGACAGGCCTGACTCTGCGGTGTCGAATACAACCCATGCTCTCACTTCGGCTATATAAGCATACTATATACATATTCCGTATGGGAGAGAGCGTACGCCGTATGCGACATCTCGGAGCAAGTCTCGGAACTCACCCCCCGTGAAGCCCGATTAGGCCCTCAAAGGGTTGCCACGTCAGTGCCATGTTTGAAATAATTAGGGCTCCGATACTCTCGCCCTATTTGGGCCCAATTTGGTTCTGTTGTAATTATATCGACTTCTTTAAATATGGGTTGCCTGATCGAAGCCCGACAAGGTCCTCAACGGGTTGTCTTAGGTCAGCCATTTTGTAAGTAAGCCTGGCAACCTTGGCATTGCCCTGCCACGGCCTAACCTGGCGGTATTATGGCAATTCATGACAGGGCATCTACATTTAAGCCCGTCAAGGTCCTCAATGGGTTGCCTTAAGTCAGCCATATTAAGTCAGCCGTAAGTCTGGAAACCCTGGCGCTGCCATGTCGGGGCCCAACCTTGCGGTGTTATGGCAATTCATGACAGGGCATCCACGGTCAAGCCCGACAAGGTCCTCAACGGGTTGGCTTAGGTCAGCCATATTGTAAATGGACCTGGCGACCTTGGCATTGCCCTGTCGGGGCCCAACCTGGCGGTGTAAGGGCGATTCCTAACAGGGCATCCACGTTCAAGCCCGACAAGGTCCCGACTTTAGTCGGGGCTTCCCTAGAATTTTCCCGCACGGGAAGCTATAGCAGACTCATTGATAGGCAACACTGTAAAAAAATCTATGACCATAAAAATTAAGAGCTTTTTATGTGCTTTTGGACCGTATAAAATAAAACCCCAAAATCCAAACGGAAATGATTTTAGTTGACTTTTGAACAGCTTTCGGTTTTTCGAAATCTAATGCTATATGAATTGAGTGATTTTGAGTGCTTTCAAACGTTGAAAAATAATCAAAAATCCAACCAGGAGTATGCCTTCCCAATTTTGAAATATGTTGAGACTTTTGGAAAAATACATAGATACGAAACATGACGCTATAGGAATTAGGTGTTATTTAGGTGCTCTCGAACCATCCACAAGTACACTCAAAAATCCATCTGAAACTATGTTTTTTCTATTCTGAAAATTTTTCAGACTTTTTGACATTTGAAAAAGTACATGCATTTGAAATCTAAGAGCATAGGAATTAAGTACTTTTTATGTGCTTTTCAACCGTATCAAGTGAAACCCCAAAATTCCAACGGAAATATTTTCATGCGAGTTTTGGAATTTTTTGGGTTTGACCTTTCGATAAGTATCACTTTAAGACAATCTGAGAGCATAGGAATTAAGTGCTTTTTATGTGCTCTTGAATCGTATAAAGTAGAACCCCAAAATCCGAAAAGAAATATTTTTATTTAGAATTATAAATTTTTTTCATAATATTTTAGTTATTATGTTTTGATGCTTCGCTCTTTTTTTTTTTATTGCGGCCATTGCGCTGGTCTCGGCGGAGCATCTGGCAATTCATAGCTCGACATTGGGACAAAGGTCGGTACTCCGTAGGTCGGTTGCTGCGTTTGCGCCGATGTCGAGTTATGACGGCCAAACTGCTGCATCGGTGAGGATGCGGCCGGTCCTGCTCCGCTCAGCATCAATCGGAGCGCCTCCTGCAACTGCAACATGCCATAATATTATTGATAGTTGATTTTATCAATTAATAATTTAATTTTGTTGTCACGTGTAAAATCGCAAATTTCCATACTTACATCGTAGGGCATGCCTTGTTGCTGTCGTGTAGGTTGTCCCCGCCACTGTTGTTGCTGTGAATGTAGTTGCTGGCGCTGTGGCTCTGGTTGTTGCTGTAGTTGTTGCTGTAGTAGTTGAATTAATTGTTGTTGTTGTGTATTGAACTGTTTGTATTGTCGACGGCGTTGTGAAAGTCTTTTTTGTTGTTGTTGTTGTGGGTGTTGTTGTCGTTATTGTGGCTGTTGTTGTTGTGATTGTTGCAGTTGTTGTTGTGGATATTCTTGTATTGGTTGTTGTTGTTGTCGTTGTTGTTCTGGATTTACTTGTCGCTGTTGTGGTTGTTCTTGTAGCTGTCACTGTTGATGTGATTGTTGCATTCGTTGTTGAGGGTATTCTTGTAGCTGTCGTTGTTGTTGTTGATATTCTTGTATTGGTTATTGCTGTTGTGGTTGTTCCTGTAGTGTTTTTTGTTGCATAGGTGGTGGTTGTTGTTGTTGTTGTCGTAGTATTTGTCGTAGCGGTTTTTGTTGTAGTGGTTGTCGTAGCGGTTTTTGTTGTAGTGCTTGTTGTGATTGTTGTTGGTATTGGTGTTGTTGTTGCTGCTTTTGTTGAGTGTTATTTTTGTGTTGTTTGCATTTTTGTTGTTGCTGTTGTTGAAGCTGTTGTTGTTTTCCTCCTTACTCTTCTTCTTTTTCTTCTTCTTCTTCTTCTTCTTCTCCTTCTTCTTCTTCTTCTTCTTTTTCCTCTTCTTCTTCTTCTTCTTCTTCTTCTTCCTGTTCTTCGTTTTCTTTTTCTGATTCTGCTTCTTCTTTGCTTTCTTCTCTTTGTTTCCGTAGTCTGTAAATTTGGTGTTGTCGCTCGTTTAGTTGTTGGTGCAGTTGTTGTATCTGATGTTGTTGTTGTGTTATTTGTTGTTTTTGTTCTTGAAGAGCGAACTCATAACCCCGACACTGGTTTCAGATGGACTCGTTGGCGCTTAAAAGCTTACTAATCTCGATTTGTTGTCGGTACAACGTATTAATATATAAAGACTCCCGTTGTGCTGTAGTCAACGACATCACGGGGCACTGTGGGCAGAATCACAGAAAAATCGGCAAAACCCAAAAATTGAGTGTTCTCATTTCGTATTTCTATGTATGTCATTTCAAAGACCAGGTATTTGTACGCCCTATTGTAAAAGGACCGGTCCCTACCCTTCGCGGTACTCGACTTACGACAGTCTGAACTCGACCGTTCGAGAGTGAAGAACGTAGCGATTTTGTACGCTGAAATTTTCGATTCGCGCAAAGTGAAATATATTTTGTTCTACGCTACCGATTTCAAATCGGTAAAATGGGAGATATTCTTGAAGGTATGTAGAATATTATCATGTCAAATAGTTTTTTGAAATTTGAAATATTGTATGTATAAAAGAGTGTTCAATGTATGCATTTTAAGCAAGCTTGTAAATTTATTTTTCCAAAAGAAGTATAAAAATAGTTGTCATCCCAGGAGATCCCAGACTTTTGAACATTGTAGCCTATTGATAATGTTATTAAGATTAGAATTTATAAAAAAAATTCCGCAGATTGTTGCATATCTGGCTTTGGGAACCGGAATTCTCATGTCGCGCAACGCTTGGCTTCTTTGTTCAGGCTGGGCGCATAGTCCCCAGCAGGTAAACGTATACCTGCTGGGGACAATAGCCGGTCCTTGTGGAATATAAAATAATTTTCTACCCAGTGATCTATTCGTAAAGAGTCATGATTCATGTAACGGGTGTTCAAAATGTTACAATAATTTATTCTATCATTTACAATTAGATTAAAATTTTTCCCATGAACACATTCATTTTTAGTAAATGTTTATCATACTTGTTTTATTCTAGGTTCACGTGCCATGGATTACACGTGCACTTATCAGGATATTTTTGGAATGATTAAGGAGAAATTTAAATTGTGCCTGGATGAGCAACTTCAGATTTTTGAGGAAAAAATTACTCTTGAGTCATCCGAATCTTTCACGATTGACAACAATGAAAAGGATTCATTAAAAAAATTACTTTGTAATATCAAAAGTAGATGGCTTGAAGTGCACAGAAGCCACGATGCATTTTTAAAAAAAAATGAAAAATGGTTGCAAACTTCAATAACTATTTTGGTAATTAATTTTATTGATGTTTCGAAAACTCGAGTTATGGGTCAAGATGTATAGTATAACGCTCGCGCTATTTTTTTCAGAATTGTACGAAACCAATTGGAGAGCCATCAACTTCAGGTGTATCTGGGCGACCTCGAAAATTGAGTTTCGAAGAGTCGAGTGAACGTACCAAGAAAAGAAGGGCTTTAGAAGTCAGTGAAGAGCATTGCGTGGAGGAATTAAGTTTGGCCACCAGGATGAGACTCAGTTCTGCAGGATTAAACGATGCTGCCACTATTTTAAAAAACAACACAACAAAATCTCCCTCAAGAGCTGCGAGATACCGAACAGCATATGAATCGTCGATAGATCCACGGCTAGTTGAGATGTCTGGAGATGAAGCACTGATAGATTTTGTAAATGCAAAACTAACAAAACAGCAATACATAGACATCAGGCGATCTTTGAGAAATAAAAAAGTTGCTATTTATCCATCGTACGCAAAAGTCGTTGCTGCTAAAAACCGTTGTTACCCTTCAGATATAACGGTAACTGAGACTTTAGCCGAAGTGAAATTACAGTCTTTGATTGATCACACTTGCGACAGAATTCTAAAGTTGCAAACTGACGTGATTAACTCTTTGCGCCCTGAAGAATAGAAAAATTTAAGACTAATTTGTAAATGGGGTTGTGATGGAAGCTCTGGGCACAGTGAATACAAACAAAAGTTTACGAATGCTGAGAGTTCTGATGCGAGTATATTTTTAACGTCTTTAGCTCCATTGCAAATTTTAGGATCGGATATCTCAAAAAAAGAATTCGTCCTTTGGAAAAATCCCAGGCCCTCATCTCCACGGTATTGTCGCCCTATTAGAATTCAATTTTTAAAAGAAACTGTGTCGTCAACGATTCAGGAACGGCAACACGTTGATAATCAGATCGAGTCTCTCACCCCTTTTACGACATTTATTGACGGGAAGGAAGTTACTGTTAAATACGAGCTGTATTTCACTATGATTGACAGCAAAGTTTGCAACTCCGTGACAAATACAAAATCCGCAATGCGTTGCTATATATGCAATCTCACATCATCGCAATTTAATGACATAGAGCTGATGAAAACTGTAGACGTTGACAGAACTCGACTCGAACTTGGATTATCAACGTTGCATGCGTGGATCCGTTTTTTTGAGTGCTTCTTGCACATCGGCTATAAAATCGGTGTTCACAAGTGGCAAACTCGAAAAGATGAAGAAAAAAAAGTAGTTGCTGAGCGAAAACGAGTTATTCAAGCCGCATTCAAGAAAGAGTTGCATCTTGATGTTGATAAACCGAAACAAGGGTTTGGTAGCAGTAACGACGGAAACACTGCGCGACGTTTTTTCGAAAATACTCAAATTTCATCAAGAATTTTGGGTTTGGACGAGAATATTATGAAAAGATTCCACATAATATTGCAAGTTCTTTCAAGTGGCTTTGCCGTAAATGTAACTGCTTTCAAACAATATAGTCTTGAAACCGCCGAAATGTTCGTAACTTTGTATTCTTGGTACTGCATGCCAACTACGGTTCACAAAGTTTTGATTCACGGTCCTTTGATAATTGAATGGTCCCCGCTTCCTATCGGGCAAATGTCAGAAGACGCACAGGAAGCCCGTAACAAGGATAGTAAAAAATATCGCGAGTGTTTTGCTCGAAAACACTTGAGAACAGCGACCATGCAAGACGTTTTCAATCGACTCCTCTTAACTTCAGATCCGTACATATCGAGCATGGGCAAGCAGTATCCGAAAAAAGCAAAAAGTTTATCACCAGAAGCATTGCAACTTTTGCTCTGTACCGATAGTTCTCGCGATAAGTATGGTTTAGGTGAATTAATGGAATACACGAGTGACGAATCAGAATCCACCAATTCCTCTGACGACGGCGATCGCGATTCCGACGCTGACGATTATGATTAATATTGAAATCAGAAATAATTATTAATAATTAATATTATTATTATTATTATTAATTATTAATTATTCTATCTAACGCACGTATTATTTTCGGTAAAATTTAATTCGTCAAGTGTCGATTGCTGTTTCAAATGTATTTAGCAATAAAATCCGTTAAAGATGATTTATAACTAATTTTCCGAAATTATTTGAAAACTTTCCCTCACTTCCAGACAATCGTTTTGTTTTCCCCAAATCTCATTCAAAATTTATAAAAAACAACCTTCAAAACACAAATATTGATTTCTGATAGCAAAAGTTGCTTATGAGTAAGATAAAAATATATTTTCGGTTCGCCATTTTGTTTTTTTTCGAAATTTTGATTCAGGATTTTCAATAAGTGACTTTTAAACCGCAAATTTACCGATCCCTACACAAATCGGATGCTTTTTAGTAATGCAGATAGTCACTTCCGGTCCGCCATTTTGTTTTTTCGAAATTTTGATTAGAGATTTTCAATAAGTGACTTTTAAACCGCAAATTTACCGACCCCTACTCAAATCGGATTCTTTTTAGTAACGCAGATAGTCACTTCCGGTCCGCCATTTTGTTTTTTCGAAATTTTGATTCAAGATTTTCAATAAGTGACTTTTAAACCGCAAATTTACCGATCCCTACTCAAATCGGATGCTTTTTAGTAACGCAGATAGTCACTTCCGGTCTGCCATTTTGTTTTTTCAAAATTTGGATTTGAGATTTTTAATCAGTGACTTTTAAACCGCTAATTTACCGATCCCTACTCAAATCGGATTCTTTTTAGTAACGCAGATAGTCACTTCCGGTCCGCCATTTTGTTTTTTCGAAATTTTGATTCCAGATTTGAAATCAGCGAGGTTAAAAACTTAAGAATCACCATTGCATTTTTCAGTACGCACATCGGCCTAGTTTTGCCGATTTTTCTGTGAATCTACCCACAGTGCGGGGGCTTCACCCGGCGATGGGTGTATCTGAAACTGGAGAATCGGTCCTTCGCTCGATTCTCCAATAACACTTGCCAGATCTTCCTCTTCTCCTTCTTGTTGTTCGTGTAGATTTCGTTGTTGTTGATATTGTAGTTGTTCTTCTCGTTCTCGTTGTTGGTGTCGATGTTGTTGTTTTTCCATTTATATTTTTTTCGTTGCTCTTGTTGTTGTTGTTGTTGTTGTCGGTGGTGGTGCTGTTGCTCCTGTTGTTCTTGTTGTTCTTGTTTTTGTTGGTTTTGTTGAGCTTGTTGTTGTTGCTCTTCTTGTTTTTGTTGTTGCTGCTGTTGCTGCTGCTGCTGCTGCTGATGTTGTTGTCGTTGTTGTTGTTGAGCTTGTTGTTGTTGAGCTTGTTGTTGTTGCTCTTGTTGTTGTTGCTCTTGTTGTTGTTGTTGCTCTTGTTGTTCTGGTTTTCGTCGTTTTTGAAGGTCCTGCAAAGTTGTTCAAGTATTATAACGTAATAAACGTAACGGGAACTGCCGTTTTCGGTGTGAATGATACCGACCTGTAGAATGTAGCGAAAAGAAAAGCGTGCAAAATAGTGCCCATGCACTATGGGGCGCTCGTTGAATAAAAATAAATCAGAGAGGAAAGTAGGCACAAGAATAGAGAAATGAGAGAAAATAAGAAATGGAGAATGAGTTGTTCCAAACAGAGAATAAAGAGCAGGGAAGGAAGCAAAAGAAGGTTATGAGTGTAAGTGACGGTAGGGGAAAGGGGACGGGAAAGAAAAGAAGTAGAGACGTTGACGAAAGGCACGAGAGGGATGGCATGGTAAAATATGGAGAAAAGAATAGT
This sequence comes from Alloplasta piceator, assembly GCA_946863875.1. Classification (NCBI taxonomy): domain Eukaryota; kingdom Metazoa; phylum Arthropoda; class Insecta; order Hymenoptera; family Ichneumonidae; genus Alloplasta; species Alloplasta piceator. The sequence goes on along the minus strand of OX333079.1, from coordinate 28,519,594 downwards.
CGGAAGGATAAAGAATCGTATAGCGGAACGAAGAGAAGGGAAAGCTGACAATATGAAATAAAAGTAAGTAAAGAAACGGAAAGGAAAAGAAAAATGAGTGACAACATTAAGAAAATACGAAAAATTAGCAGATGCAGGAGAGCAGACGAAACATATAACACAAAGAACAAACGCAGAGATTATATTCAGAGAGAGAAGTTTGATCGTAGGAAACATAAGCGACTTGAATGAGATGTGGAAAAGAAAGAGAGAGTAGCTTGACGAAAAAGAGAGAACATAGAAGGAACAATTATCATAACAAGTAAAAAAAAATTTCAAAATTTCGTTTTTCCATTTTTTGAAATTTTTTTTTCAAAATAATTCAACGATTATGTTTATTCCCCCTAAACACTTCATAATCGTTATTAAAAGGAAAAAAAAAGTTCGAGTTTTTTTCACATCTTTATCGCAAACAGCGTTTAAATTTATGTAAAAAAAAAATCGAAAAAATTAAAAAACAAAAAAATTCGAAAATTCTTCGAAATTTTTTTTCCGTATATTTAAACGCTGTTTGCGATGAAAATGTGAAAAAGAAACAAATAAAAAAATTGTTTTCCACTTTAATCATAATTATGACATTTAGGGGCAGATACATGATCCTTTATCTATTTCCAAAAATTTAATTGCTTGAAACAAAAAAACCGTTCGATAGATGAAATTGAAACGTAACAGGGATTTTGTGGGTATATTGAGCTGCAAAAGTCATGCTCAACATTAGTCGTTTTGTCAATATTTTTAATTTGACCGTAGATTTTTCACTGAAATACAACATTGCTAAAAACCACTAAAAATGTTGGAAAATTTTGTTATCCTTTAATTTTTGTCACAAGTGTATGTGGTAATGAAAAGGCAAAAAATAGAGAAAGAATCTCCAAGGAAATTATGTAGCTAAAAGAATAACGGAAGTAATAGGGGCGGAAGTGAGGATGGAAATCACAAGAGCAGTAGGAAGATGGAAGAAAGAGAAATAAGGGATTGGTAATAGTCGAAATAGAGAACATTAAAGAAGAGAAAATGGTGATGAAGAACAAGAGCAAATTGAAAGGGAAAGCGGTAGCAATAGAAAACAATGTAACGTGGACGGGACGAAGAGATCAATGGAAGTTGGGCAAAATAGCGGCGGAACAAGAAAGGAGCGGTCAAGTAGGTGTGTGGTGGAGTGTATGGGATGTAGAGAAAGAAAATTGGAAAGATAAGAGAGGAATTGCAAGAGCGTCAAGCGGAAGATAGAGATGGATAGGAGATAACCGAACAAATAACCGAGAAAGTGATAGCGCAAGAGCGTAAGATAAGAGAGAAAAACAGAGCGAAGTTATATAAAGGGAGTCCCCAAATTCAACGCGCAAAGTGAAAAGAGTAATAGAGGGGGTGAAGCTGAGTGAATTGACCTTGAGAACATATGGTCTGCAAAGTCGCGTTCACGACATGCGGCCGGTAAAAAATTTTCGTTAATTACCTGCATTTAAGCAACCGAGTACACGTCAGGCAGCGATAAGCAGTACTGTTGATTGAACAATACTCTTGGCATTGTATATTCATCAAACATAATAACAAGGATGGATGAAACAACAGCGATGGAAATTGCTCGTTATCATTCATTCATGGTAAACTGTGTCGACAGTCGATCGTTATCATTAAGTTTGATCGTTAATTGCCTGCATTTAAGGTAAACGGCCCAGTTACAGACACTATTCCAGATTTAGACACCAATGGCACAATTTTGATTGCCATAAATACAATTTTTGTCGAATGATAATTCAGTTACCGGCAAATTAAAGAGAATTTGGAACTTTCAATTATTGGAGAGATACACGTTTTTAAATGAAATCTTTAAAATATAAATAAACCAGTGAATCGTGCGACGCGCGTCTCAGTGGCTCCGCAGCGGCAGTGCTCAACGAAACCCACTAGCTGCGACAAGCGACATATAGTGAATTTTGTTCGTCATGTAAGTATAAAACGACATAAAAATGGTGTCAATATCTTCAGCAGGAACCAGACTATTGATGAGATAAGAAATAATTCAACTTTTAGATAGGCATTTATTTCAATTCGCGGTGTTATGAACTGCGTCCAAATTGAGGTTATGTTCCTGTTTTAGAGCCTCGATTTTTTCATCTGTTGCGTCGAACAATTTGATTTGCTTATTCATTCAAATTTGTTGCGAAAAAACAAATTATAGAAAAAAATATTAGTTTTAATACGATACGGGCGCGGCTCCAGTGTATAAAACCCGGTAGCAGAGAAGCGATATTAAAACAATGATCGTATTAATAAATCTTGATTGTTTCACTTTTATAATAGGTTAATCTCGTTAAGGGGGCTTCTATGCACATGTTGAAACCTTTAGTTTTCGGTTGGCTATATCACGCATGAATAAATAACAGAAATCCGACACTGCCGCTCCAAAAGTGTCGAAAACTGGGCCGTTTACCTTAGGCATCAAAGAAATTGGTTGCGTAAATGCAGGCGCTCGGTGAAATTTTTTCACTGGCCGTATCGTGCGAGCGCGACTTCATAAACCACATGTTCTTAGGGTCAAAATACTCAGCTCGACCCCCTCTATTACCCCTTTCATTTTGTGCATTTAACTTTGGGACACCCTGTAGGCCGCTCTCTAAGAGAAGTAATAGAGAAAAGTCGGAAAATATGGAAAAAGGTAAGAAAAGAGAAACAAGCGAGGGGAAAAAGGATGGGAGAGAAAGTTAAGATGATAATTGGATGATAGGATTTTGGAACATTGGGGAATTGGAAAACAAGAATAAAAATTTGTGGGAGGGGGTAAGAGAATGGAAAGTGATGGTAATGATAGAAACATGGATAGAAGGAAAAGCGTGCGAAAAGCTGACAGTTTTAATGCCAATATGACATCAATGAACGAAGCAATGGGCAAAAAAGAAAAACAATAAAGAAAGAGCAACAGGCGAAATTATGGTAAGAGGAAGGGAAGAAATGATGGTCAAAAGTCGAAGTAGAAAGAAGGCAAGGAAAAGTAACGAAGAAAAAAACGCGACCGACAGTAGACTGTGGTAGCAGTGTTTATAAACGGAGATATAGAAAAAAGTTTGATACAGCCAAAAAATAGACAGAAATACAGAACGACAAAGGAAAGGTCATAATAGAAGACTAACGCAAAAATGGGAACTGATGAGGCAGGGTAAGCGAAAGGGAAAGAGAAAGGGAAGAGAAAAAGAGAATAAATAAGAAGAAGACAAATGAGAGAATAGGAAAAGTGGAATGGAAGGAGTATTTAATATGACTATTAAGGGGGGGGGGGTAGAGAATTGAATCATGGCGGGGAGTGACAGGAGAAATAGAGAAGGAAACAAAGAAAATATGAGCAAGGAAGAGGTGATGAAAACGATTTAAAAACTAAAAAATGGAAAAGCTCAGATATGCGGTATGGAAAGACGAAATACCGAATGAGTCTTGAGGTGATGACGTTCATGTCGACACTGTATGAAATATACACGTCGATATTAGCGAAACAGTTGGAAGAACAGGTGGAAGAGGAAAAAATGATTTTTCTAAATTGTACGAGGCTTAGAAGGGGAGTGGGAACGATAGACAACAGTATGTTTTAAATTGCATTTGAAGCAAATGCACAGGAGGGGAGAAAGAAATGAAAAGCTGGTGGAGATGTTCATAGACCTAAGGGCAGCATTCGACACAGTTGATAGGCAGACACTATGGAAGGCGATAGAAAAGAGAGGTATGAGGAAAGGACTAAAGGGAAGAATCGAGGAATTATACAAGAAGACGGTAAATAGAGTGAAGGTAGGAGAAGTGATGAAAGAGAGATTTTGGACAGCGTAGGGAGTAAGGCAAGGCTGTCCGCTTGGCGTAGCGCTATTTTATCTCCTAATAGCTGATAAAGGAGAATAACATAGAAAGGGAAGGCAATAAGAAGCAAAGGTAGAAGGAAGAAGAATATGCTTGTTAGCGTACGCAGACGACATAGTAGTTATGGCGAAAAGAGACGAAGAGATGATAAGTATGATGCAACAGCTGATGAAATATTCCAGGAAGGAAAAAATATAGGTCAATGTAGAAAAAACAAAGGTTATAAGATTCAGAAAAGGCGGAGCAAAGAATAAAAAAGTATAATGGGACAAGATTAGGTGAAGTTAACGAATTCACACATCTCTGGGTATGTTTTCAAAAGCAATGTGGGGGGGGGGCAGAAAGCACATGTTAATAACAAGGCAAGGAAAGTAATTGTCATGATAAAGCAGATGTGTGGAATAGAGAAGAGAAATTTTGGAAAATAGTGAGGTAGGAGAACATGGCTCTTCGGTACGCTAGTTAGGACGGTGATGGTGTACGGGGCCGAAATTTGAGGGTGTAAAGAAAAAGCGATAATGAAGGAGGTCCAAGGAAGAATCGTGAGCCTGGTATTCGAAGTAGATTGAAAGACGCCAGGCAACATGGCGAGAGCAGAGGCGAAGAGGAAAAGGTGAGAACGAGGCCAGGGAGAGAGACCTGGAATTTTAAGGATAAACTAAGGAGACGGGACGGAAGTGAAGTCCCAAGAGTATGTCTGGGAGAAATAAGGGAAAGAGAAGGAAAAGATGGAGATCGACTTTGAAAGTGAGAGAGGGGGAGGAAAGCGATGAGAGCAACAAGGAGACAAGAAGGAGAGAAACGAGAGGACGAAGGGTATGAGAGGGTCGAAGGGAAGAATAAGAGAAGACAGGCAGAAGAACGAAGGGAGAAAAAAAGTGAACCGAGGTATTATAAATGGTATAGAAAAATAAGAACGACCAAGCTACCTTAATACCTGAAAGCTGACTGGGGTGAAGAAAGGCGTAAGAGAATAGCGAGGTCAAGGTTGGTGAATGAGATGAGGGAAGGGGCGGCAGAGGAGGAGGGAATGTGTAAGCTTTGTGGAGATAGAGTCGTGGGAGAATGTGTTAGACAAGTGCAGAGGATTAGGAGAATTAGAAAAAAGAATTGGAGATTGAATAATATAAATATTGGATAAAGGTGGAGGTGAGCAATAGATGAATGACACAGAGGAGCAGAGAAAAGGAAAACAAGAAGAAAGGTTAAGAGGTGAGGGAAAAAATGAGGAAGGATGAGAATAGTGGAAGAAATTAATGTAATTAAAGAAACGGAAACTGGAGTCACTAGGAAATAATAAGCGAGCTTAAAATAAAAGAGAAGTACGAAAAAGATGAGGGTAGGTGTAGAGAGGGTCGAGGCGAGTGAGGCGAATGAAGAGCCGAAAGAGAGGTTTAAATCAAGCGCGATGAGTGATAAGAAAATGTAAATATAGTAAGCGAGCGTAAAGTAGTTACAAGAAAATGTGAATAGCGTAAAAAATATGTAAAGAGGATTAGTAAGCAGAGGAAAAGGTAAGAAGCGGAAATTGAAGCTTTATTATCCTTAGGGGAGCAATAAAGCATAACAAAAAACAATAAACATTGCTATTTTTATAATGTTTTCAGAAGACCAACAAACTTACCATTGTGTCCAACTTTATTCGTTCTATTTGTCCTGCAAAATCAAGAAAAAAATGTAAAAAATAAAAAGTAATAAAATATGCGTTGTGTGTGCGTTCGTTCGTGCGTGTATCCTAAGTTTCAGATGTAAATAATTAGTAACTCGAGAACTCTCCGATAGATCGAGCTGACAATTGAGCACACTTTTTGCGCACAACTTGCTTTCCATTATTAAAAAAATTTGTTTGAATTCTAACGGGGGTTCACATTTTATCATCTTTTTTTCGTTTTTGCAAAAATGTCGTAAAATTGCAGAAGTTAGACTTTCGCAATTTTCGAGATATCGCACTGATACTTTGTACAGAATTAGTATAGTTATTAAGGTTGTTTAATATTGAATTTGCCAAAAATTGATCAAAATAATAAATGGTTATGAAATTTTCAATTTTTTGAAAAGTAGCGTACTCTAACTGCAGAAATCTTGTACATATCTGGAATAGTGATCAAAGTTGTTCGCTATTGAATGTGGCCAATATCAAATTTGGCAAGGAGCTTTTGAAAAGTTACTGAAAAATCTCGGGCATTTTGAATAGGTTCTGACTATAAAGGAGGATTAATTAACGATGGAAATAAAAGAGGAAGCACTGCGCGAATTTATAATTAGCGTGAATTTTTGGCGATAAAATTGAAATTCTTTTGGTAATTATTGATCATCATTTTGTCATTGATATCAATATTTTAGGAATTTGAGTGACAAAAATATTTTCAATTTTTGATTGAAACGTGTCAAAAATTTTCAATAATCAATTATTATTTAGATGAATTAAGACAAAATTTTCATAATTAACGAACGTTAAAACATTTTTCAACATGTTTCAATCGAACAATTTAAATATTCGTCCCAACAAATTTTAAAAATATGAAATTTAATTGAACAAAAATGATCAAAAATCAATAAATGGGTCATTCCATGCCAAATCGACCATGAGTTGGAAACGACCTCTTTTAATTTCCATGAAATTTGGTCAGAAGTTTTCGTTTTCAATAAAACGGAGTTCTATGAAAGGAAAAAAATTAAAAAAAATTTTTTCAACAGTTATTCAAGATTTAAAATTTCACAATATTTCAAATCTTTCAAGTATATTTCTCAAATATCTCGAAAACTATTATAGTTACGAAAAATCGGCCAGAATTCATTTTGAGGAGTATACTTGGGGCTACGAAAAAAAAAAATATTCCGAAATTTTTATTTTCAAATGAAGAATTTGAAGAATTTTTAATTTTCAAAAATCGTGAAATTCCAAGTTTCATATTTTATTTTTTGTTCCATTTTTTTGAAAATAATATCTTGTACTGATCTTGAAAGATCCTGAAATTTTAAGAGAGGTGTTATTTTTTGTTTAAAAATATAAATTTTTTAATTTTTGAAAACTGTGCAAATCCACGATAAACATTAACTTTTTGGTTAAATTTTTTTTTACATAATTTCTTGTACTGATCTCAAAAAATCCTGAAATTTTCAGGAAGGTGTGTTTTTGTTTCAAAAATAAAAATGTTTGAATTTTGGTAAAAAATAATTTTTTTGTTTTTCCTCTAAGTTAAGTTAAGGGATCATCGCAGCGTCAAATTTTTGAAAAATTGATTTTTTGCATTCTCTGATAGTATACACGGTTATAAAGGTAAATTCGAATTACTTCGGCTGCTACAGGCGTTCTTGGAAAATTTTTATTGGAGCGTGAGACCTAGCGCGGACATTTTAAACCCGTTTTTCTCGGAATAGTATTTTTCAAAACGGCGGCCTCCCTCAAAGGAAGAGTTTTCGAGCGATCACGTTCGAAATTTGTACAGGACATTCTTCACGTCATTCCTAGGACGGTATGGAAGCTTTTTTTTTAAATGACAAATCTTCCTATTTTTTTTACGAAAAACTGTCGAAAAAATGCTAAATTTGATACTTTTTTGTTCAAACAGCCGCTATTTTTTCAAATTTTTCTTTAAAAAAAAAATCCTCCATCGGGCGATAGCCGTTTTCCTACAGATCAATCATCTTTTTTAAATTTTTGTTTCGGATAAAATTTGGGGCCGCATTCCTGGCCGTCATGGGACAACATTTTTTTCTAAGCAATTTTCCGCCGATAAAAACAATGTTAAGCAATAAATAAAGATATTTAAAAAAAAAAAATTCTATTTTTTATCGGTGCTCCGATTTGTAAAAAATAAATTGGACCGATTAGCTTATGCTATCCACCTAAAAAAAACGCGACAATCGGATATTTTTCGCGTGGTAACACTTTGATGATTCCTTAAGTTCAGCAATCATATAATTCTGTAATTGTAAGTAGTAAACCTTTTAATTAATGACAATTAAAAAAAAAAATTTGTTTACCAAAATTGAAAATTTTTTATTCTTGAAAAAAAAATACGCCATCCTGAAAATATTGGGATTTTTAAAGATCAGTAAAAGGTATTATATAAAAAAAATGTCACAAAAAATTTAGTGTTGATCGTGGATTTACACGATTTTTGAAAATTTAAAATTCTCCAAATTCATCATTATTTTTAAATAAATTTTCGGATATTATTTTTATGGTGCCCTCAAGTATAATCTTCAAAACGAATTCAGAACGATTTTTCGTAACTATAATAGTTTTCGAGATATTTGAAAAATGAACTTAAAAAATTTGAAAAATTGTGAAATTTTGAATAACGTTCGAAACAAAATTTTTTATTTTTTTTCCTTTGGTAGAACTTTGTTTTATTGGAAACGAAAACTTCTGACCAAATTTCATCGAAATTGAGAGGGGTCGATTCCAACTCTTGGTCGATTTGACATGGAATGACCCAAACACAATCGAAAATTGGATGTAAAAATTGGCTTCCTCATGGAGAAAGCTTTGTTAACTATCCAAAAACATCAGTAATCAACGGGCGAATTTGTCAAATTATTTCAAATTTATTCATTGCCAAATTTGATTTTTGCCAAATTCAATAGCAAATAACTTTGATCACTATTTTTCATGAGTAAAAAATTTCATTACAATTTTTCGCCGAGGGCCAAAGTTCGAGTACGATATTTTGAAAAAAAAACAAAGAAATCAAAACATTTCAATCAGTTGATCTATTTTCGCTAACTTTAATAACGAACAATCTCAATAGCATATATTAGCTCTGTGCAAAGTTGCAGTGTAATATCTTAAAACTTGCAAAAATTACAGTGCTTGAGCTATTTTTCAAAAAATTAAGATTTTTATAAAGTTTCAATCTCTCGATGGATTTTCGCCAAATTAAATAGCGAACAGCTTTTGTCCAAAGAGAGAATATTTTTTTTACTAGCTTTATGTAAATAAGCATAACAATAATTCGACAGTAACAAAATTTGAAAACGAGCAAAAAATTAAATGATACTCACGAATTACCGGTTTCGATTTTCGTTTGGGCATGATGCTTTCAGCTCGCTCTCCAAGAGATGACTGAAGACCGTATTGGTAGGCTGTGGAGAAAGAACTCGGAAATTGATTATTTCAAATTTGACAATGTAAGCTCCAATGACAATGTTGCGAGGCGCTCCGAGCACGGTAAGCGAATCTCGCTACGATGCGAAACGCGCGCTCGCCGTCGTAAAATCGATACGCGGTGCGACCGGTAAAAACGTTTTTTCGTCATTTTTTCAAAATCTTTACTACCTATGGGGAATTTCACGCAAAGTCGACTACTTTTGAACTCGAATCCTTTTCGATTCGCTGTAACTTATTTGCCTTATTTGAATTATTCAAAAATATCAGGTTTTTAATTTTCAAATATCTATAACATTTTCAAAAATTAACTTATCGGGACCATTTTTTTCGAAGTTTTTGTTTATAAATGTACTTTTTATGAAAACATATTAAAAAATGATTCAGACCGATCTTCAACCATTTTTTTGGAATTTTCGTAAGAAAATGAAAATTTATAAATTATTGTAATTTCTAATTTTTTTGATGGAAACGTTGATATTCCGATTCTACAAATCCCATTCTACAAATTTCAGAGAATGAGCAGTCATTCTCTGAAATTTGTAGAATGGGATTGTTCGTTTTTTTTTTTTTTTTTTTTTCAATTACAAAAATTACTGTTTTTCAAGTCAGCTTATATAATACCAGTCTGGGCATTCTTAAGCATAGAACAACCTCAAAGTTCAAAAAAAAAATAATGAATGAAATTGAAAGTGTTGTCATCAAAAATAAGCTGAGTTAAAAAATAATAATTTAATAGTATTTTTGAATTAAAAAAATATATAAAACGAATAAATCGCACTCTGTAAATTTCAGAGAATTTGTAGATAATGTCAAAGTTTATATCGACGCTGCTTACGAAAAGTAACATGTTTCAAATTTCTTCCCAAAACTAGCACATTTGTCATCACCGCGAAAAATAGCATATTTCAGGTTTTATCGCGAAAACTAACACGTTTGGATATGAACCGCGAAAACTGGCGTTTCCGGTTTAATCACGAAAACTGGCGTTTCCGTTTTCATCACGAAAACTAGCATGTTTCAGTTTTCACCGCGAAAACTAGCATGTTTCATAACACTGGATATGACTCTGATATTTTTTCATCATTTCTTTACTCTATGACTAATTTTTTTCTAAATTTTTTAAACTGGCTTTTTCCACTTCAGATTGACAAGTGATTTTTTACTTGTCATGATATACTGTTTTTATTTCACATTTATTTCATACATTTTTGACTTCCTAAATAAATAGCGACTAATATCTTATCCTTTTGGAGTAGCTAGCGCATTACTATATTCATTGCGAAAAAATCGCTTTTTTTACTTATCTCGCGAGAATCATATCGACTCATAACACTGAATTTATCGGTGGTTATTTTTTTTTTTTACTTCGCGACTATTTTTTTCTTCCATATTATTTAGCTCGCTTTTTGTACTCAAAAATAATGATATATTGGTTTCTGGCTATTATACGCCGTTTCATTTTTTGCTCGACTATTTCTTACACACATTTGACTTCTGGAAATGTCTGCTCATGGGCTCGTGATAGAATGGCAAGCGAAAAGATCTCATTTTCCTTAGAGGAAAAAAGCAAGCATATTATTACATTTACTGCCGAAAAATCGAATTTTTTTACTCTTTTGGCGAAAACCAGATCAACTCATAACCCGGGAATTATCGGTGATTATTTTTTTACTTTTTTAGGGTTCCGTACCTCAAAAGGAAAAAACGGATCCCTTATTGGATCACTTTGTTGTCCGTCCGTCTGTCTGTCACAGCCTTTTATCTTGGGAACGCGTAGAGGTATCGAGTTGAAATTAAAACCATATACTCAGGTCTACAGTCCCTTGAAGCTGTGAAAAAATCAAACTTCTAAGTGAACGTAAAAAAAAGATACGGCCGTTTATGCCGCAAAAAACGTATATTTCGACACTCTCAAGGGAATCAAAATTTATAGGGAAAAATCTAAAAACTATAAATTTCTAATTAAATCATAAAAAATATAGTCTTTATTTAAAGTACGTAATCAATCATGCATTTGTACGGAACCGTCGGTGGGCGAGTCCGACTCGCACTTGTCCGGTTTTTTTTACTCCGCGGCTATTTTTTTTCTGCATATTATTTAGCTAGCTTATTCTACTCTAAATTGAAGTGATATCTTATGCTGGCTATTTTATCCCGTTAAATTTTTTTTCTTGAATATTCCGATACACATTCGACTTTTGAGATTGTCGTCTTATGGGCTCGTGATAAAATTGCAACCGAAGAGATCCCATTTTTCTTGGAGTAACAAACCTAGTCTATTTTTACATTCATTGCGAAAAAGTTGAATTTTTTACTCGTCTCGCAAAAATCAGATCGACTTATAATACTGGATTTATCGTTGATTTATTTTCCTTTTTTTTTACTCCGCAGCTACTTTTTTCTCCATACTATTTAACTAGCTTTTTCTACACTAAATTGGAGTGATATCTCTTGCTGGCCATTTTATCCTGTTTTATTTTTTTTTCTCGAATAATCACATACATTTTTGACCTCCGGAATGGTAGTTTGATAGGCTCATAATTAAATTCAAAGCGAAAAAGATCTTATTTTTCTTGCAGTAAAAAATCGAGCATATTGTTCCATTTACTGCGCAAAAATCAAATTTTTTTACTTATCTCGCGAAAATTAGATTAATTCATAACACCGGATTTATCGTTGATTTTTCCATTCTTTTTTTTACCCTGCGACTATTTTTTTCGTCCACATTATTAAGCCTGCTTTTTCTATGAACTAAATTGAAGTGATTGAGTCGATCTGATTTTCGCGAGACCAGTGAAAAAATTCGACTCTTTCGCAGCGAATGTAAAAATTGACTAGATTTGTTACTCCAAGAAAAATAGGATCTTTTTCGCTTGCAATTTTATCACAAGCCCATCAAACGCAAAAAATATTTATTTAATGTTATTTATTTATACTAATAGTTGTTTTTTTGCGATTTTTACCCAGCCCGAGCGCACGGCAATAAACAAAACGTGCTTGTTTTCGTGGTGAAAATCGAAACGTGGTGGTTTTCGTGGCGAGATTGAAAACGTGTTAGTTTTCGCAGTGAAATCCGAAATATTGTAGTTTCCCACACAGCACAAAAGTCAGAAATACTTCCTCGCGAACTCTTTTTTAAGACTACTTCTAGAGCAACACGTATGATATCTCGCAGACGTTAGTCTGAAGAAGTCTGAAATAAGAATAACTTAAGAGATCTTCGGAATGAAATCAACTGTCAGATATCCTTAGAAGATATCTTCAAGATATTCCGTAAAAGACATCCAATAAAAAGCCAGAAATACTTCCTCGCGAATTCTTTTTCAAGACTACTTCTAGAGCAACACGTATGATATCTCGCAGACGTTAGTCCGAAGAAGTCTGAAATAAGAATTACTTAAGAAAAGTGTAAAAAGGTCAACATAAACTCAAAAATTTCTTGACGCATTTTTCTCGGAGATAGCTTGATGAAATGAAAAAAGATTAGAGGGGTCGCCTGCGTAATTAATGTGTACAGGTCATGGCCCCACTATATTCTTTTTTTATTCTATGAAGTCATCTCCGCGAAAAATGTGTTCAACGTTTTAGCTCTATCTCTCTCGCACTCACGAGAGCGGAAAGGCGGGGGAGGGAGTTGAACCTCCCCTTAAGAGATCTTCGGAATAAATATTAAAAAGTTATTGGAAATCGCATGTTCAGATAGACTACGTGATAATATTTGTTCGGATACATATCGGAACCGTTTAAATTCTTGGATTTCACCACTGACATATCATATAAGTAAATAGAATTCATAAGTAGTCGGTAGCGTAATAGGTAGCGTGATAGGTTCTCAAGTAGGATAGATAGGCAGGTCGCAGGTTCGAATTCCCGTGGAGGCAGATGAAATTGAAATGATGAAATCGAGTTTTTTTCTAATTTTTTTTTTAATACAGTCGGTCCAGTAACTATGTAAATAAATAAAAATACGTATTAAAAAATTTTGCAAACGATAGAAATAAGAAAAAAATTAATTTTTGATAATTTTAAAGGAACCCTGAAAAAGTTATCTTGACGATGTCTCGTGAAGAAATCTCGAAATAGTAGTCTTTACGATATCTTTTTTGAGAAGTCTGAAAAAGTTAACTTCAAGACAACTTTTCACAGATATCAAAATCATCCCTCAAAGTGACGCATAAGATTACTTTCGGAACTCATTAAGATGTCTTTCGGAAAATGTATTCGGATGTCCAAATCTTACATAAGAAATCTACAGCGATTCCTTCAGACGTCATATTGCTGTGTGGGTTTCGCGGCGATATAAAAGAATAGGAAAAGAAAATAAAAAATGACAATCATCGATAAATTATTTTTTTTCCGAAAATTCTAAAGAAATCGTTGAAGATCGGTTTGAATAATTTTTGACGATTTTTTTCTGAAAAGTACATTTGAAAACAAAAATTTTGAAAAAAAACGTCTCGACACGATACTTTTGAAAAAGTTATACATATTTGAAAAATAAAAAACCAATTTTTTTTTAAAGTCGTAACTTTTTGTCAGCCGAATACAAAAATTTGAAAAAATTCTGAAAAATGTTCTTGAAAGGGTAAAAAAATCCCCATAATCAAGAGACGCGGTAGCGTCTCGAGACAAGTACATTTACCGGCAAAGTTCACAGACCTCGAGACGGGCCAAGTCTCTTATACGCCACGCAACGTGAATTAGCCACATATTTGAGTTTTCGTTTATCATGTCTTATGAATTATCGAGTATTGGAGACGTTCATTATGCACATTAAAAACTTTTTTCTTTCTCTTTCGAATGGGACCAATAACAAGTCTGTAGCTATTGGCATAACGATAATGTTGGCTTTTATTTTTTCATTTGAGGCCATATCTGCTTTGGGGTGTTCTTCGGGTTTAATGGTTGTCGCACAATTTCGTCTGCACGCAACGTCACGCGCAGCATAGCAGAAAGACATGACTGTATTCGCTTGGGCGCTTAGATACACGCTTACAGCGGGCACCGCTAGATGGCAGGGCATGAAAATCCGGGCCCGTTTGACGCGAAATTTCATCTGCTACGTAGCAGAAAAACATGGCTGTATTCGCTTGGGCGTTTGTATACACACTTACAGCGGCCACCGCTAGATTATAAACAAATTATTTTCAGCCCCAACTTAAAAATCTGACAAAAACACAAAAATTCCTTTTTTTATACAAAAAATTTCTAGCGTTAAACCCAAGTGGGCAGGGGTTTCCTTCTATTTATAACAACCTTTCTCGAATTTTTTTTCTTTTTTTTCAAAGACGAAGAAACTTCACCTGAGTGGACCATTTCCAAGCATTTTTATTTCATTTTTTAGGGGTTGCCCGAGCTAACAAATCATTAAATGAAGGGAAAACATAAAAGGGCCTTTTTCAAATTAACGAAATTTTTTAACAGACTAGGACCCAAAACAGATATTTTCGTCACACGGAAAAAAATGATCAGTGAGAACTGCCGAGATTCCCATTAATTTTTACAGTTTTCCCCATCAACAGCGCCTCCTGGAAGGGCAAACAGTGATATTGGCATATTTCTTTAATACAATATACAGATGTCACATATGACATAGTCCATGACCATCAGACGAATTATTGCAGTGTGGAACAGTAAAATGTACACTACGTGACACGTTATATTTCTCTTGTATCCGGTGAACTTTTTACACATTTCACATTGTAAAAATTATCCAGGGCCCGTGAAAAAATAACAGTGTACATTGTAAAAATCGAAAAGAACGTAGTATATTTTGCGCTACGTTCTTTATTTTTAACTGAAAATACTGCAATTTCTAAAATAAATTATGGGGAAGTCAAACGTTTCGATATTTGAATAAATTCCAATTTATTCAAATATTGCAATAAACCGTTATTTATCCTCGCTTAGGCTCATAACTACGAGGGCTTGTACTTGACGATATTAATCGTGATATCAATTAATGAAGCAAATTTATTTCAACCTGGCACCCATAAAGAGCACGAGCATCACCGAAATGCAATGGTGATCTGTTAAGAAAATGTAGACTTCAGTCCATGAAACTGCTCGACCACGGAACGCGGGTGATGTTCCAACAATTGTATGTCAATTGAGGATGCCGATGTTGGTAATACATCGGACGTTATGGGTGCTCGGTGGATCTCTCGCTGGCGCGAGAGGGCGTGCCGTCCGACGCTATCTAGCGAATCTCGGGCGAAATGCAGAGATCGTGGCACGCCGCACAGTAAGAGAAAAGCCCAAAAACCTGGCCAAAACCTCAAATGACCTTTGACGGGAATGAAAATTGGCTAACAGGGGTTTTCAAGGTCGCTGATTACGAATCTGAAAGCCAAATTATCGTAAACAAAATGGCCGATCCAATATGGCTGACATGAATGTTAAAAAGTTGCCAGATGTCGACAAAAATTGGTATTTACGGGTTTTCAAGGTCGCTGATTACGAATCCGCAAGCCAAATTATCGTAAAAAAATGGCCGATCCAATATGGCTGACATGAACGTTAAAAAGTTACCAGATGTTGACAAAAATTGGTATATACGGGTTTTCAAGGTCGCTGATTACCAATCCGATATCTATTGTTTATAACTTGCAACAAAGAGCTTACAGCAAATTGTTATAAACAAAATGGCCGAGTATCCTGCTGAATAGATAAATTAATATATAAAAAAAAATCATCATAATAAAATTAACGTGAACAGTGTATTCTACGCAATTATTATTTTTATTTCCAAAATACATACGGAACGTTTCAAAAATAGAAAATTTTATTCTTAATCAAAATCGTAATCGGAGTCGGAGTCGGAGTCAGAATCATTATCCGAATTTGTATCTATTACAACTCCCGGCACGGCTTCAATCTCGGCGCAAAATTCGTCTGCTGCAGCAGTCACTTTAGGAGCGATCAACATCGCTACAGCTTCCGGCGACAAACTCTTTAGCTTCTTCTGTGGTAGTCTTCTGACACTCGAAATGTACGGATCAGAAGTAACTAAGAGCCGATGAAAAACATCTTCCATAGTTTTAACCCTGGAACTTTTTCGCGCAAAATCTTCTCGATATCGTTTGATGTCTTTGTTTCGAGCTTCCTGAGCATCTTCGGATAATTGCCCGATTGGTAATAGAGCATGAGTTATTATCACTGGACCATGAATTAATAGTTTGTGCACCGAAGTAGGCATGGAGTACCAAGGGTATAATGCAACGGTCTTTCTTGCCGTTTCAATAGCATACTGTTCAAATCTTTCACAGTTTATCTCGTGGCCACACGATATAACTTGTAGGATTATGTACAAGCGTTTAATTACTTCTTCGTTGACCCCCGTTATCGCAGCGGAAACCGTCGAATTTTCAAAGAATCGCCGAGCTGTGTTGCCATCATTGCTGCTGCCGTATCCAGGCTTTGGGCGATCGATATTTAGACCCAATTGCTTCTTGAATCCTTCTTGAATGGCCCTCTTGCGTTCCTGGGTAATTTTTTTTTCTTCCGCACTTCGAGCTTGCCATTTTTTAATGCCGAGTTTGTAAGACACCTGTAAGCAATACTCGAAGCACCGTATCCACGCATGCAGCGTCGACAATCCGAACTTCAAATTTGTTTCATTGATTTCCCTTTGCAATACGTCCGGTGTCCTTGGAAATTTTTTCTACCATAAATTCGATCAAGGAAGCGAATTTATCGGATAAATGCTCGCTGATTATCAGAAATACTTCTTTCCTTGTCAGCACCAATTCTTTGTAACCGGATCCTGTAATAAAGACATAAAAATGTAGAAAATTGGTGTTAAAGGAAAAGATAAAATTTTCAATTAATACAATAACTTGAACAATGTACATTATTTTACCAAATAAATAACCGCAATAATTGAAAGAATTTTAAAAAAATTAGACAGAAAATATTGACATGGATTTGGTTAAAAGAAAGCTTTGCTTACTATATAATATATATATATTCAAATATTTTATTTGAATGTTATAACATTTCATTCATATTTAAGAAATTTTTTTGTCATTGATTTTAATATGTATATATATATATATATATATATATATATATATATATATGCATACGTATATATGATAATTAAATAACAGAAAATTTATATATATATATATATACACATACATATATATTAAAATAATTTATTTCAAGCGTATAACAGCCGTCTTGTCCGTTATGATGCTACTTCACCCATTCTCAGGTAGAGGCGCAGAGGCTGCTCATTAGTGCCGCGGGCACGCTCGGCTACCGCACGATGCGAAAAAAATCATAACGGACAAGACGCACGTTTTCCGCAGGTAACTCTTGTAAATTTCGAAAGCTTATACATTAAACTAAAGGCCGAGACTAGGAGCTTTGCAAAATGTGACAAAATATATAACTTTTCGGACCGTTGAAAATATAAGTTTTCAAAATTATTCAATTTTATTTATGCCGAAGGCTATACTACATTTCAATAATTTATACATAAAGTTTAGATTCAACCGATGTAAAAATATGTTCTACATACCTCCAGAAGTCGTATCCATGTTGCAGAATTGAAATTAAACCCGTCACTTTAAAGTTATGGGTTTTTGAAGTCAGCGCTATTTTCGTCTGTTCAGCGCGTGACACGTACACTCTTCACGAACACTAACTGCCAACTGACGCTGCGGCGCAGGTATACACTTAAAGGGCTTTCCCTTCCACAATAGAATGCAGTTACTAGTCCTCTACCTGAATGACTACTCAACTGACCCTATTTCGAAAATTTATTTTATGGGGTTTTGGCCAGGTTTTTGGGCTTTTCTCCTACTGTGCACTGCAGGTCGTCCCGTTACAGTGCCACACTGTAAAAATTGAAATCGACGTTGCATATTTCACGGTGCGCATTTAATTTTTCACTGGGAACACTGCAATTTCTAATTATGCGCTTTGAACTTTCTACAGAGACCATTGTAAATTCCACCGTTCAAACACAGTGGATTTTGTCGTTTCTGCGTGTTATTTCTACTTTGTCATTTTTTTGCGGTGAACAACGCATTTTTTACAGTGTAAATCAACATTTATAATGGTTTGAAAAGTAGAAACTACATTAAATCCATTAATTTATAATGGATTCCCAGTAAAACGCCTGAATTACAGTTCTGAACCGTATATTCTGCATTGAATTCAGTAATTTTTTAAATGTCACACATGATTTGTCAATGATCATTTTTTTCCGTGCATAGTTCGATAATGAACCAAAAACAATTACTATTTTTTTTTTAATTTCCGAATCATCCGTTTTACTTAAGGTCATCGAAGCTAATAAATTTTTGAAAAATATTATCGATTTACTCTTAAAACAAGAAAAAAATTAATTTTCACTAGAAAAATATTTTTTTTGTTATTCTCACTACAAGAAACAATCAAAATAAGAAATTATAAAAATCAATGAATTAAAATACAAAAGAAAATAGTAATTATTTTTGGCCCATTATCGAACGGACGAAAATTTCTGGTTTGCGCTCTCGTTTCTGTGAAAAAATTTCATTAAGTTAATAAAGGCCCCTCTTTGTATTTTCCGTCAATTTAATGAATTTTTAGCTCGGGCAAACCCTAAAAAATGGAATAAAAATTTCTAAAAATTTGAGGTCATATTTTGGGCCAAACGAAACCCATAATTCACTGGACATTAAAATCCAAGGAGGCCAGGCCGATAACCGTGTGATTTGACGTAGACTGCCCCATACACAAATAAATATGAGAGCCTAAAACTGAGAATTTTTGCAATCGAACAATGCAAACATCGGAAAATCCATTTCTGCATTACAGATTCCCTCTGATGGTAATAAAATTGTAATTTGTTTTGCGCTATCGAAATTTGCTGAGTTTTAGGCCCTAGAATACTATCACCGTAATGACATGCAAGAATTGCAGCCTATTTGGTTGACTTATTTGTAAATAGCGTTCGTTCGAAAATTCGAGTCCGCTACGATGGTAAAACTTTCACATCCTCTTAATGTACAATGAGAAGCATGCATGTTATCCGCGAGTGCAAATTACTGCATATTTATATGTAATTTTATTGTGATTGAAATTTATATTTATTATGTGTTTTTAATTTTTTTATCTCTGATAAGCGTATGGACATTTGTTCCCAGTTTCAGTTGCTCATCTCTCGGCGTTTCAAGGCTCTGAGCGATTGGCTGTTGCTTTTTGTCCGAGGGCCATGATTCGTCGAACAAGAGCCACGGTTTTGAATGAAAATATATTTATTATTTTAGCTATACGATAATTTTATATACATTTTTAATCTTTCCATTAAAGCCAGTATACACTACCGGCCAAAAGTTTGGAACCACTTGCCCCAATTCCACGTCGCACAAAAATTTGCACTGCTTTTTTAAAAATGCAGATATTTTGATTTGACAAGCGGCGTTTTAAAGGGGACATATTCAGCTTCATTCCGTTTATTCAAAAAAATTTTGCGATTCTTTTAAAACCCGGTACGCCTCTTGAAACATGGTCGTTTTTCGGTTCTTTTTTTTTGGCATTGTAATTTTGGTGCACGACCCATGAAAATTTCTTCGACTGTATTTGGCATGAAAAACTTGTGGCGGAGATTTTTAGCTTCAATTTCGTTTTTTGAAAAGTTTTGTACGATTTTTGTTCGCACAAATGATATTCAATTTTTTGCAAGAAACGACCGTATTTATAAATGGTAGCGTAACGTTAAAACTATTGGGCTTACGTGGAATCACTATGAGGGTAAAAAGTTTCATACAATCATTCTGGATTCAATAAAAATTTTCAGATTTTTGTTCAAAAATTTTGTTTTTCTAATTTTTCCTGTAAACGAGATATTTTTTTATCTCGAATAATGGGGTCTCTTACCTCATCCATACGGCTTTTTCATCAGAAAACCTCGTCTACATGGCTTTCTCATCGAAAAACCCGTGTAGATGAGGTGAGAGTCTCGATAGTTTCAGATAAAAAATTGTCTCGTTGAGAGGAAAAATTTTCGAAACAAAAAATTTAAAAATTACTATTAAAAAATTTCATTGAATCCAGAATGATCGTATGCAACTTTCAGACTGAAAAACATCATCTACACATCTTTTTCATCGAAAACCCTTGTATATGAGGTAAGAGACCCGATTGTTTAAGATATAAAAATATCTCGTTCACAGGAAAAACTAGAAAAAAAATGTTGAAAACAAATCTGAAAAAATTCCATTGAATCCAGAATGATTGTATGCAACTTTTTACTTCCTTAATGATTACACGAAAACCCAGTAGTTTTAGAGTTACGCTAGATTTTATAAATATGGTCGTTTTTTGCGGAAATTAAATATTTTTGCGAAAAAAAATCGTACGATACTATTTAAATAATGAAATTGGAGCTGATTCTCCCTGCCACAAGTTCTTTATGCGAAAAACAGTCGAAAAAAATTTGCATGAGTCGTGCGACAAAATTACAATTCCAAAAAAAATATCGATGAAGCTGTCAACTTTTTATTTACTAATTGCAGTATTGGTTTAATAAAATAGAATACAGTGTATACACTGAGAAAACAAATTTTTGAATGAACTAAATCGTTATTCGCATACACACGACTAAATATTTATTTGGTCTAACTAAATAATTAGTTTCTTGAACAATTCTGCGCTTCAGTAGACCGAAATATTATTCAGGGAAAAAAATGTTGAATTGTACAACTGAATATTTAGTCGTGGGCATGCGACTAACGATTTAGTTCATTGAAAAAAATTTTTCCTCAGTGTATATATCGTCGCATTTGATTTATTCGATTTTAAAATTATAAAATACTTTAATGATTTATTTTGATCTATCAGATAGATCTCTCCACAAGTTTGGGTTCTGCATAGCAGAATATCATAATTTTAGTCTTAGCGTAGTTAAATATCATAATTTCAACCATCTCATAGCAGAATATTATAATTATGGCCTTCGAGCACTTTGTTTTTTTTTTTAACATGCACGAAAAATACCTCTTCGAAAATGTATCGGTTAAACAGACTTTGCACATGCTCTTCATCAGTCATAAGGACGATAGATGGGATAAGTCCAAAGTCCTGTCGAAGACTCGATAAATGCCATTGGTGGTCGTCCTTTCAATTTTGCAATTGTGGCAGCACGAAGTTAGCACTGCCAACGACAGGTGCTCCGTGCTTTGTTGCTTGACTGAGTGGTCGCCAGAGTCGCGCGCCCACTGTGCGCCTACTGTTGTTGGTCGAATTGATTATTTTAGTACCTACCAGTATGCAGCGATCGTTGAGATTAGATGCTGATAAATATTGTTCTTATTTGATTTGAAATATTTAAAAAATAGAACTCTTAACGAAGTCATGGAAGAGTACTAGAATTATTCTGTGAAACTCGTAAAGAGCTTGAATTTTGCATAATTGCATCGTGCAGCATCTCTCGATGGCTTAGGTGAGATGCTGATAAAAATTAATATTAATTCATCTAAAAAACTTTAATCTCAGCTGCAAAAGATTACCTGAAATTTTCTGTACAACTCCTAGAGAGATCGAATTTCATCTTTTAGCAACAGCATTTCACGATCACTTTGATGAGATGCTGATAAAAATGGTTGTTGAGTAATTAAAAAATATGTAGAGACTCTTAGCTCCGTCTCGGAGAATCTTTCACCCATTTCAACCCTTAAAGTTAAGTAAGTTCAGTGTAGGCATATTCACGCGCTAATGTATGGCATGCGCAAGTGTGTTGCGCAGAGAAACATAACGCATAACTAATCGAGCGTAATATGAGCGTGCATTTGGCTCGAGTGCCCATCTCGTTCGAGCGCTCGGACGGTTCGAGCGCTCGGTCTGCTCAAACGCTTAGTTGACGTAAGCACTCAGTCAATTTGAGTACTTGAGTGATCATTAGATGTAAACACTCAATAATATTTATATTTTGCATAGATACAAATATTTAATATACTACAATATTTAATCAATTATTAATTTGCTCTCCAAGAAATTGCCTCCTTTACTGTCCAAGTAAATGATTTTTGCTGTCCGAGTACACGAAATAACATTGGAAAGTTCAGCAAAATCATTTTCATTGGTATGAGCAAATAATTAATTTGGTACTCAATAAACTGATTTTATTGCTGTTCCAGGCGAATGACTTTTGCGCTGTTGTAGCCAATTTATTGGTTACTCTCGCATATTTATTTGCTAGAATTACAAAAAAATATTTTCATATTTGTAATAAAACCATCTTCTGTATGTTGACAGAATCCTTTAGTTGTACAAATTACTTTCGGTATAGGAAATACCAAGACGGTGAATTTTCAAAAATTATCGTACTACATGTTTTTACCGTATATATATTAAGATTGAGTAGGAGGAAAAAAAAGTTCAAGGATAACTTTTGACCGGAAACCTTCATTAAGGAACTGCTAAAAAAATCAATGATTATTCGCGATAAGCCGGAAAACGAAAGCGACGTAAAGACTTTACCACCTTCCTGTTCGACTTTCAATTACCTTCACAAAAGTTGCAGTAAAACTAAGTAGATCATTCAGATGGAAACAATCAGCGTGATTGCCAAGGTACTCACGAGAATTGATGTATAAACATGTCAGCTCGTATCATTTCGGTTTTGGAAAATTGAGGTCGTGCACTGGTTTTGATCAAAATTTATTTCATAATGAAACAATCCGAAAATAGCGTAAAGAATGAAATTTCAAAATTTATTATTAAATTACTTTTATACATGAAATTATGGGTTTGTGGTGACTTAAATAAGACACATGCAACTGTGACTGTGGTGTTTCCAAATACCGCGAAAATACAGCATCGATTGTAGTGTTTAAATTTGTTGTTGGAATGTTTCTATTTGTATTTACTCGTACATTCAGTTTTCCGCGTAAAAATGAAATTAGCGATTCTGCCTCATCTGAAGAGAAGTTGATATTGAAGTCGCCTCCAATTATCATTGCCATTCCATAGGACTAATAAATCGAAATTTACAAAGAATCATGTTTTTAATTAATTAAAATGGATACAATTATAATAAATTTAAATTTATAAACAGTTTAATTTTCAATTAATTAAAATATTTAGAATTATAATAAATTCAAATTTATAAAGAGTTCAGTTTTTAATTAATTTTAATGATTGGACTTGTGATAAATTGAAATTTATAAAGTTTTGTTTTTAATTAATTGAAAATGGTTTATTTTTTATTAAATTAAAATTGTAATAAGGTTAAATTTTTAATTACTTACATTTAAATTTTATAACTGAGTAATATTGTATATAATATAAATTATATTAAAAAAATATTACAAATTTCGTTTTTATAAAATTTAAAAACTTTAAGAGAAATAAAAATTTAAATTGCGCGGTGCGCAGAGAACTTATGGAGGTTTATCTGGTACACGTTTTTCAATACAAAAGTTGATAAAAAAATCAGAATATTGTTATTAGTATCTGAAAAGTCATCTATTAAAATTTCAAGACCTGAGGAATGAGGATACGTTGTTCATGAGAAATAAATGAAATGTAATTCCTAGATTGACATGGGCCTTTATGGGCTTCACTGGTTTTTCCGTCTATAAATATTAAATTTACAATCATTACAACACAGATTTTGACGAAAATTTAAGAATTAATAAAAAAGTATCTAAGGAACATTTTAAGATCTTCATAAAATCGATTAGGAACTTGTGAGATTAATAATAAATTAATTTGTCTCGCAAACGCTGATTATTTTGAGGTTAAGCATTGTCGATGACTACGCTAGTTACCGCCATTTTTCCTGTGACTCACTCGGTACCAGATGAAGCTCCTGAAGCCCGTACCGTCAGCTGTTCCAACACACACATTGACGCGCTCTCACAACGGGCCTTACGGTGACGCGCTGTACGCTGCTCACGCATGCGCGTCACCGATACCTAAGCTCTGTCGCACGTTCTCATACATAGAAGTATCAGTTAGCCCCTTCCGTGTATTGATCTCACGCACACATTGACGCACTCACACCAATTCGTCTTACCCTGACGTTGATATCAACTTTATTAACCTGATATCGATACGAAATTAATAACGAGAAAAATATAGGCATGTTAGAAAAATATATAAAATATAAATTTAGTTGATATCGGGTTGATACCAAGTTGACATCAAGTTCATATCAAGTTGACGTGAGCTCGATTACTGCAAAATTCAGAGAATTCAATCGTTTAAAATAATTTTTGTCGTATATCGATTGTTTATAAAACTAATTTCATATAATTTTAATATCCGTCCAGTTTGTCAAAAAATTGATATCTGACAAAAATTCAATACGATTGAATTGTCTGGATTTGGCAATTATCGGGCTTAACTTGTTCTGCTCAAATACCCGAGTTTATCAGGACGGTTTTTTTTATTGTATTTGGATAAAATCCCTTCAGATCCTCACCGTTCATAAAATATGAACTTTTTAAACAATGCAAATCGTGCGAATCTAAAATTTGTTCACAGATTTTTTATTTGTTTTTATATTGATTGTTATGCTTCTTCTATGATTAAGCTGTAATTCATTAAAATAATTATCATAAAGAAGCGGCATGATGAGCTCGTGACTTAAGGTAGAACGATACCATATATCAAAAAAGAGGGATTTTGATGAAAACTGGTAGATACGTTTGAAATTGACTAAAATGTTCGCTCGACAAATTTCAACGGATTCGGTCGAACCGTTTCTGAGAAAATCGAATTAGTTTTTTACATTGTATCTTATGGAAAAGGGTCAAAAACCGCAAAAAAACATTGAAAAAGTACCGTTAAAAAAGCCACTTTTTGATGAAACTAACACAAGTACATGAACCAACTCTCAAGATCACTCCCGCAAAGATTATAGCAATTTCATCGTACCAATAAGCTGCAATGTGCGAAAGAAAATTATTAAACGCAGTTTTTCTCTATCTTCTTCTATATCTATAGCTATATGCGCAGCAGCCCGGCGCGGCGAACGCGCTCTCTCCGTGCTCTCGTATACCTATATACATGCGACTTATAATTTTTGTGCAGTTGGTAACACGAGACTCTCCCCATGTTTAAGCATAGGAGTACCCCTCTCACCGCCTGCCCCGCAAAAGAGGTATCGTTCTACCTTAACTGTTCCTGCAGCAGGCTTGGCGAACGATTGAAGAAAAGGAAGGTATTAACGAATTTCTTCGTAAATTAGATATGAACGTGAGATGTATTTAAAAATTATAAAAAAAAAAAGATCGTCCAATGTAGAATTTCGTTCATACCTTCTTTTTGTTCAATCGTTGGCCGAGTCTCTTGTAGGAGCAGTTAAGTCACGGGCTTCCTCATAACGCACTTTTATGATAATTATTAGTTACAGCTTTATCCTAAAGGAAACTTAACAACCAATGAAAACAAATATAGAAGATATTAACGAATTTTAAATTCGCTTAATTTTAATAGTTTGAAATGTTCAAATGTTATAAATTATGAACCCCTTAAGGTAGTAGTCGCGCCAAACACTTTGCGACAGATTTTCTTTAAAATTTATGTAGAGCTCTATTAATATCACATAAAACCCTGTGCACAATTTCAGAAAGGTTCATCGTTTTGAAACTGAAATATTTATTGTTAAAGTTGTACTGTTATACACGCAGTCTTATGGAGGATCTGAATTCTATGCTTGATTAACTAAACGGCACGATGGATTTTTAGAAAAATTGGCTAGACGATAGAATGGGTTTTTGGGAACATTTCGAGCGCAAAGTAAGTAAAATCGTTCGTTTCATTCGAAAGATATAGGCTTTTAAAGCGTAAAATTTGCTGTGAAATTGAACCCGTGCGAGATTTCGTGCGAAGCGCACTGACGATCGTGCAACGTTGTAGAGCACAGCGGTTGGGAGGATTTTGAACGGCCAGCTTGTACTCACAGCGCTCACCCCACTTTGACGCCCCGATGCACGGAGCGAATAAGCGAGCACGGCGCGACGTTGCCACGATCGACTACGCTGGCGCGCGCGTAGTTGTGCGGTAGTATTTGTGTGTCGGTATATACACCTCGGACGTGCGTCAGTGTGCGTCAGCTCACAGGCTGCCTGTACCCGCCCAAAAGTGTTCTCATAACGCGCATACTGGCGCATACATTCGTTCAGCGGCGCAAGGCTACGAGGGATACAAACTTTCCAATAGTACTGTCGCGTGACTACTACCTTAAGGGATTTTATTTTTTCTGAATGCAATACAAACCGTTATCATAACCTCTCGTACTTGAGCATAAAACTCTGATACGCGCTCTCATAAGGCCTACGCTGCCATGTATAACCTCTATACTGTAAAAAAAGATAAGATATTTCAAACATTTTTACTATACAACTGTCACGGAAATTCACAAACACGGAATATGAAATGCAAATTCATACACATGTTTAGTAAATTTAAAGGGAATGTATTAATTTCAATGTACTATTTGAATTTTCAATATATTATTTGAAATTTCAATATACTGTTTGAAACGAAATATACATGTATAGTAAATTTCAGAAGAGATATTAATTTCAATATTCTATTTGAAATGTAATATACATGCATAGTAAATTAGAGGAGAAATATTAATTTTAATATACTATTTGAAATTTAATATACATAGTATTGGAAAATCAACAATTTTGTCTTAAATTCAATATTTGTTTATTAAAATTAAAAGAGTGAACATTGAAAATTAATATCCCCGTATATGAAAATGGTTTTTATATACTTTTTCGCAGATTTAAGATACATTATTGGAAATTAATACACGCATGTATTAAAATTGCCATCAATCACGGTAAAAAATGTCTTCAAATTGAATATAAAAAAGAATATTTATGAGAGCGTCACGGTTTTTTTCAAACAGTTTTAAGGATTTACATAACGAGTGAAGGGTCAGGGACTCTAAAATTAAGTTTTAAGTGGTTACTTAACTTATGAGGGGTCAGGAATTCTGGAACTCAATTTTGTGGCTTCACATAACCTACGAGGAGTCTGAAATAAGGTTATGAGGGATTACCGAAGTTGTGAGTATTCACTCAAGTTATGAAGGGTCCGGTATTCTGGAATACAGTTTTGATAGTTCACATAACTTATGCAGAGTCAAGGATCCCGAAATAGAGTAATGAAAAGTCACTTAATTTATAAGGGGTCAGGAATTCAGGAATTGGTTTTGTAGCTTTACAAAACCTACGAGGGGTCAGGGGTCACGAAATTAAGTTATGCGGAGTAACTTAAGTTATGAGGGGTTACTTAAGTTATGAGGGGTCACTTAAGTTATGAAGGGTCACTTCATTTATGCGAGATCAGGTATTCTGGAATAAAGTTTGAGAGTCCACATAAGTTATGAGGGGTCGGTGGCCCCCAAATTAAGTGATGAGAGGTCACTTGACTTATGAGAGGTCACGATTTCATTCGAACCAGTTTTGAGGGTTTATATCACTTATAAGAGGTTGGCGGCTCCAAAATTAAGTTATGAGGGGTCACTTATTTTATGAGAGGTCAGGGATCATAGAATTAAGTTTTGTGACTTTACATAATCTACGAGCGGTCAGGGGTCGCGAAATTAAGTTATGAGGGGTAACGTAAGTTGTGACGAATCACTTAAGTTATGAGGGGTCAGGGGATTCGAATTCGCAAATCAAAAAACAAACTTTCATGGTTTATTGCTCATTCAAAAGCATGTACTATTATTTTTTCGGCACTGCAGCATTCATATATCATACAAGTAGAAGGACTTCATAAGTAGTCGATAGCGTAATAGGTAGCGTGTTAGGTAGATAGGTAGGATGGTAGGAAGGGTCGAGGGTTCAATTTCGGGTCTCAGAGAAAAATCAGATCGGACAATGCGTGCAGAATTTTGTTTTTTTTTTCTATGAATCTCTTTTGAGGGCCGGTAAACTATGCATATTAAATTGATTTGCAGGGGCTATATATTTTTTATAACATATTTAATAACAATTAATTCAGCTACGGTAACGTAATTTTCATTAAATGAATATGGAAATTCAGACGTGTAATGTGATTTTTAAATAATCGCGTATATTAATTTTCATACACATTTTTTGAATTATTATATACCTGAAATTGAAATTTCAATGGTATGTATATGATTTTTCAAATACATCAGAATTGTAAAATTCAACTCCATACTTTTATCCTTCAAATTCGGGTCCATGAATTTTCAATACTGAAATTGAAATTGCATACACGAGGTCCGCAAAAAAACTTCCTACACATGTATATTAATTTTAATATAGATTTTTTTAACAGTGTATATTCGCTGCCCGAATGTTCGAAGTGGCGTGAGTTCCGTGCATTAATTCATGAACATAATTTTTCGAAGTGTTCGTGCGCGCAGAGGATAGGTCTTGTCTAAAGTTACTTTTGGGTTCGACTGTTCGGCATGTACTGCCTTAATAGTCGGTACCAATATACAGTCGAAGCCCCTATTTCTTGACTTTGCGAAGCAAGGTCATTCGCACATCTTGTCTTTACCTACAGGTCCCACTTTCGATCTGCCGCCATATTGTACGTCGTTGGCGCGCATGCTCGTATGAGCGCGCACGCGCTGTTTTGATCTCGACACACTTACGCGTGCGCCTGCGTACTACTAGATTTAGAGTGGTGCAACCATCAATAGGGGAAGTCGCCATGGCAAAATCGTTGCAATGGCGACCTGTTCAAGATATGGGGCGGTGGAGGGGGGGGGGGGTAAGAAATGGGGACTTCGACTGTACTGCCGGGAGATATAGTCCAGGAAGAAACTGTTCATAAAGGTACTTCTCTGTAGAGGCAGTGAAATACATGCTACCCTAGGTTTTTTCCCTCAAGAAAACGATCGGGAGGTGTCTCGGGCGTTTTCGCATCCATCTAGTGGGTGAAATCATTTTTTTAAGGGTTGTCAACCTATTTCAGGAAAAACTGTAGGACTTAAGGAAAAAAACTTTAAATAAAAGTTGTAGAGAAAAAAATTTCACGTAAAATTCATTTGACGCAATTTCCCAAAATTACAACTATTTTTCACAAAATCCCATTTGCGGATTCTAAATATCTTGAAATTGTTTTCTCCGAAGAGAACATCAGGTACATTGCAAATATACCATGAGAAATTCAATTTAAGCTGTAATCGTTCTCCGAAGAGATTTTCCTTCGATTAGGAGCCAAGCGAAGAAAACAATTTCAAGATATTTAGAATCTGCAAATAGGATTTTGTGAAAAATAGTTCTCTGAAGGGAAATCTTGAAATGCATGAAATTCCCTCAATAATGGCAATATATCAATTTGGCAAAATATGAATTTTATTAAGAATGCATGAGAATCTATCGTCTCTTATATCGAGATGTTACTGTATAATATAAATGTATAGAGTATAAATACGTACATGAAGAAACGAAAAATTGAAATTACAATTTCAATTTTTAGTTTTTTTTCGCGTTCCTAAACTTTGTCATCAACTAATTTTAACATTTGTCTCTTCAACAATGATTTATAAATATACTTAATCAAAAAATGAAAGAATCAGCAAAATTTTCGAGATTTTTCAGTGATTTTCCAAAGGCTTGATTGATTGATTGATCCTTAATGACCAATTAATTAATGTTGTTAAAAATGGAAAAAAAAGTTTTTCTTTTCTTTCTCTAAAATTTGCATTTAATGAGCGTAAAAACTAAAAAAAAAATCAACATTTCGATTTTTTTTTCAAAATTAAATTTTTTTGTTTTATTTGAATAAAAAAATGTATTAGCAGTTTTTTCAAAATTTTATTTTCATATTTATTAAACATTGAATGCAAAATTGTAAAAAAAATGCTAATACAATTTATTTTTCAAATGAAAATTTAAAAAAATTGAAATTTTGGGAAATTTTTTTTTTTCGAAATTTGGATTTTTTACTCGCTGTACGATCATTAGTTCCAGAGATATCGAACATTTAAAAAAAGATGAATTTTCGTTCCATCGTCGATATCTCAGCGAAAAATAGTCGTAGAACAAAAATAAAAAAAGCAAATTGAAGCTAAAGAATTCAGCTAAACGATCCATAGATTGGTTAAGCTTGGGGAATTTTTTTGAAGCCCATCGGCTGTTTTGAAAAAAGTGAAAATTTCGAGAAAATTTGTACCGTGATATTTCTTTGGACTGCGTCGAGGGTGATGCCCACAAAAAATGTTCGACTCAAGATTCCGAAACTAGAAGATTGAAGCTTCAAAATGCTTATATTGAAATTTTTTTACGACAAAAATTAACAAAGTTACAGCCTTTGGAATATCGCTGAAAAATCTCGAAAATTTCGCTGTTCATTGTATGAACAGCATCTATCAACCTGGTCATCTATATCAACCTGGTCATTTCATGAACAGGTTGATATAGATGACCATAGTGAAGGAAGAATCGGCTGCGATTCGGCCAGTGGGTCCAAATGACAGTGGACAATTTTTTTGGTATAACGTTTCGATCCTAATTCGGATCCTCTTCAGATTTATTATTTCTATGAATTTCATGTTTGATAATTTCCAAGATTCATTTGTGATCAAAATTAACAGTTTTCATTACATGGCGATTCGAGAGCTAAGTAGCGACGAGAGCTAAGTCGCTACTTAGCTCTCGAATCGCCATGTAATGAAAACTGTTAATTTTGATCACAAATGAATCTTGGAAATTATCAAACATGAAATTCATAGAAATAATAAATCTGAAGAGGATCCGAATTAGGATCGAAATGTTATACCAAAAAAATTGTCCACTGTCATTTGGACCCACTGGCCGAATCGCAGCCGATTCTTCCTTCACTATTGTCTCTCTACGGCCGCATACCTAAATCACCACTTGATATAGATGACCGACATTTGTTGGTGCATAAGTGAATGAAGTCGGTAGTATGAGATCTATATCGACAAATCGCTAGCGCTTGGGATTGGGTTCACATGACCAGGGTCTTGTATACAGATCTGGGCACTCTTCGACTTTTACACAGTCTCCACGCGTAACCGAATTACGGCCGATTTATGCCATTTTCTGATACGATGCTAGTGTCGAGGAGGGTTCATGCGAGCACGCGTGCGAGAAAGACAGTGATAGTAGTACACTGAAGTATGTATTACTATATTTTAGTAACGAATCGTAACCGACAAATATGTGCGTACACGCCGTAAACTGGCCGGGTTTGGGAATTTTTAGGACGAGTTTCCAGACCTGTATGTAAGACCGTGACCACGACGTACGCAATACGTTTCACATCGTGATGGAACAAACGTTTCTACGTCTTCCGAACGTACAAAAAAGTCTTCGAATTACTTATATATTCAATTATGCCTCAACGTTGCATAATTCCGGATCGTTTTTCGTTATATTTTATACTTTTCGTATTATCGACCTGGGCTTAATAGACTCCGTTTTAAATAAACTCAGTTTGATCAATTAATTCGTATTGTTCTTCCAATTACCCGAATTCCCTTATACATAGACGTATCTACGTAAAAGTAACGGCTGTATCAAGGATACAGCCAACCAGGGGAATTTTATAAAAGTACTAATCATTAAATGATGATAATGTTATGATAAATATGCCAAACGATATTGTAATGATAAATATCTCAAATGTCATTATTATCATTCTTCATTGCTGCCTATATCTTGACCATTATGCGAACATAATTTATCAAATCATTTAAATAATATGATTTTTCGATAAATTCATATCATAATGATTATATTCACATCTGCATTTTTAATAACGATTAATAGCATTTATCAGAATAATCGATGTTAACAATGAATCAAAGAGTTTAAATAACGGTGTGAGTGCCTATTAAAACGTCCCTAAGGGACATGTTAACCAATATTCAAAATATATAACCGAAATAAAATGTATGATCCTTATATTGCAGAGTTGTGAGCGCCAACTAACATAATCCTTAAAAATCGATCACCTACTTCATGACCAGTTGCCCCTATTAAAAATGAAACATATGACTCAATATTATTGAAAACAATGTACCATAACATGAAAACAATATAGCATTTCAATATCGAATAAATCAAGACAATGATCAAGAATACGGAGCGCGGAGGGGTTTGGGGGGCGAAATCCCCCAACAAGTATGCTTCGCGTACTTGTTTTTTTGCGTTTAGCCAAGGTATGATTCTTATGTCTTCTTCAGTCCAATACGACATACTGTCAATACTCTATGTCATATTTTAACAATCCTATTCAATTATTATATAACAACTCAAAACAATATTCGTCAAAACGAATAAATTCCAAAATTGAATAACATTTGAAAAAATGTTGACCCACGCTTATCCAAAGGTTTCGTGATGGTGCCGATGTTGTGACGTAATATTGACCTTGGACTCTGCATGTTTTTATCGTCTCACTGAGACATTTTTAAGGTGATCTCTATGTCGCACTCTTATTCACAATAACTCTCGTTCATGCTTGACGAAAATTTTTCACATGCATAACACTATCAACTTGGGAATTATGTACGTGAAATAAACACGTTGTAGACTCGATGTCGCGCGCAAGCGATTCAACCGAGACAAACAGCGCTTCACGTTAGCCTACTGTAAAAAAGCGTTGATGAAAAAAAATCGAGAAGACGCGCGCACTGCGCTCTCTAGTTTTACGAATATGCCATTACGGAAAAATTCGAAGCACCCCTTTTGCATCTTGCGAAACACTGCAATATTCAACCTAGCTATTTTTTTTCCTTCCTTTACGAACGACCAAACGCGCGAAAAATAATCGTCGGGCTTGGAGGACACGCTCGCTAGAAGTGAAACTTCTTGCTTCTATCTGCGATTGAAAAAACTTGTTGTTTTCATCTCACGAAAATAAGAGCCGTTAACGCACAGAATATGTCAAAACGTCAACACACGGGCGCAAAGTGACTCGGGAGTCGAGACGGAGAAACTAGGTGAGGCTAGTATGTGTGAGTATGTGATGTGTTCTAGTATATGTGAGTGTATGATCGTCCGCAAAAACCCCGTCAGAGCGCGCTGTCATCAGCAGGCCACGGAAATTGCTCTTCTCGGTCTGAAATGCAGGCGGGTAGTACGTACTTTTGGCTAGTGGAGCAAGAAAAACTATTCTCATTTTTTTTGTATCAACCAAGAGATAATTATTGAGAATAGTAAAAATGCCGGTATGATCTTAAATGAGGAAATCAGATTTTAAAGTAAAGTTTCTAAGTATATTTTACAAAATATATAACAACAATTATAAGCTGTAGTAATTAGTATTTTTACGAATCGCTCTCTGAATTATAAAACCCTTGTTGTCGCTCGTGCGATTGTTACTTTTATTAGTCGCTCGAGCTGTAGCGGCGAGAGTTCGAAGTAGTGGGGAGACTGGCGAAAAAACAAACCGACTTTGGGACGTGGGGCTGCGTGGCTCTCTCTTTCCCTTGCCATCGTTCTTGCTGCGCCCTTGACGACACATGATTAATGTGCGTAAAGAAGAAGTCGGTTGAACGACAAATTTTTATATTTTATTATTCACTTCTGATTTATCACGACAGTACACAACGTTGAAAAATTTCAATCAATACTTCAGAATCAATGGAATAAATCAGAAGTGAATAATAAAAAAGAAAAACTTGCCATGTTTATTCTTGTCATTTCGTTCATTTAAAAGAAGACGACAGTCAAGAAACATTAAACGTGCTTTGCATGAACTTTGGGAATTATTTTATAATATAAAATCAATATTTTTCGAAATGGGTTTAACGTATGTCATTCATCTATCAATGGAGAGTAAAACCCAATTTTATTTATTTAAAAAAATCTAAAATTGCTGCTCCAGCTCCCGTCACATAAAGCCGTGCTCGGTTTGTTTTAGTCTGCGTGGAGTGCTCCACAGCTCTGCCAGTTCATCCGAATCAAAAACCGCTTACAAATGATCAAAATATTTTAAATTTGGGTAGCCGTACTGATATTGGTTTTAAAAAAAGGTTTTAAGGTTGAAAACCGGCCGTTTGCAAAAGGAACCCAATTATTCTGCCCGGTTTTTTTCCGTTGTTTTGTTTCAACGGACGAAAAAACTATTTCTAAATCAATTTTTGCCAAAAATCGTACCCGCATGGTCCCGCAAGTTAAATTTCCTTTCAATTGAGCAGAGATTTCCGTGAATCGGTTCTTTGGTTGAAGCTCTAGAGGTGGGCACTAAAAAATGTTATTCCCAGAAGAACGCATTTAAGATTAACATTGAAGTTTAGCCTACCCTTACTACTAAAAAACGATGGGAGTTTCCAGACCTGTATGTCAGACCGTGATCCTATACCACGGTCGTACTTTTTTATGCCTAGTATGGGTCACCCTCTTTGAAGGCCTGTGCCACTCACGTCAACGCTTTTCAGGTCGGACTGCAGTCCCAAACATATTACTTCTTAACTCGAAGCTGTATCGCAATTTTGCCGTGGGTGGAGGGAAACTGCAGAAGACCGCCCCTGATACAGCCAGTAACTTATCGAATTCCCTTGATAGCAATGCGAGAAGGTTCTCGCACGACTACCAACAGTTGGTTAGGCAGTTACCTCCTCCATTGCGATCCCGTGAGTCGACCGTCAACTCGGTTAAGAGATAGACATTCGCGTGATAAAGACCGCGCGGATGCCACACCCGGAACTGTTAACGACTCCCACCCATCGCAATGAGATATTGGGACAAACATATTTAAGGTGGTGTCGAAGCCATCGGGGATTACAGCTGAAAAGATTTTTGAAAAACCTAATACATTTTATCAGCGGTGTCGCCTGGGATCGAATCCGGGTCCGCAACTTACGAACCCACGCTCGATCCATGTGGCTACTGCTCTCCCTCACGGTCGTACTTACAGGTCTGGAAACTCCGTAAAATTAGGTGACTCCGTGATCGCGACGGGGTTACTGAACAAGGACAGCACAATCGATACTATAATTCGCATTTATCCGTCTTCGTCACATCTATGATCAATCCCGTTTGGAACTTGAAACAGTGAATGTTTTGACAACATGATCCTGATGCTCGTTCAATACACTTCTAGGCATTTCCCTTAATGTTTATGCAAACAAAAATCATTTATGGCAATAAATCGCTTGAGTTGATAAAAAAATGTAATTGGCATTCGACAACGCGTATCTCAATTTCGATTTCAAGGTTATGTTATCCTGGAGATTAATGCAGCGCCGCGGCCGCGCGTGGTGGCAATTGGAACGAAAAATGTTAGGAGAACAGGCGTACCCCCAATACTGAAAGTTTGCGATAGTTTCCAGATACGTCTTATTACTAATTCATCGACCAAACGACTGATGGCAGCACCTGAGCTTCACGACGGCGTACGACAATCAGCATGTTGCGTGAAAAATGCGCATGTGCCGCTCTACTAGAAAGTGAACTCCACCACAGCGTACGATAATCAGCAGGTCGGGTGAGAAATGCGCATGCGCGGCTGTATTTAAAAGTTAAAAAAATCTGGGAAGAGTTGGAAGTGCTAGCGTATACCCCGTCTCAATAGTCGCGAAAAAGCCTATTTTTGGTGCTGTCAATACGCACGAAAAAAGAGGAAATTTCAACGCTAATCCTAAAGCACATACAGAGCATAAAATGTTTCGTCGATTCGTGTGTGTTACAGATACTTTTTGAAACTTTTTTAGGTGGTGGAGGTAGTACCTTTTTCGATACTCAGTACCCCCACAGGAAAATTGTTTTCTTGCTATAACTGAAGCGGTGAAAAGACAAATAAAAACTCTAATTTCGGAGCACATAAATAGCACAAAATGGTTCGTCTATTCGTGCGTGTTTCATATGCTTTTCGAAAACTTTAGCAATGGTGGAGGTGCTCACTTTTTCGATATCAGCACAGCCACAGGAAAATCGTTTTCCTGTTATATATATAAGCCGTAAAAAAAATTTAAGCACTAATCCTGAAGCATATGAAGAGCTCAAAATGATTCATCCATTCGTGCGTGTTCCAGATAATTTTTGAAACTTTTTAGGGTGGTGGGGGTGCTAACTTTTTCGATACTCAGTATGCCCACAGGAAAATAGTTTTTCTGCGATAACCGAAATAGTAGAAAGAATATTTTATTGCTAATCCTGAAGCACATAAAGAGCACAAAATCTGTCGTCTATTCGTGCGCGTTCCAGATGCTTTTTGAAACCTTTTTCAATGGTCCGGGTGCTCACTTTTTCGATATTCAGCAGCGCTAGAGGAAAATTATTTTTCTGCTATAACGGAAGTAGTACAAAAAAAATTAAACAATAATTCTGAAACTCATAAAGAACACAAAGTGTTCCGTCTATTTGTGCATGTTTCAGATTGTTTTAGAAACCTTTTAGAGTAGTGGGAGTGTGAACTGTTTCGATGCTCGATGCTGTTTCGATGAGCACAAAAAAGCACATTAAAAGCAAAATATTCTAGTACTAATCGCATTTAGTTTCAACATGGTGAAGGTGATAACTTTACTGATCTACATGATTTTTGTTTTGTTCCGTCCAATAGAACATGCTGTCAATAATTTTTTAATACTTCTTCAATATTATTTTAATCCGTAAGAATCAACGTGGGTCAAATTGATCCGGATTGCGGATTAATCTGGAATTTCGAAAAAAAACTTATATTGAAAGTAGTAAACCGGAGAAAGCCTGACTGGTACTGCGATCTAAGCGTGCGGTACAATGTCCAGTTTACGGTACATAAGCAGCTATATTGGTTTAACAAACTTTTGTTTGTTATGTAAGGGCTACAAGTCAAGATAAACGTGCTAAATATTTACGAAAAAGTATTGAAAATACAAAAAATTATTAATTTTTAAGTAGAAAACCGTATTATTGTAGAAACTGTTTTGAACAATTTTTTTTCAGTACTTGAAAAAAAAATTTACCGTTTTATCGACGATAAAATCGATTTAAATTCATTCCAAATAATGTCTATGAATGTTTATGCCAAAATGTAAGGCGTCGTCTTGCTTCAGTAACCATTGAAATTTTCCCCGGGTCTAATTGACCCACGGTGAATATTATGATATTGTGGCCAAAGGTGATCATTACGGCTTAATACTATGTGAAAACTATGAACGATTTCCGTTGAAAAGAAAAATTCTAACATTAAAAAATATTTGAAAATTTTTTGACTCACGTTTATCAAGAGGTTTCGTGATGGCGCCGATGCTGTGCATCTCACCAGCTGGACGTGACATAGACCTCGTACTCAGCACGTTTTCATCGTATCACACATTTTTTCCGGGATTTCTATGTCGCACTTATTTTCACACCAAAACTCGTGCGCGCCTGATGAAAATTTTCCACACGCATCACAGTATTAAATCGGCAATTATGTTCGCGAAATAAACTCGCCATAGACTCGATGTCATTCGCGAGTGATTGAACCGAGCTAAACAAACAGTGTTTAATGTTACTCTACTGTAAAAAAGCGTTGATGAAAGAACAATCGAGAAAACGCTGCCGCTGCGCACGAACCGAGCTCACACTTTTCGACTAAATTTACTCATTGGTAAGGCAGTACGATTCTATGACCTCGACGATTCATTAAGTTAAGATTCGATTAAGAATCGTGCAACTCTGCATTGAGAGCTCGTCGTGTGCGTGCGTGCGTGAGTGCGTGCCCGCGTGCGTGCGTGCGTGCGTGCGTGCGTGCGTGCGTGCGTCCAGGCGTGCGTGTGATGTCGATGAGACTCGATCAAGAATTGCGAAATTCTGCATCAAGAGTCCGACGATTTCAATGAAACGTTTCCGTATTTCGGAAGTTTGCAATATTGTGAGATATTTGTGATTGAGAGTTTCTTGAAATCAAGGTGTTACGATTTCTTGCCTCTTTGCCTTGGCCTTCGTAAAGATTGTTTATTATGATCTGACTTGACGCCATGGACAATGAAAAGCGATTTGTTGTGTGGCGTGATATGAAAGGCACAAATTTCGATTTTCACGTCTTTATGGAGGATCGAGAGTTTATCTTTGAGAAATAATTCTTTTTTTAGAAGGTCCCTCAGATTCTTCTTTCGGATGGTCAGCACAAGCGAACCTAGAAAGATTGACTCGTCATCATCGGGACTCTGAATACACTATGGACGCTCGAGAAGCAAGACGTCTAAAGTGGAAGAAAAGGGGCATGCCTCGTGGAGCGAGGTAAGGAAGCAAAGCCGGGAAGCGAGCGTGGACGACAAACTTGACTAAATTCTATTATTATATATATTATATAAATTATATTATTATATGTAATTATACTTCACTTTGAAGCGGGTGAAAAGTTAAAACAACGCGTCTATGCTCACCGAGCTTGTGTCACTATTTTATAATTGTGAAAATCCATCGAGGTTCTGTGATTTTAATAACATAAGAGTCCGTCGAATATTCGGTCTCGTCGAATAGTAATATCTCGAGAGTTCCTGGTCGCCGAACTCGCACGTTCCCAGTAAAGTTACACACGAGAGACCGGTAACTGTCACGCAGCACGATTAGACAACCTGCACGATTCATTTCGTTAAGAATCGATTGAAAGTTGTGCAATTCTGAATCGATAGCTCGTCGATCTGAATCACAAAAGAGTTCGACGGATGTTTAGTGACATTAAAAAATTATCTCAACAGATTTTCTGGTCGCCGAGCTCGCACGTTCCCAGTAAAGTTACTCACGAGAGACCGGTAACTGTCAGGCACCACGATTTGACGACCTGTACGATTCATTTCGTTGAGACTCGATTGGAAATTGTGCAACTTTGAATCGATAGCTCGTCGATCTGAATCGCAAAAGAGTTCGACGGATCTTTCGTGACATTAAAAAATTATCTCGAGATATTTCCTGGTCGCCGATCGCACGTTCCTAGTAAAGTTACTCACGAGAGACCGGTAACAGTCAGGCAGCATGATTCGACGACCTGCACAATTCATTTCGTTAAGACTCGATTGAGAATTGTGCAACTTTGAATCGATACCTCGTCGATCTGAATCGCAAAAGAGTTCGACGGATCTTTCGTGACATTAATAAATTATCTCGAGATATTTCCTGGTCGCCGAGCTCGCACGTTTCCAGTAAAGTTACTCACGAGAGACCGGTAACAGTCAGGCAGCATGATTCGATGACCTGCACGATTCATTTCGTTGAGACTCGATTGAGAATTGTGCAATTCTGCATCTATAGCTCGTCAATCTAAATCGCAAAAGAGTTCGACGGATGTTTAGTGACATTAAAAAGTTATCTCGCGATATTTCCTGGTCACCGAGCTCGCACGTTCCCAATGAAGTTACTCACGAGAGACCGGTAATTGTCAGGCAGTACGGTTCGAAGATCTGCACGATTCATTTTGTTGATACTCGATTGAGAATTGTGCAATTCTTTATCGAGGGCTCGTCGATCTGAATCGGACAAAAGTTTGTCGCATGTTAGGTGACACTGAAAAATAATCTCGAGAGATACCCTGGTCGCCGAGCTCGCACGTTCCCAGCAAAGTTACTCATGAGAGACCGGAAATTGTCAGGCAGCACGATTTGACGACCTCCACGATTCATTTCGTTGAGACTCGATTGAGAATTGTGCAATTCTTTATCGGTAGCTCGTCGATCTGAATCGCAAAAGAGTTCGACGGATGTTTGGTGACATTAAAAAATTATTTTGAGAGATTTTCTGGTCGCCGAGCTCACACGTTCCCAGTAAAGTTACTCATGAGAGACTGGTAATTGTCAGGCAGCACGAATCGATGACCTGCACGATTCATTTCGTTGAGACTCGATTGAGAATTGTGCAATTCTTTCTCGAGAGCTCGTCGATCTGAATCGGACAAAAGTTCGACGGATGTTTGGTGACATTAAAAAATTATCTCCAGAGATTTCTTGGTCGCCGAGCTCGCACGTTCCCAGTAAAGTTACTCACAAGAAACCGGTAATTGTCATGCAGTACGATTCGAAGACCTGCACGATTCATTTCGTTGAGACTCGATTGAGAATTGTGCAATTCTTTATCGAGACCTCGTCGATCTGAATCGAACAGAAGTTTGACGGATGTTTGGTAACATTAAAAAATTATCTCGAGAGATTTCGTGGTCGCCCAGCTCGCACGTTCCCAATAAAGTTACTCACAAGAGACCGGTAATTGTCAGGCAGTACGATTCGACGACCTGCACGATTCATTTCGTTGAGACTCGATTGAGAATGGTACAATTCTGTATCGAGGGCTCGTCGATATAAATCGGACAAAGGTCGTCGGATGTTTGGTGACACTAAAAAATGATTTCGAGAGATAGCCTGGTCGCCGAGCTCGCACGCTCCCAGTAAAGACCGATAATGGTCAGGCAACTCACGAGAGACTGATAATAATTAGGCAACATCATCCGCACCCAAAAGGTGCTCGAAATGTCCGCCTTCCATTCGGACACACATCTGGGCTCGTGTCACACACTGTTGTGCACACTTACCTAGAATTTCGGGCGTGGCTTTATCGGCCGCAGTAATTATTCTCGCGCATAACTCGTCGCGATCCTCCGGGTCACTGAATCCGTATATTTCTCCCTTCATGTGACCCCAAAAATAGAAATCTGGAGGTGTGTGGTCGGGCGACCTAGCCGGCCAAGGCACTGGACCATCGCGACCGATCCATCGATTACCGAACTGCCGATTAAGCTCTTCCGTAACCCGGTGATATCGGTGTGGTCCGGCTCCGTCTTGCTGGAACCACATTCGATGACGGATATCGAGCGGTAAATCTTCGAGGAGGTCAGGGAGGTCCTCAGTCAGTAGCTGGAGGTACGATTCTCCGGTGACCCTCACCGGTACTTCAATGGGTCCCAGCTGTAATGGACGTTAAAGTTCAATGCTATTTTTAGTGATTAATCGAATTAAAAATGAATTGATCTTAACATTTCCTTTGTATAACTAAATGATTTTTCAAACAAAGTTTTTAAACAGAATGATTACTGTAGGTGTATATTTTTCTACTGTTTTGTTGCGGATGTGTACAAACAATTGCGTGGGTAATTGGAGAAAGAAAAAAATGTTAGACCCCACTATGTAGCCAAATGAGATCTCAACGGGGAGTTATCGTTCGTAAAAATCTGTCAATGCGATAGATTATCATGAATCTTAAAGGGTACTTTTCTGAACGTCCAAGGATAAGTGTAGAATTGAATCCATCGGCTATTCAGACGAAGAAAAAATGTCGGACCCAACTTTGTAGTCTAGGGTTGCCGTTTTTATATCGATCTTTCAGTGATCGATCTTTTTCTCCGAAAGGATCGATGTTTTGGATCCCCATAGTAAAAAACTCCATTAAAACGCCAATGGCAACCAATGGTCCTCATACGACTCCATTGGACAATGAATGGGGACCCATTGGGATTTTCGCATTTGTCAATGGCGTATAGGAATGAACATGGGTCAGTGAATGGACATCCATTGCAAAGTCATCATCGCCCAATGACGTCCATTGGAAAGCAAACGCGGATGAACCGAATGATCACCATGTCGCAATGATGCCCATTGAAAAGCAAATGCGGATGGATCGAGCGAATAGCATTGCCCAATGATGTCCATTGGAAGGCAAATGCTGATGCTCGAAATGATCAGCTTTGCCCAATTATGTCCATTGGAAAATAAATGCGGATGAACTGAATGATCTGCATTACCCAAAGAAGTCCATTCGAAACCAAATGCGGCTAAATCGATAAACCGCGTCGCGTTAGTTCTTGCCGACTTATACCCATGGGATAATCCCCATTCCGTTCGAAATGGGGAAGTCAATCTTTATTGGAAAATCCCTATTCGATTTCAAATGGGGAATTCAATGGCGAAAATGTCCTTGCGTCATTGGGCATTCATCTCCATTGGTTATTTTGGCAATGGGGAATAAATGGCGACGAATGGAGTTTTTTACTATATGAAAGAATCTCCATTGATGATCGCCATTGGCTAATCCCCATTCCGTTTCAAATGGGGAAGTCAATCCTCATTGGAAAATTCCTATTCGATTTCAAATGGTGAATTCGATGGTGAAAATTCTTTAGCCAATTCGGCATTCATCTTCAATGGTTATTTTGGCAATGGGGAATGAATGGCGATTTTTCAATGACGACGAATGGAGTTTTTTACTACGGGTCGGTCCTGATCTAGTCGACAATACTAAGGATCGATACTTGCACGGTGAGATCGGATCAATTAATTTTTTTAAATTTTAAAATTTTTTTAAAATAAATATTAACGTATCAATGCATATTAATGTTCGTTACAAAGGCTGAATTCATCTGGACGCTTAGGCGCTTTGAGCACCATGTAGGGTGCTGAATTATCGACATCGTTGGTGACAAATCAAGTTAACAAAAATTAGCGCTCCTTTTTTAATTCCATAGTTAGACGCATCTTTCGGGTCCCTGGATTATGAGCTATTTCTAAGTTCTCAAATACCGTTGAAATGAAATTCCTAGTTTTTTTTTGTTTTCGAGAAAATCAAATTTTTAATGTTTTGTTGATAACTGGAAGTTAACAAAAATTAGCGCTCCTTTTTTATTTTCATAGTTAGACACATCTTTCGGATCCCTGGATTATAAGCTATTTCTGAGTTCTCGAATACCGTTTAAAGAATATTCCTAGCTTTTTTTGTTTCCAAGAAAATCTAATTTTTAATGTGTTGTTGATAACTGGAAGTTAACAAAAATTAGCGCTCCTTTTTTATTTCCATAGTTAGACACATCTTTCGGATCCCTGGATTATGAGCTATTTTTGAGTTTTCAAATACCGTTGAATGAAAATTCGTAGTTTTTTTTGTTTCCAAGAAAATCGAATTCTTAATGTTGTGTCGATAGCTTGAAGTTAACAAAAATTCCTATCCCCTCCCATTTCCTGTCGCTTTTACGTTTCATCGGAGTTTGGATTTACCCCCCATCGAGACGTAAGAAGTTTCACTCACTTTAAAAATCTTAAACACCATTTTGTAACCACATTTGATCTCAATGGTTAGATTTACTTTCGTATAAAGTTGTCTGCAGGGTAGATTATGACGAAAGTAAGGGAATTCACTCATGAAGGTAAAAGAATATGCGTCGAATATTATCACATGAGTAACTACGCGAGTAGAACATATTAGAGCCCACGTCGTTCAAGGATAACGAATTCTTATGAAACTTGGAGGATTCACTCGTGAAGGTCAAATATTATGCGTCGATATGGACCAGTGGGTAACTACGCGAATAAAACATATCAAAGCCCACTTTGTTGCCTCGTGAGATCTCACCTACCTTCGAGCTATTATCGTAGTCAAACTTTGAATTCGTTTTGACAGTTTTATTAGTTGAATAATATTTCGAGAAGAGCACTTGAATAAAATGTTACGAAATATTGATATTGTTGGTTGAGGGGGTCGAGTCAGCGTTAGAACGGCGATTTTTGAAAATTAATATACATGTTCATTCAAATCGTGTAAACCTGACCAATGATCCATCATTTGATGTATGAGTCATTTGACATTTGACTGATAAAACAATTTTTGAGTTTCACTACGCAATGCTCGATCCTGACCAAACCACTTGCCCGATCTTATTCTATGACTTCTCATTTTCTTCGTAACAATTTTCCGGACTGCTTTAACGTTGCACATTTGTTTTAAGGTCCGTAT
The DNA here is from genome assembly GCA_946863875.1 of Alloplasta piceator. Classification (NCBI taxonomy): domain Eukaryota; kingdom Metazoa; phylum Arthropoda; class Insecta; order Hymenoptera; family Ichneumonidae; genus Alloplasta; species Alloplasta piceator. The sequence continues at coordinate 28,476,001 of OX333079.1, read as the reverse complement.
TATGGAGTTATAGGCGACTTCTTGAATTTTTGACCCATTTTTTGGTTCATGATAAGTTTCATAATTGGGACTCCATATAAGGACCTAAATAAAAAATGTGCTGAATTCAAGAAGTTAGCAAAAGTGTTGTTAAACGCGATTAACGACGGTTTTTTAATAAAATTTTGTTTCAATTTGAACGAAACCGGAAAAAATGGCTATTGATGGCTTTTTAGATAACACCGGGACACATCTATACGTATTTTGATGCGCTGGATCCAAATCTGGAGTCCGTTTCGCTCATAAACGCCCAAAATTTTGAGTAAATTGCGAAAAGCTGCTAAAAGTAACTAAAAATTCCGAAAAATCGCAGTTATAACTGTGAACATGTTTTTATTGAACTGGATCATATACGTTTATTGTGTATTTTGCTGCGGTGAATCCGACCTACGAAAAGTTGTGAAATCAATAGACTTTCACCTTGAATACGTATTGCGAAGCACATGTAGTAGCCTAATTCGACTTTTATTTACAAGCATATAGTGATTATTACGGTATGCGGAAGGTAAATTTATAAAATATGAAAATATGAAAACATCCTTACATTAAAAAATAAAGAAATGAATCCATTACTAAAAATAAATTATAAATCGATGAAACAAAATTGATCACACAAATACAAAGTACTTGGCGAGTTAGGCAATATTTGCAAAAGATTTTTCAGTAATACAGTTGAGGTTGCTTCAGGTGAAAAAACTCGCCAAGTACTTTGTATTTTTGTGATCAATTTTGTTTCATCGATTTATTATTTATTTTTAGTAATGGATTTATTTTTTCATTTTTGAATGTAGAGTCATTTTCATATTTTATAAATTTAGCTTCCGCATACTGTAATAATCACTATATGCTTGTAAATAAAAGTCGAATTAGGATACTGCATGTGCTTGGCAATACGTATTCAGGGTTAAAGTCTATTGATTTCACAACTTCTTGTAGGTAGACCAAGGTAGACTAATCTAGGGATACGCTTATAAATGTACTTGTCTCCAGTTTTTGTACACCATTTTTGGTGTTTTTGGGGGTGATTTGTCCACCTTTTGCAAAGTATTTTCATTCCGTTTTTGAAACTTTACATAATTCATAATTCCATTTCATTATATAATTTAATATTATTTATCATTTCGTGTAATCATATTATTTTCATGTAATTGATAATTTTGTTTGTCCGATGGACTGCACAAATGATATTTTAGATACCAAAAAATCCATCGATGGGAGAAAGAATCATAAACCTCAATTTAGATCAAATTTTATTCCTTGAGCAGCGAAAAAAATGGTATTTATAGTATTTACACCAAGGTTCATGATCTAACTCCAGGTTACTGAACTCCACGAATTATATTTTGGATAAAAAAAATTTCATCGATGAGTTGAAAAATCATAAATCTCATCATGGATAGAATTTTCTTCATTGCAAAATAAACAAAATGCTATTAACACTGAGGTTCATTGCTTTTTTCCTTTAACAAATACCACAAATTAGATTCTGCATACAAAATCTACCAATAATGAATAACAGAATCATAAGCCTCATTATGAATAGAACCTTAGTCCATTGCGCAGCGAACAAAATTCTATTATCCATTGCGCCCTGAACATTGTGCAGTGGACTATTGACGTTCACAAATTTTTTTTCTTCAACAAACACGACGGATTCGATTCTGGATACATTCTGTATACAAAATCTTCCAACGATGAGTAAAAAAATTATAAACCTCATTTTTGATGGAATTTTTACAAGTGTGAAGCGGACAATTTCGTTCGCTGCACACTGGTAAATTATGAAATTCAATTGTATGATATTAAATTTGTTTGACAGATCACAATCAATTCTAAATAAATGTTTGCGACGGATCACAAAAAATTCAAAATTATCATATTCTGGCACAACAAATCACTGCTCCAATTTTTTCTATATAAACTGTAAATATTCTTTTTGAATTTTATTGAGACCACATGTCATTTTTGTTTTTTTTTTAATTTTTTAAATATACTTCCAAGAGAATTTCTAATTTTTCAAGGTTATACCTCGTAGTACCGTCACCAACATATAGGCTGCATTCGCTTGGATGCTTACCGGCTCACGCGCCCGCGAGCGCGTCACGCGCCGACGACATTCTCTCTCTTGCTCTCACACTATCCCTATAATGCTGTCTCTCTTGCCCTCATCTAACATCTGACAACGGACCACGTGACTTTTTCTAGCCAACTTCATGGTGTGTACGAAAAATTTTGGCTGAAAAATATGCGACGAAAAAAATGGGCGAAAATGGAATTTTTATTGAGAAAAATTAACCCATAAAAATACATATCGCCCATACGCGATTAGCTACAGCTTTCTTTCAGGTATCAATTGAAAGAGAAAAAAACAGCGGACGGAACGTATCATCTCAAATTTTCTCAAAAACTTTGTATAATAAGTTATTAGGAAAATAAATTTTTCGCTCTAGATATTCTCCCATGTATCAGCAAGGTTGTTGGCGGAGGATAATCTTGGTGCGACTCTCGACATGTCGGTAAGGTCGGAAATGAACTTGTCTCGATTCACTACCGCGACTCTTGATTGCCGATTAGCTCGATCTTTCATAAACTGCCGTTCGAAAGCTTGGAAACACTAGCCCGATTCGGCGCTGCATGAAAAGTTGCACCGATCTTTTGAAAGTGAAGATATTTCAATTCAAGAAGCGGCGTTTTAAAGAGGCTATATTCAGCTTCATTTCGCTTATTTTTTTAATTTCGATTACGTTTTGAACCCGGAACGTCCTTCGGAACATGGTTGTT